>CM021105.1:363652761-363690114 GCA_007115665.2 Sequoiadendron giganteum | reverse complement strand
ACAAGATGAGATCAGTTTGATTAAGTTACTGAGAGTGGAAGAAGCATATCAATGTGCCCTAAAAGAAGAGAAGCTAAACAAAATACATGAGCAGACAAAGAGGAAGAGGTGGAATATTTAGAAAGGAAGGATTTTTACTAGAGGAGGAAGATGATCTTTTCTAGATTAGAACAAGGATAAGGAGGTCAGTAAGAATGAGAATTCATACAAAGAGATGATGGAAACTCTTACAAAAGAGGAGGATATAGTGGTTACCGAAATGAAGAATATAGAAAATATGATAGAGGATAGGAGAAAAGAGTATTCAGGGGAACTTGTTTCAAATGTAGTGGAGGACATAGAGACTTTGAATGCAAATAGGGAGAGACAAGAAGAAAGACTGAGAACAATAGAAGAACAACCTTTATTGAGGAGAATCATGTTGGATCACCTAATCAACTAAAAGAAGGAGAAGTTTTGGTGAATAGGAGAGTATTGTGTCAAAGTGAATTGGAGAAGGAACCGTTGCAGAGAAATAATTTGTTTTGGACCAGATGCAAGGTAGCTAGTAAGTGTTGTAAAGTAATCATTGACAGTAGAAGCTCAGAGAACCTGGCTTCTGAAGAAATAGTGACCAAATTGAAGTTGGAAAGATTGAAACAATCGAAGCCCTATTAGATAGCTTGGATTCAAGATGAGCATAAGATACTAGTAAGTGAACAATTTTTGGTAAAATTGAAGATAGGAAATTATCATGATGAAGTTTTGTGTGATATCATGCCTATGGATGTATGCCATATTTTGTTGGGAAGACCTTGGCAGTATGATAGACAGGTTATTCATGATGGAAAGAAGAACATATATTCCATTTTTGCGAATGGGATGAAGCAAACTTTGTTACCCTTGAAGGATGTTCCTAAAGTTGAGATTTGTACAACTACTAGAATTTGTTTGGTTGATGGAAGGAGGTTTCTGGATGGACTGAGACATGAGAACATGTGTTATGCCTTGGTGCATAAGAAGGTGGAAGAATTGAATCATGTAGAAGGACAACCTGAGGAGATAAAGGAATTGCTAGCAAAATATGAAGCCATCATTTCAGATAATGTACTTGATGGATTGCCACCAATAAGGAGTATTAGTCATTGCATGGATCTGATTCCTAGAGCTAGTTTACCCAATAAAGCAACACACTGGATGACATCAACAGAGAATGAAGAATTGAATAGACAAGTGCAGGAGTTGTTGAGGAAAGGTTTGATCAGAGAAAGCTTAAGCCCTTGTGTAGTACCTGCAGTGCTAGCACCTAAGAAGGATGGAGAATGGAGGATGTGTACAGACTCTAGAGTGTTGGGGTTACCGTATGAGAATGTCTCAGATCTAAAATCTAAAACCAGTAGTGCCTCAGTGACTTTCATTTCTTCAAATCACTCTAGAAGCACTAACAACTATGCCATAAAGCAGAAACAAGCATAGTGGTTCTCCCCCATTGATCCTTTTGAGAAAAGCACATGCAAACTAAAGCCAGATTCAACACCATGAATAGACAAATAAATGAACACATAGATTTACATGGGGAAAACCCTTTTGGATAAAAAAACCCACACTCCAAAAGATAGAGCCATTGTATTATTCAACAACAAAATGGTTACAATACAATATCAAACTCATAGCCATTACAGGAGTTACATCTTATTCATTTGGAGAATACATAAAAAAACATAGATCTCTAACCTTGCACTGTTACAATGTCTTCACAAGACATACAGTGAAGATTCCCTTCAGCTCCTTAGCCCACTCGCACAACCAGCCTTTCAATCGGCATAGCCTCAAGGCCTCCTCAATTTCACATCTTCTTAGGTTCAGTGTGTCTTAGTGTTCACAGTTACAATGCTCTACGCATACCGCTTGAAAACACACACTTCGATCACTGAACAATCTCACCGATTATGGGTCCATTGATATGTCGATCATTCGATCTTTCGATTTGATCTCTATCAGCTTGCTCTACTTTCAACTTCAACTTCTTATCTTTTTCTTTCTATCAATCAACATTCAGCCTCGCCTTTCGGCTCAGCATCAATCGACATCCCATCGGCCTTAGGCCGATCTCTTAGCTTCTAGTCAAAAACTGTATTCTCACCAAATGGCCATCAGGGTCTCATAATACCCCACCGACAAGATTCACCATCTTGGGTTGCATGCACTACCCTAGCAGCAAGCATCGAGCTGCTCTGCAATCAATTTTGCACTCTTATCAAACCCTCAAGACAAGCACTGAAGATTTCAGCTACTAGCCGTTGATTTGCAACAATGATGCAAAATCAACCAATGAGATTTCGCCACGTGTTGCATTTCCATTCGTCTACCGCTTGTAGATCAATCATTCTAAGCTCCATCTTTAACCAAAAGTCAAACCTTCGAGGTTAGGTAGTCAACAACCCTATCACTAGCTGAGGGAAAAGCCCTCACGGTATGGTAGTTAGCCAAATAACTGCCAACAACCAGCTAACCCTTGCAGAACCGCCAGCCAAACATTTCATGGTCAGGAGGCATCCGCCTTTCCAAACACAACCACTGCTATAGCTAGGCCCATTGAGACACGCATCCACTGCTCATGGACTTCCAGGGCACCAAGGAGGGAATCACAAATATTCCCTCGAGCTCGCCTAGAACAAGCTTTCGCTGCTGACATGCATCCATCATCCTTTTGCTCTTCGTATGAGTCACACTTGGGTCCCACCGAGCCACGTGTAAGCTGCTGGAGCTTCTTCGGGGAATCTTAAGCGACATCTTCTATATTCACCAAAGAACTCCCAAAACACTGACAAGTGTCACATGCTGGTAACACTTAGCATAAATCTTGGGATCCACCATCCTTCCGCTGCCAACACACCACCTAACTCATTGCCACATGTCAAATGCACAAGCAATTGCGCTCGGCCAAAAATTTCTCAGCGGTACTTGCCTCAGGATGGCGTGAAATGCAAGATAGGTTGTTGGATCAAACCAATCACAACCGTCTATCAAGTTCTTCGCCGCTTGGTCTAATTTCAATCGCTCAACGCATATCGGTGGAACAACACAAAGACTCTCGTTGATAGCGAATGCCAGCTGATAAAGAATTTCGCCAAGCCAGACCTGTCAGGCTGTCGCCGGAACACCACCAGGAGTCCCACCGACCAGACAAAGTATCAGTGACAAGCAAAGGTTGTACACATGAAGTCCCCTGGACCAAAGTGGTACAAGCCAAATAGATTTAGGCACATATTTCCAACATAGAGCCATAAACAAGATCACAGTGAAGTATAGATTTCCTTTGCCTCAGATGGATGACATTATGGATTGTTTGAGTGGAGCTAAATACTTTACAAAGATATATTTGAAGAGTGTATATCATCATATCATAATTAGAGAAGGGGATGAATGGAAGACAACATTAAAGACAAATGAAGGATTGTATGAGTGGTTGGTGATGCCTTTTGGATTGACAAATGCATTGAGTACTTTCATGAGGTTGATGAATGAAGTATTGAAGAAATTCTTGGGTAAGTTTGTGATTGTCTATTTGGACGACATCTTAATTTTCAATAAGACTAGAGAAGAACATTTGTTGCATATAAGACAAGTTTTGCAGATGTTGAGGGAAGAGCAATTGTTGATAAACATCAAGAAGTGTAGTTTTATGAAGGAAGAATTGGTATATCTTGGGTTTTTGATATCTGTGAATGGATTGAAGATGGATCCTGAGAAGGCAAGAGAAATTGCTGAATGGCCTACACCTAAAAGCATTAGAGAGGTAAGATCATTTCATGGATTGGTTAGTTTCTACCAAAAGTTCATTAGGAATTTTAGTTCTATTTGCAGTCCTATGACAAAAACAATGAGAGGAGATAGGAAGGATTTTAGATGGACATCTAGAGTAGACAAATTTTTTGAATTGTTAAAATAGAAGGTGACTGAGAAGCCTGTGTTGGATTTACCAGACTTTATTAAGGTATTTTAGGTAGATTGTGATGCAAGTGGAAATGCAATTGGAGCATTGTTAAGTCAAAAAGGAAGACCGGTAGCTTATTTCAGTGAGAAGTTGAATGATGCAAGGAAAAGGTATTCAATGTATGATCAAGATTTTTAAGTCATAGTTCAAGCCTTGAAGAAGTGGAGACATTACTTGTTATCTAAGGAGTTTGTGTTGTATACCGATCATCAAGCGCTGCAATACTTGAACAATAAAGGTAAGTTAACTCAAAAACACATGAGATGGGTGGAATTCTTGTAGAGTTATACTTTTGTTTTGAAACATAGGAGTGGAAAGTCAAATAGCGTTGTTGATGCTTTGAGTAGAAGGAATTTACTGACATAGATGAAAGTGGAGGTATTAGGCTTTGATGAATTGAAAAACTTGTACGAGGAAGACCTAGATTTTGCAGAACCTTGGAGAGCATGTAAAGAACCAGTTTTGGAAGATAGAAGTTAGTGGTTGGATTATTTCATTCAGGAGGAAAAGTTGTGTATACCCCGAAGTTTAATGAGGGATAACTTGGTAAAAGAGAAACATAGTGGAGGATTAGCAGGACACTTTGGAATTGATAAAACAATAGCATTGGTAAGTGAGAATTACTTTTGGCCCTAGATTCATAAAGATGTCAGGAAATTTGTGCAGAGTTGCAGAGTTTATCAAGTTGCAAAAGGGAGTAGACAGAATATTGGATTATATAAACCTTTGATAGTTCTAGAAAGACCTTGGGAGGTTATCAATATGGATTTCATACTTGGTTTGCCGAAGACATAGAGAGGTAATTGTATACATCTAAAAATGGTCATTGCAAAACCTATTAATTAATTAAATATGAATTATTTAATTAATATTCTAAAGTCATCTACATATAAATAAATTTAATTATTTATTTATATTGTTCATTTTTCTAATTCTTCTAGCTTAATTAAATAAATAAATTTATTTAATTATTATTATCTTCCTCTTAATTAAATAAAATAAATTTCATAATTTATTTATATTAATTATCATATTATTCTAAGTTTGAATTTTTATTCAAATAATGGAATATTCTTCTAACTCATCCTTCATTTATAATTAAATATCATAAATATTTAATTCAACACTTTTTCCCTCACTTCTCACATAATTAAATATTGTAAATATTTAATTACACACACCTTTTTCATTTCTCACATAATTAAATATTAATTATTTAATTATGGAAGCTTCTAAATCCATGTCACATGTAATTAATTAAATTTATTTATTTAATTAGGAATTTATCCTCAACTTTCAATCAACTTTCATAAATGAAAAGACAAATGGCATGTTGTCTCCATTTTTGAATGAGGATGGTTTTGTGGGTTGAAAACATTCTTCCATTATTCTCTCAACTTTCCATCTTTCTCTGAACCTCCAAAATCTCTCACCGTTCATCTTGACAGGTTTGAATTTGACCGTTGATCTTTGCCAACTAGATTCTTGCCTTCAATTTTCTATAAATACAACCCTTTGGAGAGTTGATTTCATCCTAGATTTTGTGAATTTAGCGCAGTTACTATAGTTGCATTCAAATCAACATTTTAAGCATAACATTTCAAGTTCATAGTATTTTAGTTTCATATCATAGCTTAAATTATTTAGCAATGGACATGCATGTTGCATAAACTCATTCTCTAAGTTGTCATTCTGCCAAAGCTGTTGCATACACCAACTGAGAGCCAGCAACTTACAACAGATCCTTGGAGATAGAGGACAATGGAATGCTTTTGAAAGAGCTGATGTTTATAGTTTGTTTACTTTTAATTAGTTTCCTTTGAATTAATGTTTCATTGGTGTGTTAGTTTAACTTATTAATTGTTCCACATATTCTCACACATAGTAATGATTCTGTATTTGTGGTGGTAGACAGATTTTTCAAGATGGCACATTTCAAACCTTGTAAGAAGAAAATAGATGCAGTACATGTAGCAGACTTGTTTTTCAGGGAAGTGGTTAGATTGCATGGATTACCTAGGAGTATTGTTTCAGATAAAGATACAAAATTTGTTGGTTACTTTTGGAGGACACTTTGGAAAAAGTTGAAGACAGATTTGAAGTTCAGTTCTACTTTTCACCCACAGACATAGGTAGTGACTAAGAGTTTGGGAAATTTACTAAGATGCTTGGTTGGAGAGAAGACCGAAAGTTGGGATCTAGCCCTTGCACAAATAGAGTTTACCTACAATAATTTAGTGAACAGGAGTACAGGAAAGACACCTTTTGAGATTGTTACTGGAGTTCATCCTAGAGGTATATCAGAATTGTGAGACATTAGTAAAGAAGATAAAAGGAGTGCAAAAGCAAAGGAATTTGCAGAACATATGAAGAAAGAGCATTCTCAAGTGAAGTAGCATTTGGAAGATATGAACTGAAAATATAAGGAGCGAGTAGATGAAAAGAGGAGACATAAGGAGTTTGAAGTTGGAGATGAAGTAATGGTATATTTGAAGAAGGAAATATTCCCAGTTGCCACATATAGTAAGTTCAAGATGAGGAAGTTTGGACCCTATAGGATTGTGAAGAAGTTTGATTCAGGAAATGCACATGAAGTAGAGTTCCCAAATGACATGGATATATCACCTATATTCAACATTGCAAATCTACATCAGTACCATGAAGCATAATTCAGTGAAGATAGTAAAGTAAAATTGGAAGAACAACTTCCTAAACAACAATAAGATGAGATAAAAGAGATTTTGGATGTCAGAGATGGGAGAAAGACTCATGGAAGACAATACAAAGAATATCTTGTGAAGTGGAAAGGTAGACCAATGGAGGATTCTTCTTGGATTTCTTAGGCTGAGATAGATTGTATTGGTTTCCATTTGGCCCCAAAAAAGTGAGGGACTCAATTTTTATTAACCCCAGATGTCTAATGCAGGAGCATCCTTGGTTCTTGATAAATCTTGCATCAACCAAAAATATTTTCATTCAGTTTTGTTCTTGTTTTTTTCTTGTTCTTGTTCAAATTAGAAGATCCGGTATTTCTTCTTGTTTGCTCACCATACCTCATGGATATATGGTTTCATCATGGACATGTTCAATTTCCTTATTCCAAGTTTTCAATTCGATTGGATCTTTTTCTAGGAAGTTATCACTTTCGGATTGAGTGATAGTTTTGGAACTGGCCCCAGAATAATTTCAAAACCTAACGGCTAGTTTGATCGATCGTGGATCCTTCCCATAACTTGCGGACCCTCACAATGTGTTTTGATTTGTTCTGTGGAGTTGTGTCCTTGACCTTAATCTTAGGTCCACACTTCATCATGCACATCTACCGTGGAAGAAATTCAAATTTGAGGCTGACCTATTCTTGCACACATTACATTTCCTTCATCAGAGATTGTAGTAATCTTTGGCCGACGCAGATGTTTCTAGGCCCACAGATATGATATAAAGCTTGTAATGAATCATGAAGATAAAAGTGAATCAAGATCAAGTATATTAAGATGTATATAGAGTTCAATCTGTAAGATTTTTGCTTGCATGTATGAGCACTATATTTTGAGCATGTTGTATTAGGCCCGTGAGCCGAATCTGTAAGCCCAGATGTGGCTGACTATATGTAATCAAAATTTCTGATAATAAGAATGTTTGTATCTGCATTTGCCTCCAGATTCTATTTTGCTTTTGTTGTGTTACTCTAGCTGCATGACCCAGATTGTTCTCTTTGAGGACCCTCCAATCGTGACTGCACCAAGACCAGGCTTACTCATCTAATACTCCTCCCAAGAGAGGGGATGGAAGAGGCTACTTGAGAAGGAGCAAGCTTCTCCTTTCCCTTTTAGAAAGAGGAGGTAGTTGGCTATTCTGCTATGGGAAGGGTCAGTTTCAACTATCCCTTGCCCCCAGTTTTATACTTTATGTAGTTCTTGTAAAGTAGGTCCATTCTTGGGGGAAGCAAACCAACTAGAGCGGGCCAAAACTAATCAAATGAATATCCCCCACAAGACACTAAGGGCTGATAGCTAGTATCATGTACCACGTTCACAACACCTTTGTGGGATAACTTTAAACTTTTATGAATTACGGAGGCAATCCCATTCATGGAAGCTAGTCAAGGTATACCTAGCTTCACCCTATAGGAAGTTTGGACCCTATAGGATTGTGAAGAAGTTTGATTCAGGAAATGCATATGAAGTAGAGTTCCCAAATGACATGGATATATCACCTATATTCAACATTACAAATCTACATCAGTACCATGAAGCATAATTCAATGAAGATAGTAAAGTAAAATTGGAAGAACAACTTCCTAAACAACAATAAGATGAGATAAAAGAGATTTTGGATGTCAGAGATGGGAGAAAGACTCATGGAAGACAATAGAAAGAATATCTTGTGAAGTGGAAAGGTAGACCAATGGAGGATTCTTCTTGGATTTCTTAGGTTGAGGTAGACTGTATTGGTTTCCATTTGGCCCCAAAAAAGTGAGGGACTCAATTTTTATTAACCCCAGATGTCTGATGCAGGAGCATCCTTGGTTCTTGACAATCTTGCATCAACCAAAAATATTTTCATTCAGTTTTGTTCTTGTTTTTTTCTTGTTCTTATTCAAATTAGAAGATCCAGTATTTCTTCTTGTTTGCTCAGCATACCTCACGGATCTATGGTTTCATCGTGGACATGTTCAATTGCCTTATTCCAAGTTTTCAACTCGATTGGATCTTTTTCTAGCAAGTTATCGATTTCAGATTGAGTGATAGTTTTGGAATTGGCCCCATAATACTTTCAAAACCTAGCCAAGGTATACCTAGCTTCACCCTGAATAGGTCTGACTCAGGAATAACATCAAAAATCATGTCTATGTTGTTAGGTCCAACCAAGACAAATAGAGTTATTGATCCATATGGTTTGAGAGCAAGGCCATCATGTGTACGGATGATGGAATTTTTTTTTTCATATTCTTCCCTTTACAGGGAGTTCAACAATAGAGTCTCCTCCATGTTGACATTCACTCTACTTGCAGGATCGATTAAGACTCCTGTCACAATGTTTCCATTGAGGTGAGCGGGAATGTAAAATAGAGAAGGTTTTTCATTTGTTGGTACATCTTGCGAAGTGAATGTTATATCCGTTGAACTGGTTGCAAGACGAGAAGAAGGAGTAACAATAACCATGTTAACATATGCTTTAGGCTGAGTAACAAAATTAGAGGGATTGATAATCATGTTAGCAGAATGTGACAAAAATAGGTCCGTGTATATTTTCAACTCACTATTAGCTTTCGCCATTGATTTGTTTGTATTTTGTTTGCTTCCATTGAGATGAATAGTACCATCCTCGATGCGATCTCGTATCTCATGATACAGGTGCATGCAACATTCAATATCATGTTTGTTGACTCGATGGTATTGATAATAGGTATTTGCTTCATACTAGCTAGGGTAAGGTTCCCTAATGGGTTTAGGGATTGGTAGGTTAATCTCTTATCCTTCAACAAATTTTGTAAGATGGAGGAATAAGATTTTATAACTTTGTGAACTTTCATTTGCGTTTGAGACCGTTGTCATCCATAGCGGCTACTACATTCACAATGACTTTTCATTTTCTATAGATTGACACAATGGACTTCCCTCTAGGATGGGAGCATGAGGAAGGTCTCCCGAATTGAACCACCGTCTACTGATACTCCCGTAGGGCTGCACACAAATGCACAAAAGAAGGGTATTTCAAAAGGGAAAAATTCTCTTTCTAGGGCCTTTGTAAGTTCCCTATGAATACCTTCTACACATCGAAATCATGTAATGAGTATGAGATTTGTAAAAAGCACACCTGATATCATGCTATAAAATCGGTAATCTTCTCATTATCTCCTTGTTTACACCAAACAAGGTCAGTGAAGGTCATCTTAGGTCTGATGTTGGCTTGGAATTGTTGTAGAAACTGGTTCACAAGCTGATTGAATGTGAATATGGAATTGTCAGGCAAGGAACAATACCACTCGAGTGTTGTGTCCTTGAGAGATATGGGAAATAATTTTTCCATCAACGCATCGTGATGGAAGAAGTCTGTACATAAGGCATTAAAGGAATACACATGCATTTTTCAGGTCCCCTTTATCGTCATATTTCTCAAATTTAGGAATCTCCATCCTTTATGGGAAAGGAGTGTTTAGGATTGCTACTGAAAATAGGCTATGTTGAAAGAAGGGTTGGAAGCTAGGTTGGAAAAAAGCTTGGGAGAGACTCACTAGCTAGTTCTACATACTCCCCATATTATGAAGAAGAGTGTTCAAAATCAGGTCATTAGAGGATATAGGACCAGTGGAACCACCACCAGAACCACTGTTGTGACTACCACCGAATTCGCTGCCGATACCACCACCACCAACAAGACCTTCAAGCCACCGCTACTTCCAAAGCCACCACCATGACCTCCACTAGAACCACTTCCTCCAATGCTACCTCCACCACCAAAGCTACCGCCACCAAAGCCTCCAGCGATCATCCCACGAAGTCTTCCACTATTGGAGGTGATAGGAGGGGTGAAGTGAAAACCCAAAGGGGTCTTGTTTACTTTGACAATTTCATAATTTTTGAAAGCTGTGGGTATATTGATTGAAGGGACTGTGTCGGCCATGTATGCGGATGTGGGAGGCATTGAAATTCCTAATTGTCTCTCATGTTATTTGAAGGGCCCACCTCGTATCATGTTACTATGGTTCAAAGGGGCACACGCTTTGGTCAGACTAGTGAGACTAGCCAAGAGTTCTACACCTATTCGGTCTTTTCCTACCATATATTTTATTTCATTGATACCTTAGTGGCTCTAGCCAGCTTCAAGTTTTTCTCCAGGTGATTCTCTGAAGCACCCAACCCTTTTCTAAGACTAGCGACATAATCAAATGGGAAATCCAAATTTGACCTCTCCCATAAGGTCAAATTCATCCCCTTTATTCATCTATCTCGCCTCTCCCATCGATGTTAATTAAATGATTTATTTAATTAATATTTACACTTTTCCCTAATGTTCCTAAGGTATTTAATTTAAATAATTAAATACTTTACCTTTATCCCCTTTCCTCTCTAAATTAAATAAATACTCCAATTTGTTTAATTTAGTCATTTTCCTTTATGAATTTAAATCAATTTTTAAATTAATTATTTTCTCTCTCCTTGTCCCATCCTCTTAATCCTTCCTTAATCTAGATTAATTTAATTAATCTTTGATTAGGATGTGCACACCCTTAATTAGGATTAATGTCACATCCTCCATCATAGCTCACTTGCCTTAATCCTTCATTAACCATCTTAATCCCTTGTTTGAACGACCTAATTTCTTGATTAGGTCACCTAAATCCTTATGCCATTTATGGCATACCTCTAAGTCAACCTTTTATTAAATGCTTTCTCCTTTTGGAGAAGGAAACCCCTTCTCAATGTGAATTTTTAATTCACATTTATTCTTCCTAGTCCTTTTAAGGAATTTTAAATTCCTCAAAAGTCTCATCACTCACATAGGGACAAGGACCTCCTTTATGTGGAGATCTTGTCCATTCCCAAGGTACAATGAAGTACCTCCACCTCATGTCCTTTTTGACACCTCACCCGCTAGATGTCAAGATGTGAGGGTTTGTGAGTTCTCAACTCACCCTAGCCCTTGATCTTGTCCAAGGTGGTTGTATCTTGACCCTTCATTGTGAAAGGAAAAGTAGAGGTGCAGAATACACTTTCCTAATGCTAAAACCACAAAAGAGAAGTCAAAAAAACCTTTATTCAAAATTTTCTTACGTTTGAGATGCACATACATAGTAAGACAAGAGCAATAGAAAGAAACAATCACAGAGATAAACCAAATTTATGTGGGAAAACCCCTACGGGAGAAAAACCCACCACACCAAGCAAAATCACTTTGTATTACAATAAATAGATTACATAAAAAGTCACAAACTTCACTCTCTCTCTGATACTTAGCTCATAGCAACAAACTTTGGTTCAAAACGCCCTCACTGTTTCACTGCTATTTAGCATACAATGAATCTCTGTCCTCTTGATAGTTCCCTTAGTCTCTATGCCTTTCTCTTTTCAACAACCAAAGGAGGAGCCAATTTAATTCCATACTTCACCAACAAGCAACTAGATCTTTGATCAAATCGCCCTGCAATCACGCATTAGGCCACCCAAACATTTAATTCTATTTCAAAGAATTACCTAGATTTGGATTATGTCAATGGCCGAATCAAATCTTATAGTTAATGCACATATTGCTTTCATAGATTTAAACATTCGACTAATCAGTCATTGATAACTCACCACGTGTCATCATGCCATTTTCCCATCACTTTGACTATTGAAGTGGTCAACTGTGCCCCGAGCAACTCCTACCGTGCTACTGTGGTATGGCCTAACGACCATCATAGTATGGCGATAACCGTTCGATCGCTAGACCACCAGAGTCCACCAAGACACGTGTACACATCTTGTGCACTTTCGGGGAATCAAAAGGGCATCTATAAAATTCTAGATAGGCTTCTCCGAAACAATGACACGTGTTCAAAGCCTGCACACCTTGCATATCGTTAAGTGTCAAACACTCAAACAATTCCGCTCGGTTCACAAGAAATCATCGGTACTCTCCTCAAGTGAGCGCAGAATAAAATGAGCACCATTGGATTAGTAAAATCTCAACCATAGATCAAGATCCCTATTTGATGGTACACTATGCTATGGTCCCCACCAAGTCGGTTCCATCTGCCATCGGTCCATCGACGTAGCTTGGTGAAAGGTTCCACCGATGACCCCAAGTCACACCAACAAAGCATATCGTTCTATCATTGAGACTACCGATCAGGTTCCACTGATGATGCCAAGTCTCATCGACACAACGTTTATCGCATATGGGCATATTGGTGAGACAACACATTTTCACTCACCGATATGCAATTATTCTGTCGATGAAGCCAATTTCTATGCGCTACCGCCAAAGAGAAGGAAGGACTCCATGGTAGGGAGAGTAAATTCATCAAGTCCTTAACAAAGGCTCAAGCCAACAAGTTGAGGCACATTTTCCAACACATTTCTTAGTGGAATTTCCCCTAAAATTAGAGGAATTTTCCCTAATTTGCAACAATTCAACATTCAACTTTTGAACATTCAACATAGGAACATTCAAGCACTCAAGCAATCAAGCATACTTGCACTCTCAAGCATCCACCATTGCTACAATTTTTGAGCTCATTTTGCATCCATATCAAGCATCTATCCAAATACCCACTTGCATCATTGCATTCCTCATCTCATCCACATCGTTTTGCATCAAGTTTCATGCTATTTTCCATTGAAAGGAGCACACAAATCAAACAATCAACAGGTCCAACTAACTCATCAACTTGGACAAGGTATATCACTCTTTTCTCTTTTATTTTGTTCAAGTTCAACTACGCCAATCTTGAGGTGTCTTTTATCTTTTTCCTTGCTTGCATGGCGAAGTCGTCAGGGGCGCAGGGCGAAGAAAGGAAAAGAAAGAAAAGAAGGAAAAAGGGATGAAATGATGGATAGAGGAAAGAAAGGATGATAGAAAAAAAGACAAAATGATGAATGCCTAACAAGGTGTGTGGTTTGGATGCAAAGTTTGGACACACTTCGTACGTGCGAGAGACACTTGATGGTACTAGAGGCTACCATTGCAACGATGGGTGAGGAGGACCATGCAACCCTAGCAGAAGAAAGTCTACTACACATGTTGGGATACCCCAACATTAGAGCACACTGAATACTATTGATCACATTGATGGAGAGGTGGAGCTCAGAGACGTTGACATTTCATCTCCTGACAGGGGAGATGACAATGACCTTGGAGGATGTATGGAGGATACTGTGGTAGCCCATCAGAGGGAACCTAGTTAGCTAGACTCAGAGCCAGAGGCGTAAGTGAGACAAAAATCTACAAGTAATTTTTTAGACGAGTGCATCTTCCTCTCTAGAGGGCAGACCTAGATTTGGATGGACGCAAGGGATTGGAGGTACCTCCATTGCCGTTGTACGTATGTGGGTTGATTAGCGAGATCCTATTGCCAGATAGGAGCGAGAGGTATTGCAGCCTTAAGGTTATTGAGGTTGTGCAACACATTATTGAGAGGAGAGAGAGAGAGAGTTCACATGGGGTGTATGTGTAGTAGCACAATTGTACATGGATATGTACGTTGTCTACTATAGGAAAGCCCTCAGTGTGACACCTATGAAATTGCTACAGATATGGGCCTGGGAGCACATTAGTGTGACTGGGCTAGGGTGGGAGATCAGGATGAGACAGCACCATTAGCATACTGGTACATGGTAGAGTATGACTAGCACTTGCACTAAAGAGATGTGAGGGATCTAGAGGGATGGAGAAGGAGGCTGGATGATTTGCAGGGAGATCAGATCATATGGAAACCGTACCTGGAGTGACAGTTCATCAGATGGAGGGCAAATGAGAGGAGGCATATAGGATATTTATGTGCAGTGTATTATCTGATCGGGAGGGACCCACATATCATCAAGCTCCATTAACTAGAACGGGTGACTAGATAGTTCGAGGTGATGTAGGATACCTCGCTAGGGCCCTAGAGATTTCGTCGGATTATTTGGGAGCGGTTGTGGGGTGACACGATCAGAATAGATTTTGATAGAAAGAGGTGGGAGGATGTGCAACTAGCACCATATCTAGGGAGGATAAGAGGAGAGGTAGATCCAGGGGTGACTGTGAGATACATTGCATGGTGGGTAGTGCATAGTCTAGGATAGATCATGATAGTGCACCCAATTCTAGGGGCACTAGGCTATGGGTTAGATGATGAGAGGAGGGTAGGAAAACAATGAAAAAGGGGTAGGAGAGGAGGTGGATAATGGAGGAGAGATAGGGAGGATGTGGTGATGGAGGACACAAAAGGGTAGGACCAGCCTGTGGATGTGGAGGTTATAGAGGCAAAGCCTCTCATGATGGTACCGTATGTACCACTGCCACCTAAGGACCCAATAGTACTATTGGAAGGAGCCCGTGTGAGACTTAGGGTTTAAGAGTATAGACTTAGGGAGTCAGAGGCAAATAGAGACAAGTTGTAGGCAGAGATAGAGAGGCTGCAGGAGGAGGGAGAAAGGGACTACGGTGCTCTCGTAGATGAGGTCGATAGGATGTCGGAGGAGAGGGATTAGGCTCAACAGGAGAGGGAGGAGATGAGGAGGGTGATGGATGAGCTGAGGAGGGAGTGGGATGAGTTGAGGAGGGAGCAAGATGAGCTCCAAGATAGGACTGACTATGTAGAGGTGGTGATGGGAGACATGTGGGCCATTTTAGAGAGGGAAGAGATAGTGGAGAGACATGTATAGACTCTGCAGGGTGAGAGAGATGTGGCAGTGCAGGAGATGGCATGGATGCAGGAATATATAGATCAAATGAGGATGGAACATGATGCATGGGAGTAGGAGAGGAGATTCCTATCTGGATTACGAGACAGGTACAAAGTAGAGCGTGACATGATGAGGAGTCAGGCAGTAGAGAGGGATGGGTACATGAGAGGCCAACTACTATATGGGGGCCTACTTCATGGAGGTCCTAGATCCGACACAACTTATACCTCCCTACATCCGAGTGATACCACAGATGCCAACACTGTCACGATCAGTAGGGACACACACCCGAGGATATATTAGCTATCGAGAGACTACCCCATGTAGGGGACCAGTGCCAGACTCCTCTCAAATATTAAATGGATCCAACATAGGATAAAGGGGACATGGATGATAAGATCTAGATTTTGAAAGGTTAGGGTGTATAAATAGGGGATAGGGAAAGAGGTCAGAGGTTCCACATTGCAAACTAGACATAGATTAGTCTATTCATTGATGTGGAGCCTATTTTTGAGGAGCACTTTGTACCTATATTTTATTTGATGAGCATGAATATACTTTGTACGAAGATGTATTTATTATGATGATGGACATGTATTTATGATTATGATGGACATTTATTATGGATTATGTTATGGACTTAGTATTTTGGTATTTTATACTATGCGATGGCCCTTATTCATATTACGCATTTGTGACATGATGGATGTTTATGTATGGATATGTATATGGACATGGTTTATTATGAGATATACAGATGGTTATAATGTATGTATGCATTTATGATGACCTATGTAATATGCATGATGCCTAATATGTTGTGATGCAGGATGTGATGTGTGATATGATTATGGACTAATGACTTGTGATGTAGGTGGCGATGTATGTATGTATTTGCTTTGGATTTTATGATGTCTACCATGGACTATATTATTGTGATGTGATTATAAAATGACAATGCAATAGGATGCAATGAATGAAAAATGGGATGTATGCATATAATGAAATGTGTATAATGAGATGGACTAATATGTAATAAAATTATAATGAAATGAATCTAATTTAAGATGCTTAGAATAATGAATCTATGTCAATCTAAAAAACTTAAAATGAATATGATAATGAAAATGCAAGGCAATGGGATGGACTAGGATGTTTAAAATAAGAACATAACTAACCTATATGGATAATGCAAGGAGATGATAATGCTATGAATTAAGATGTTTAGAATAATCAATTAAGACCAATCTAAACAACTTAAAATGATAATGATAATGAACTCAAGATGCTTAGACTAACAGATCTATATTAGTCCAAATAACCTGAGATGATAATGATAGTGACAATGCAATGAAATGATAATGCAAATGTAATGAGGCAAATCATGATAGGGTATGATGATGGGTGTAATTAAATTATGTACAAACATTAATATCCGAATTAAATTAGCATGATCATGCGTATAAATAAGGGCATACATAATGATAGAAGGTGTGAATAGGTTGACTTTATTTGCGGATCAAGGTTGCTTGAGTTTAATGGCAAGTACTTTCCCTATAATCATTAGAAAAATAAGGAAAGATGGATGGGATGGTGGACATGGAACTACACCTGTCAAGACCATGTGGATCCTGAGAAGAAAAGGGGATGGAAAGGGAATGTTTGCACAACCAAAGTCACTAGTCATAGGCAAGAGAAAGAGATGGGGGGATAAATGCAATGCAATGGGATGAAGTATGAAATGTAGTCCTAATGCCATTTTCCAATTTTTGGAGCACTAATTTTTGCTATAGAACAAGATAAAAGATGCCAGAGTATAAGGAACCAAGGTAGATATGTGTCTAATGCATGGAACAAACACAACAAAGAAGAAGGCTATCCCAACACCCCAAATTCATAGGGAATTTGGTTGGGCTTGACACATTGGGATAACCACAAGAATAAAGGATGCCCCAACGTAACAAAAGACCGCAGGGATCTTGGTGGGTACTACGCGAGACAACCAAGAAGACAACAAGAAGACAAAAAGATTAAGATACACCCCCATGTTTAGTAGTCAAAGCGCACCATGATATGATGGATCATCAATGTCATGTCCCCAAAATACTAATACCATAAAGACCAAGTGTTAAAATACAAATAAATTAATAAATAGCAATATTAAGATTAAATATAAAATAAATGTGTACCATATCAATATAAACATATATAAATAAAAAATATAATAATAATATATAGGTAAATTATTTTTATTACATTCTAGAATTAAATAACTTAATATAAAAAATAATAATAATAAATAAATAGTATAATCATTACACATTAAATATTGTAATACATTAGAATAAAATAATAAATAAGATATTAGCAAAGTGGTTTTATTATTATACTTTAATCTTAAAATATGTTCAATAAAACATCAAAATAAAATAATAAAATAAGTATATAATCTAAAATATCATAATTATTAGTAATAAGATATTATTTTCAAAAATATATATTATTGTGATAATAAGCCTTTAAAGGCAGCAATTAAATCTAACAAAGGGATATATTTTATGAAAAGTCACCTCTTTCACCAAACAATATATTCCCCCCCATGAGTCACCTACCTTGAATGGTATAAATAGAAGGAAAATAAGGAAGAGGAAAGAACATTGAGAAATAGAACAACAACAACAATGATTGTTATGCATTGGAATATAGAGTCATTTAATATATATATATATTATTTAATAGGCATACGAGTATATATGCATAGATATAGATAAATTTTATAATGAATAAAGAATATATATGAATAAGGAAAGAATAATTATATAAACATATATATGTATATATATACTAATGGATATAAGTACAAGAATAATTATATATATATGTATATGAAGTGTATATAAATATACATACACGATTATGCAATAATGATACTTATAAGTAACATGATGCCTCTTTAATATAAACATAAGTAGATTATGTATATTTATGAATTGTCCTCATCCTACAATCAATTCAGTATAAGGTTGAAGAAGGCGAGTTAGGAAACATGGAGAGATATAGCAACTCAGGTGATGTACTCACTTAGCAATAATATTTAGCATATTTTGAATATAAGAAATTGATATTGCTAATCTAATTATTGATATAATGCTTTCTTTAATCTTATCATAATGAGAATTATTCTAGGAAACGATGAACTTAAAGAACCATTGATAAATGAAGATATATTTGATTATATGCATGAAATAAATCTTGGATGAATGCAAATATAGTTGATTGTGTAAAGATTGTCTTCTTTATGCTTGTAACCCTATCAGAAAGGGTGAACCATGGTTTAAGTAGATTGTCTAAAACCCCCACTTTCAGCCCCTTAGGCCCTAGACAAGGGATTGGGCCTTGTAGCCCCTTAGGCCCTTGACTAGGGATTGGGTTATAGAAGTTTGGGAGTCCCACCTAGGCTTCTGCCCCTTAGGCCCTAGACAAGGGATTGGGCCTTGCAGCCCCTTAGGCCCTTGACTAGGGATTGGGAAAATAGGAGGTGGTAGACCTTAGGCTACTTAAGGATTCCATGACTTCCCCTCTCCCTAATAAGATGAGTGGAGTATGTAGGTACTAATCCACTAGGCAAGAAGAATTGTGATGGACAACCTCTTGAGCTTTATTTGAAGGCTTCCGGGTGGATCCACCCATGGCACTCCTCTTGCTTGTTAAATTGCATTTATGATTATGCTTATATTTTGGATATCTAAATATTAATGCTAACAAATATATGTGTGTGTGGAAATGTTGTTAATATGATGAATGCAGATTTCAAATCAAGGTTACTTAATTAAAAAGAACATTAATTTGGAAAGAAGAAACCCTAAACCTAATCAACAAGTGAATTCTAGGGAAAACTGGGTAAGGGACATTATAATCAGCATTGAATTACCATGGACAAACCTTTTAATTGTAGCTTCTCCTGAGACGATGTTGATAGGCTTGCAAATGATATATGATTTGATCCATTTTTCATCTAGGAGTTCCAACTGAGTGAGGCATGTAACCTAAGTGTCTTCATCACTTATAAGATTCTTCAGAGATATCCTAAGCGATGGGATCTCAAATTTGATCAAAAAGATAGCTTCAATACCATAAACAAGGGAATATGGAGTGGCACCAGTGGGAGTGTAGATGGAAGTGTGGTAGGCCCAAAGGGCGGGATGGATATGGAGATGCCAATCTTGACCCATTTTTTTAACCACCTTTTTGAGGATTTTAATTAAGGTCTTATTGGTTGCTTCTTCTTGACCATTACCTTGAGGGTAATACTGGGTGGACCAACGATGTTGGATGTGATAAGTCTCACAAAATAATTTTATAGACTTGTTCTTGAATGAATTTCCATTATCCGTGATGATGGTGGAGGGAATTCCATAAATGCAAAGGATATGGAAAATGATGAACTTGGAAATTTGAACACCAATAATTTGAGTGAGTGGCATTGCTTCTACCCACTTAGTAAATTATTCAGTGGCGGTGATGATTAAGGTATGGCCATCGGAAGATGGAGGGTATATCTTACTGATCAAATCGAAACCACATTATGAAAAGGGCCATGGTGCTATGATGGGTTGCAAATCTTGAGCAGGAGCATGTATCAGGTCTACGTGTTGTTGACAAGGAAGACATTTCTTTACAAACTCTAAAGAATCATGCACTATGGTGGGCCAATAATATCCTGCTCTGAGAATCCTCTTAGCCAAGGCCATGCCATTAGAATGGGCTCTACAAACACCACTATGTACCTCTACTAACACAGTGTGAGCTTTGGTCTCATTCAAACACCTAAGAAGGGTTCCATCATATCTGCGATGATAAAGAGTATCTCCCACTATGGTATAACAAGAGGTGCGTTGGATGAAGGATTTATGTTGATTGTGTGTGAGGTCAGGGGGTAAGATGTGATCATGGAGATAGGTGTAAATGTCATGGTACCATGGTGACTTGGGACCTACGATGAAACAAACCATTTCCCTCTCAGGGGTGTCATAAACAGGGATTAAAAGTTGTTCAAATAGGAACTCGCAGTTTTTTCAATCTTTTGGCATGAAATTCAAGGAACCAAGTGTAGCCATTGCGCCAACTACCTTATTCTGGATTATGGGGATTTTCTCAAACTGGATAGAGGTGAAGTAATTCTTGAAATCATCCACCATGCATTTATATGGTAAAAATTTGTCATATTTAGTCTGAAACTCATCATTTACTTGTTTAATGACCAACTAAGAATCACCGAAAACTCGCAAGCGAGTGATGTTCCATTGGATGGTGATCCTGAGACCTATGATGAGAACTTCATATTCTACTATGTTGTTCGTACATGGGAAGGCTAACCTAAATGACTTCAAGATGTAATCACCTTGTGGGGTGGAAAACAAGATACCCGCCCTAGCTCCATTATGCGTGTATGATCCATCAAAGTATAGTGTCTAAGTGGAGGCCTCTGTGACTATAAGGACTTTTTCATTAGGAAATTATGTGACCAAAGGATAGGCACCAACTAAAGGAGCATCTGCTAATTGATCTGATATTAGTTTCTCTTTAATTGCTTTGCAATCTACATATTCTATATCAAATTGGCTCAATAGCATGATCCACTTAGCCATGTGGCCAATTAAAGATGTTCTAGATAACAAATATTTGAGTGGGCCAAATTTTGATATCAACTTCATAGGTTGATTGAGCATATAGTGACAGAGCTTTTGTGAACATAAGACTACAACTAGGCAATCTTTTTCCATCAAAGAATAATAAAGTTCATAGCCTACCAATGTTTAACTGATATAGTTGATGGTGTGTTCTTTTGGGGACTCATTATGTTGGGCTAATAATGCCCTAGTACAACTGAAGTAGCTGAAATGTACAATAGAAGTGGTTTTACTGGAATTGGAGGCATGAGGACGGGCGGATGAAGCAAGTACTCCTTAATCTTTGTGAAGCCTAGCTGACACTTTGAATCCCACTTGAAGGTGGTATCTTTTCACAAGAGATGGGTGAATGATTGGCACTTGTCGACTAATTGAGCTATAAACTATCTAATGGACTGTAGCTTACCTTGAAGGCTCCTTAACTGTTTAAGATTGCATGGTGGGGGTATTTCCATAATTTCCTTACGTTTAGCTGGATCTACCTCTATGCCCCTTCTGGAGACAATGAAACCCAATAGCTTTCTTGATGTAACCCCAAAGACACACTTCTTCGGATTTAGATGCAACTTGTAATGGTCTAACTGTTCAAAAATATTTTTCAAGACTGTAGGATGTTCTTCTCTCATTTTGTATTTCGCTAACAGATCATCAACATAATCTTCCATTATGATGTGAATGAGATCATGGAAGATGACAGTCATAGCATGCTGGTATGTTGCACCCACATTCTTGAGGCCGAAAGGCATGAAATTGTAGCAAAATGTGCCCCAAGGAGTGGTGAGGGTAGTCTTATGTTGATGCTCAGGTGCAATTTTGATATGATTGTAGCCAAAGAAACCATCCATGAGGGATAGCATCTCATTCCTGCAATTAAATCAACCAACATGTCAATGTTTGGAAAGGGGAAATCTTCTTTAGGATAGGCTTTGTTGAGGTCCCAAAAATTTGTGCAAATCCTGACACTTTCATTTGGCTTAGCAATTGACACTATGTTGGATTAGTCAATGGGTCTTATGAATCCAACCTTTAATAGTTTCTCCAACTCCTTCTTGACCAATAAAGCTACTTGAGGATGCATTTTTCTCAACTTTTTCTTAACAGGTTTAGCATCCGGGTGGACATCGAAACGGTGTATGACTAGAGCAGGATTTAGGCCTGGCATATCTGAATAGGCCCACGCAAAATTGATGATGCCTTATTTGAGGATCTGGATGATGGTGGAGTGCTCTTCTTCTGATAAGGATTTTGCTGCATACGTGATTTTTGGATTTTCGTTTGTTCCCAAATTTAATTCTTGTGTTTCTTCGATAAGAATAGAAGATCGTTTAGACAGTTGAGTTCCCACAAGGGGAAGATGAATTCCCCCATCTTCCAGTGCCTCGTTGAGGTTTTCACTGTCAGATACACCCTTTATTTTTACTTTTTTCTGAGTCAAGAAGTGCCTCAAGGAGGTTTTCACTAGATGACCCTTTTTTATTTTGTTTCTTCTTATTTTTGCGGGTAGGGAATTCATCCTCCCCTAATCCCATAAGATGTACATAAGTATTGACTAAGGGAAAAGTGTCAACAAGTGCGCTACTACGTAGCTCCCAGTCAATGAGCTCAGGATGGTGAAGGGAAAGGCTGATAGTGCAGATAGATAGGCAATCAAACATGGTAGAGAGATCCACATCATCTTATGCAAGTATGATGAATTATTCTTTAGGTATGTCATCAAGGATACCGTCACCCACACTAACATTGTTAGAAGCACTAGCTGATTCCACATGACCCTTTTTTTTTTGTGTCATAGCCTAGGCCTATTCTTCTAGGTCTCACAGATGGTTCTATAGGTTGGCATCGTCCTTGTTCGTCTATACCAAGACCACCTCCCCGAGAGTTACACTTTTTAACCAACTTTGATGCATGAGGATAAGTCTCCTAGAAATTTTCCATGAGGGGAGGTGATGGTTCAGGCTCTTCTTGGTAAACCCACTGACTAATATCATCTTCCATCTGTTCTTCGAGTGTACCCAAATACCTAAATGTTGTTGAACCCATGTTCTTGTAAGTGAGGGTTTTGTTCTTTTCTTCTACTCTGGATGTTGACTGAGATGGTTGCCCATACGAGTGAGGAGAGGGTGGCATTGTGGCCACATTGAGTGTAGTTTGCATTTCATATTCTCCACAACCCTTGTCAATGATCTTGACCTTAGTGATGGTGGAATTATAAGTGGTGGATGTAGTGGATGTGGTGTTGGTTGATGGATTATGAGATGCCTTGGATTATGAGGCCCAAGGTGCCCCCATTTCAACTCTTGGACAATAATGAGAGTGGGGGAAGGAAGCTTCCAAAGTGTGACAATACTCAAATGGTTGGGGATCGACTTGTATGTTTACTTCCATTCCTTGGAAATGAAACTTCAGATGTTGATGGTAAGTGGATGGAACGACTTGCATGGAATGAATCCATGGGTGGCCAAGAAGGATATTATATGTTAGGTCAAGGTCAAGAACATGAAATGTGGTATATTGCACAATAGGGCCAACCTGAATGGGAAGACAAATGGTGCCTTCAGAATCCCTCTCAGCATTATCATATGCCTTTATGGTAATAACATGGTTGTTCAAGTCATCTGGAGTGTATCCTACCTATTTTATGAACTTTAATGTGCAAATATGGAGGGCCGAGCCATTATCTACTAGGATCCTTTTTACTTTATGCCGAGCTACGAGGACTTCAATATGAAGAGGGCAGTTATGATCGGGGTTGATGACAAGCATGTCATTTTGGTTAAAACCCAACTGATAAGTTGACGAAAAGTGTCCCACTAAGGCTTGGAATGAGTGGGATCTATGTCATTAGGTACATGGGTATCCTGTAAAGCTTTGGTCAAGATTTCTTGACGAACAAGAGAAGACTTAAGCAAATCCAAGATGGATATTTGAGCGGGTGTCTTTCCTAGGTGGTTAAGAATATTATACTGCGAGCTTACAAGAGCTGGCTGGGTTGATGTGGAAGGACTAGGGACTAAGATACGGGTACAACAAGTTGTAACAACACACTAAGGATCTTTCCTTTGACACAAATCATGGAGACGCAAGGCTCTACTTGGCTAATGTACATAACTATACCATCATAGTTATAAGGTACATTTTTGTAGTTGATGTTGTCAGTGTTGTTGTTTTGACTATTGTTGTTACTTGACCCAGGATTGGAATTAGATGTACTGGCTCCTTGGTTATGTTGAGGGAAAGAATTTTGGTATATCTATAGCTGAGCATTGGATGAAGATGCCTGTTTGGTATCCACTTGTATATCTCCATGATCTATGAGATCTTGGACATATGTTTTAAGTCCTTGACACTTGTTTGTGGAATGACCTTTGATCTTATGAAAATCACAATACTCGTTCTCCTTATACCAGATTGGCTTTGGCTTGGATTCGTCGCTTAGTCACATGATACATAATTAGATAATTTGCTTGCAAAAGCCTATTGAACATGGCACTGAGGGGCTCTCCCAAAGTAGTGAAAGAGCATTTACTATTACCTTGATTGTTTTGATTGGACTGTTGAGGGGGACGAGGTGTGACTTGTGACACAAATATGGGATTTGGTATTGGTTGCGGTGGAGGAGTGTATTAAGGCCTTTGTGAGGTGTTTTCTACTTGAACATTCTTGGTATCTATGGCACCATCATTGATTGCATTCTTGTTTTTATTCCAATGGCAAGACTTATCTCCAGATGAATTTTCCTTATCCAAATTATAAATTTTAATCTATCCTTAGCGATGAGAACTCTCTCAGTGATAAGACACTTTTCTATGATTTCCGAGAAGGTTGTGATGTAATGAAGATTGAAATTATGTCTCATGTCTGGGTGGGCATTGGCCACAAACAGGGTCACCATGTCTTTCTCACTGAGCGGGGACTTCATTCAACTTTCCAAAGCACGCCACCTTTGTAGGTAGCTAGCAAAGGTTTCACCATTACATTGTTTTTCTTTTAGAAGATCTAGAGTATCAATATCTTTCTCCAAATTGAAGGAGAATTGCATGACAATTTTTTCTGAAATATCCATGAAAGAAGAGATAGACCCCTTTGGAAGATCCAAGAACCATTCAGGAGCTACCCCTTTTAAACTCCTAGGGAATAACTGTAGGAGATAATTGTCATTGATGAGCCCAGTTTTTGGCATATTTAGACTATGTTTTTAAAACACTTTTCTACTTTTTATTATGTTGAGACAAACATTTAGTGGTAATTATGGGAACAAGACATAGAATTTTATGCTTAAATACAATAAGTTTATTATGAAAAATCTTTCCATGATTATTTCCTGAATGTTTTATTACTTTGATAGAATAGGTATGCCTTGTGACTTTTTGTGATCACATGCCTTTCCTGCAACCTCTACTGTTGAACTTCCTGCAACCATATCTGAAATATTGTTTGCTATGAATTAATGCCTAATGAATGTATAAATGAGGTGATGGATCATCTTAAAGGTTGAATGTGTCGAGCTAACTTTCTGCCACAGGAGTAGCTGTTAAGTTATTTGGAGGTACCACGTCTTAAGAAGGAAATTCAGTTTCCACTTGATTGCTGGAAGACTGATTCAATGAAGACTGATTCAGCAACAAAGAATAAGGAGGCAGCTTCAAGTCATCCACCATGCAAGGAAAGTGTTCCAAGAATCCATCTTAGGCATCTTGATGGCGCATAAATCTAGGATGGTGGTGCTTGAAATCTTCATAACTGATTTGACTCAGTTCTTCCTTTTTGTATCCACCTCTTCACTTAGTTAGTTATGATGTAATAAAGACTTCCCATCTTATGAGGGAAGGGTTAGTTAGTCGTTGGATTCAGTTTTTAATAAATAGCCCATTCTCCTTTAGAGAAAGGGCCGAAAGATTACTGTTGTAATACATTTTAGTTTTTAGAAATATAATTGAAGATTGTGAGCAATGTACTTGTTAATCTCAAATCAATAAAGGTGTTTATGAAGTTTACAGTCTAATCTGTTGTTTATCTTTGGCACTACCTAAGGGGCCCCACTTAGTGAGCTATCCATATTTTTATTCTACAAGTTAGAATAGTTGCACTTCCTTTTATAGAGCTTAGTGTGATTGTTCCTGCAGCTGGCAGAAATACAAAATTGTCAACTGTTCCTACAACCACTAGATGCAGAATAGTTTTGTCTTTCAGTTTTCATTCCAAGCAAGTTTAGTCAGTTAGAATTTGTTTCCAGTAATTCAAATTCCAGCATAATGTTTTCAATAGATAATACATGTCTGAAATAGGTGATTAGTGCATATACTTTGCAGACCCATTTCAAGTCTACGTCCCTGGGTTGATAATTAAATGAGGTCCTTTAGCAGGTTATGACTGCCGATTGTGATGTTCAATCCCTGAGTAGAGGAATTCATGTTCCTAGTTATTAAGTTGATTAAAGGACACTACATTTTTGGCACCATTGCCAGGGATGGTGTCAAAATGAGAATCTATTGCACACATACTAGTAGAAAGTTTGAAATTTCATTCCTAGTATTTAGATTAAAAGTCACTATTCCAACATTTTTCCATAGTTTAGACTTACTTTTTGTTGTATGCTTAGAAGAAGAGATCAATTTGGAAGATTCCTTCCTAGAAGATTAGATATCCAAGAAATTGACCCAGAATTTGTCCCAGAAGAACCATATGTGGATGCTGGTAAGGACTTAGTTACCTCATCCTCTTCCTCAGAGATAAGTTTAAACCTATTTGATGAGCTTGACAACCTTGTTCCACTCATCGAGCAATTGAATAATCTGCACACTTCCAATAACCAGGGCCCACATAATAACCCACTTGCCCTTGTAGTCTATCAACTAGGAGCTAACCCACTAACACCACCAAGGATGGCAAGGCCTAGTTTTCTATTCCCACTCTCTGAACTACATGACAATAATAACCTCAAGAATATCCCTGCCTCATTACTCCCAAAATTCTATGGACTTATTATAGAGGACCCTAATACCTTCTTGTTTGAGTTTGACATCCTATGTAGGAGTTATGATTACACTAATGAAGCACATAAGATGAATTTGTTTCCCTCTACCTTAAAGGAGTTAGCCTTAAGATGGTTCATGGGATTAGGTGGCAATGCAACGACCACTTGGGATGAATTAAAGGAGTTATTCTTGGGAAAGTATAAATAATATTGTAGAGGGAATGATATGAGAGGAGATGACATCTTCAAGATGTCACAAAAAGAGGATGAAACCTTAGAAGACTATGTGTCCAGGTTTCTGTTTAGTGTGCAAAAAAACACACAACATCAGTTGAATGAGGAGTCTAAAAAAATTCTTTTCCTAAGAGGAGTTAATGATACTTGCATGGAAGAACTAGACCTCATGGCTGGAGGATATATCACTAAAATCGATTGGGATGATATCAAGAAGATCTATCTCAATTACTCTAGAGAAAATGTGAAGAAGGGCAGAGGGTTCAGACCCTCCATTGCAAAAGGAAGTGGCTTAGGTGTGTCTAAGGGGGAGATTTCTAATCTCTTGTTTGACTTCAAGCAAGATATTATCAATGATGTAGCTACTCAACTGGACACTATGCAAGCTAGAAGGAAGAAAGATGAAGCTGAGGCAATGCTAGCTGAATATTGCCCTCACTGTAGATAAAGGAAGAAGGATTGCAGATGCAAGGCGGTGGCTAATTTGGAGGTGCAACATCTTCCCACTGAGTTCAAACCAATAGAAGGAGATGAAGAAGTGTTCTTCATTGCTCAACGCAGGCCTTGGGCCCCAAGACAAGGTATGCCTCAGGACCCTTTGCAAAATTTTGGTTCATATAATAATCAGTGGCAAAACCAGTACCCTCCAAATTATGGCCCATATTCCCAACCTCAGTGGAATAATCCTTGGCCAAATGCTCAACAAAACCATTGGCAACTCCCACAAGGGAATTGGCAGTCACCACAACAAAACTAGTGGCAACCTCCACAAGGGAATTGACAACAGTCTAACCAGTGGAGAGGAGGCCAACAATGGTCAAATAAACCCGCTAGTTTTTTGCAGCAACCCCAACAATAGTCAATCATGCCACCTCCTATAGCTAATCAAAGCCAAAATCCTAACCCAATCTAGTTACCTGCTCAAGTGACACCTAATCCAAATAATCAGCCTCAACAGTAGCAAAAAGTTTATTTCACTGATCCCAATCAACAACCTGCATATGCTCTTAACTTGAACAATATTAACTTACGGTCAGGAACATTGTTACCTACACCATCTCCTCCCATAATCTCAGAATTTCCATCTTAGGAGAATGAGCAATAATATATTAATGGCCAAGTTCAATCCAATGAGCCCATGCAAAATCCATCATTGCCTAAAGTATCCAATAAGCCCCCACCTCCTTTTTCACAAACGTTGGAAGGTGAAGTTGTTCAAAAGCAAGAAGAGCCTACCTTTGACATTCTTGACCAACTAAAGCACATATGTGTAAAAATTCTTTTGTTCCAAGCAATTAAGGAAGTACCTATCTATAGCAAGGCTATCAAAGAAGCATGTTTAAAGAAGCCGGGTAGGAAGAAGAAAGACCCTCAAAATATTCATGTCTTAGGTCAACTCTCTGATTTGATGCTAGGGAAGCTTACCATCCCAAAATATTCAAACCTTGGCAGCCTTGTTGTAGAAATCATTATTAATGGGGTTCAGATCAAAAATGCTTTAGTAGATCTTGGAGTAGCTATCAATGTCATGAAAAAAGACCTTGTACTAAAGCTAAGTATTTCAGACCTAAGGCCTACACCTATGGTCTTGCAACTTGTTGATAGTTCAACTGTCAAACCTGATGGAGTAGTTGAAGACCTAGTAGTCACCCTAGATTCATGGGAATATCCTGCTTTTTTTTTGATTTTATCTCCAAAAGAATCACTAGGAGGATATCCTGTAATACTAGGAAGGCCTTGGCTAGCCATTGCTGATGCTTACATAGGATGCAGGTCTGGTAACATGACCATCTCTAATGGGTATAGCACCAAGAAGCTCACCCTTTATGCTCCAGGCTAGCCTCAACTTGAATTAGGATAAGCAGTTTGGCCAGATTTAGGAGAACATGTGGAAGATATGAATTCTGTGGCAAATCTGATGATGATCACAAGAGAGCCTTTTATTGCAAAACAAGAAGAGGAAGAGATACTATCTAATGTCCTTCTGAATAATTATGGTATTGAATACCCCCTTTGTGAAAAAGTTCCATGTTCTTTACAAACAATTCTTCCTCTGCCCACTTCAACTCATTATCCTACAACACCTAACTGCTTGCACACCTTATTACCCCATGAAGTGGAAATTCCTTTTCTGTCTGAAGTATCTATGCTTGAATTGACTT
The DNA here is from genome assembly GCA_007115665.2 of Sequoiadendron giganteum. NCBI lineage: Eukaryota > Viridiplantae > Streptophyta > Pinopsida > Cupressales > Cupressaceae > Sequoiadendron > Sequoiadendron giganteum. The sequence continues at coordinate 363,660,703 of CM021105.1, read as the reverse complement.
CCCAAGTGGAAGTGGCTGCAGGAAAAACTTTGAATATCAATAATAAACTTACCAGTGAGCAACAAGAGTCAATGGTCCAAATGCTTACTACCCACAAGCCATCTTTTGCCTGGGATTATAGTGATATGAAAGGAATTGATCCAAAGCTATGTACACACCAAATTTTCATCAATAGTGAGTTCAAACCTGTTAGACAACCCCATAGGAGAATCAACCCAACCCTGAGAGAAATTGTTAAAGAGGAATTGCAGAAGATGTTGAATGCTAGCTTTATCTACCCAATCTCAGATAGCCAGTGGGTTTCTCCACTAGTTATTGTACCTAAGAAAGGAGGAAAATGGAGTGTATGTGGATTATAGGGAGCTCAACTTGGAAACAAAGAAGGATTACTTTCCTCTTCCCTTCATTGATCAAGTCCTAGATAATTTATTAGGGAAAAAGTATTTCTCCTTCCTTGATGGGTTCAGTGGATATAATCAAATAAAGATTGCTCCTAAGGACCAAGAAAAGACTACTTTCACATGCCCCTGGGGAACGTTTACCTATTTAGTCTCGCCTTTCGGCCTTTGTAATGTACCTGCAACCTTCCAAAGAGTTGTGATTAGTATTTTCTCAGATATTTCATACGATTGTATGGAAATATATATGGATGACTTTATTGTTTATGGTGAAATATTTGAGGAAGCCCAAGACAATTTGAAAAAGGTACTACAGAGGTGTGAAGATCATAATTTGTCACTCAATAGTCAGAAGTGCTTCATGATGATGCAAGAAGGAATTGTGCTTGGTCACTCTATTTTTGCTGCAGGAATACAGGTAGATCCCTCTAAAATTGAAGTCATCTCTAGTCTACCCTTTCCTACCAATCAAAAGGAACTCAAAAGATTTCTAGGACATGCCGACTATTATAGGAGATTTATTAAAGATTTCAGTCAAACAATAGGGCTCCTATACAGTTTGCTAAAGAAAGATGCAGAGTTTGCCTGTACAACAGAATGTGAAAAAGCATTCCTTGATCTGAAGATTGCTCTTACTCAAGGACCTATATTGAAAGGACCTGATAGGTCACTTCCATTCCATATTCATACAGATGCACCATATTATGCTATTGGTGCTGTCCTCGGACAAAAGGGTGGTTCAACTGAGCATGCACTACATTATATCAGCAAGAACTTGCAAGGAGCTAAACTCAACTACACTATTACATAAAAAGAAATGTTAGCAATCATCTACGCCCTCAACAAGTTTAGGAATTATATCATAGGCTATCAGATATTTGTCCATACTGATCATGCATCAATCAGGTATCTCATGATCAAGAGCTCAATTACAGGGAGACTAGCTAGGTGGTTGTTGCTGATGCAAGAATTTGATATTATAATTGTGGACAAGCCAGGTAAAGCCAATGTGGTTGCTGATTTCCTGTCTAGAATTCAAAGGCAATATGATTCTGCACTCATAAAGGATTTCTTTCATGATGAACATTTATTTGCCATCAAATTCATTCATCCATGGTATGCAGATATAGAAAATTACCTAGCTGCAGGAAGAACTCCTCCTCACCTCTCACCTAAGGAAAAAAGATTGTTAGTAGAGAAAAGCTTTAACTTCTCTTGGATTGCAGATTGCAAATTTTATATAGGGCCAGATCAAGTAATGAGGAGATGTGTACGAGAGGAGGACACTCATGACATACTGCATGCAAGCCATGATGAACCTTGCAGAGGACATTTTGCTGCTAAGAGGACAATAATGAAAATCTTAAATACTGGCTATTATTGGCCAATGTTACATAGAGATGCAGCCAAATATACCAGGAGGTGTGACATATGCCAAAGGATGGGGAGGCCAACTGGATGAGATGAAATTCCTCTATTCCTACAAGTTATTGTTACACCCTTTGACAAATGGGGACTGGACTTTATAGGTCCAATTGATCCACCTTCAAATGGTAAGTCTTACATTCTTGTATGCAAAGATTATGTAACAAAATGGGTAGAGGCTAGACCTATGAAGCATGCTAGGGATAATAAAGTCGCAGAGTTCCTCTATGAAGAAATCTTCACCAGATTTGGTGTTCCTAGAGAAATAGTGATAGACCAAGGAGCACAGTTTACCTCTACTCTGATTACAATTTTAGTAAATGAATACAACATAAGGCACAAAAAATAAACTCCTTATCATCCATATGCTAATGACCAAGTTGAGATCACTAACAGAGACATAAAGGCAATTTTGACAAAAACTGTAGATCTGCATAGAAGGGATCGGGCTGCAAGGTTACCTAAGGCTATATGGCCTATAGAACTACATGGAAGACTACTACATGATATACACCTTTTGAAATGGTGTATGGTAAGAAAGCTGTGATGCCAATAGAGTTTGAACATAAGACTCTCAAAACATCTTTGGAAATGAACATGGAGTTAACAACTGCATAAAGGGAAAGAGTCATGCAACTGAATGCCTTGGATGAGCTCAGGAAGAATGCCCTGCAACATACTGAAATGATACAGAATCGACAAATCAGGTGGCATGATAAGTATATCAAGGAGAAGAAATTCAAAGCAAGAGATTGGGCTCTACTTTACGACTCAAGGTATAAAGACATTCAAGGGAAATTGCAGACCAGATGGTTGGGCCCATACGAAATAGAAAAGGTATTTGAAAATGGTGCCGTGCAGTTGAGGACCATTGATGAGGTTAGGTTTAAGTTATTGGTCAATGGGCATTGCCTAAATATTTACTTCAAGCCCATTGACAAGGGAGAATTTCTGAAATAATTTCAATTTGAGCAGGAAACTATTGATCCTACAGCCAAAGGAATTGAGTCTCGACTCGATTCCCTAGGCCATGCATGAAAGTGCATAAAAATATCATAATAAAGGGGTTATCCACAAGGATCCCCATTCCATCCAATCATCCCATCCGTAATCCGTACAATCTCTTCTTCTGCCACCTCATCCACCTGTCGTACACCGCACCATCCATGTTTCTCAGGATCACCTGTTACAATCAGGAAGATGGGTCACATAAAGCAATCACGGTGGATCATCCCAGGTAAGCTCAACTTCATTTAAAGATTGATTAGTTATTTCATTCATTACGTTTATTTAAGTATTAATTATGACAAAAAAAAGTCCTATATGGCTGCAATATCCTTCAGCCTTTTCCACACGTTTGAGCATATTTTCTAATTCATGACTGTTATTCACGTCATTGTTTTTGCCACCACAAGGCCTTGTCACATCAACTATTACTGTCCTTTCGACTCAAGCTCCAAATTTTTGAAAATTTGCAATAAATAAACAAAAACCCATTACTTCCTGCAATAATGACCAGGCATGTCTTTCGCTCTTCAATGATTACACTTTTCTTTCTATTTACCACTTAAGTTAAGATGTTCAAATTCATTGTTTCTATTTTTTCTGCATCTTTTGAAAGTGGTTCAAAAGTTTCGGTTGAGGGGAGAGAAAGCAGAGAGGTTCGTTTGAAGTTGTAGGAAGTCAAATTTGGGGGTATAAATTGAAATAGCTAGGTTGAATTCTTGCCTGAAGCGTTGAGTTGCAGAAACAAGAGCAAAATGGGAAGCCAACCAATTCAATATGAAGCAACAGACCATAATGTCCTATTACAGGATGTGCAACACTTGCCGCCATTTAGATAGTACGGGTGGTTTAATTATTTTCTTAAGCTTGAAAAGTTTGATGAGAACATTGCATAAGAGTTCATAAGGACATTTCATGAAGGAAAGGAAAAAGTTAGGGGAGTAAGAATTGATGCACCAGTAGACATAATTACAGAAATAACAGGGTTGCCATAGGTTGGTGAGCTATTTCCTCGAGCAAGGGATGCACAAAGTGCTAGGGAAAAGTTTACTTAGCCTAGTGATCCTCCTTTATGTGTGGATAAGCAAGACACCCAAAGAATGAGTTTGCGACAGGATTGGATACCACGAGAAGCTTATTTAATCAAATATATAACATGTGAAGGTCGGTTTTCCGTTTTACATTCTCATCATTTATGCCATGGCCTGTTAGTGAACATTCCTAATTTACTGTACAATCTACTTTCTAATAGTGTTGCTGAGTTTAAAAAGGGTAGAATTCACTCTGTCTCCCACCATTGCCTTATAAAGTTGCTCGTTGAAAAATCTATTTAGGATGTACTAGGGATGACTTGAGAAGAGTTTTTTGTTAACTTTAACCCTAGAGTTTGAAATGTTGGACCCGAAGGGCAGCCTCTCACCTTCAAACAATGAGCCTCTTAGTCCATAGGTCAGTCCTCTGCTGCCACATCTCCTATTCCAGAGTCATCTGATTCGCAGGACGAAGTTTCTCTTTCTGAGAAATTTTCCAAACAACTAGTACAAACCCCTATTTTAGACCCCGAGCCTTCCTCCAAAAATAAAAAGGGGAAGTCACCCATGGTGGTGCCCACTCCTAAATATGTTAAAAGGAAGCAAACAGGGGAATCACCTGATCCTGTAGCTAAAACCCCAAAGAAATATAAAACAATTCCCACTCCCTTGCGAAGAAGCTCTAGACTCCAGAATTAGGCAGCTCAACAATCACTCGATGCTTCTCAGGTCACACCATCGACCTCAGACCCTTCTAGTCCTATACTTGTGGAGGAGGAACCTATTGTTGAGGAGATTGAGAGTATTCCTGAAGGAGTTGTCCTTGATGAGCTAGCAGCCATTGCAGAACAAATGCAAGAGGGGATGGCATATCAACTACAGGAAGAAGTGGAATGTACTGAGAAGGAGGAAATAACAATTGCAATTCAATCAGAAGAAGAAAATGAAAACAATGAAATGACGGATGAATTACCTACTGTTCAGGAAGATATACTGGAGCATCATGTGCGTCAGGAAGAACAGGAAAAATAGCAACTAGATGATGAAATAGAACAAGAAATCTCTGGGCAATCCAATGGCACATAAATAATTGAAGAAGTAGAGCAAGAAAACGTTAATGTACCTGAAGAAATTCAAAGGCCACCTGCAGCAAATTATAACCATAGGCCTCTACTCCATGTTACAAATTTTGCTGCAGGAATGACATGTTTTACAGAACTTCAACATCAACGGACTACCTATGAATTGGAAATTGAGAGACTGCAGAAGGTAATCCAGAACAAGAATCTGGAAATTGCTAATCTAACATACAATCTCAACTAGGTAGTCCAACTTGTTCCACAAATAATGCAATGCATATCACCCTCGCCTATTTATGCAATGTACCTAAAAGAGTTATATCTGAAATTCAAATTGATCAGGATTTGGCAAGGTAAAAACCATTCCTTGAATACCCTAGAAGAATTTTATGATGCATATAGGGACTCACCTCAGCATGTTAGATACCTTTTGTGTGAATTTTATTTACACAGTTTGGCTATCCCTCATGATAAAGAATGGAATCCCCTGTGCTATGTTGGGGACATACACATCCGTGCTCTAATCTCCTGGATCAGAAATGAAATAAGTAGAGGAGAGAAGTTTGATGGATACAAACATGATGAGGTTAACATGCCACTAATAGTGAGGAATGAATCCAAAAGAGGGATGGGTATCTATTTTTATTGAAAGAAGTTATGGGCAGATGAGAGGGCTAGGCCACTAATTGAACCATTGAGACAAGAAGTATTTAATAAGTACTCCCAGATTGCAAACAAGGATCTTGATGCTGCCACCCAACATATTCAAACAAGATGGGAGGATGTACCATTTCAATTAAGAAAGGCAGAGCCGCACACCCCAAATACCCTATATGCAGCCACTCGGAGGGCAGAAATATATATGAGAAAGCCAGAACAAAGAAAGAAAATTGGTTGCCATTAGTCATGTAGCCACCCATTCTCTTATGGCCACTATTGGCCATGCAGGGGAAAACAACACCTACAATAGGAACTCTGAGGATAGTACATGAGAGCGACTAGAATCTATGTGAGCTCACTTCTGGAGTTTTCAGCATGGGGAATGTGGACAGTAGCAAAATGCTGATTTGAGAGAATTTGCTCGAAGAAAGAATGCTAGACTTGCTGAAGGGTCGAGCAAGTAGTTGGTTGAGGGGAAATGATGAGCCTAGTTTTTGGCATATTTAGACTATGTTTTTAAAACACTTTTCTACTTTTTATTATGCTGAGACAAACATTTAGTGGTAATTATGGGAACAAGACATAGAATTTTATGCTTAAATACAATAAGTTTATTATGACAAGTTTTTCCATGATTATTGCCTGAATGTTTTATTAGTTTGATAAAATAGGTATGCCTTGTGACTTTTTGTGATCACATGCCTTTCCTGCAGCCTCTATTGTTGAACTTCCTGTAGCCATATCTGAAATATTATTTTCTCTGAATTAATACCTAATGAATGTATAAATGAGGTGATGGATCATCTTAAAGGTTGAATGTGTCGAGCTAAATTTATGTCACAAGAGTAGTTGTTAAGTTATTTGCAAGTACCATGTCTTAAGGAGGAAATTCAGTTTCCACTTGATTGCTGGAAGACTGATTCAATGAAGACTTATTCAGCAACAAAGAATAAGGAGGAAAATTCAAGTCATCCACCATGCAAGGAAAGTGTTCCAAGAATCCAGCTTAGGCGTCTTGATGGCGCATAAATCTAGGATGGTGGTGCTTTAAATCTTGAGAACTAATTTGACTCAGTTCTTCCTTTTTGTATCCACCTCTTCACTTAGTTAGTTATGATGTAATAAAGACTTCCCATCTTATGAGGGAAGGGTTAGTTAGTTGTTAGATTCAGTTTTTTAAAAATAGCCCATTCTCCTTCAAAAAAGGGCTGAAAGATTACTATTGTAATAAATTTTAGTTTTCAGAAATACAGTTGAAGATTGTGAGCTATGTACTTGTTAATCTCAAATCAATAAAGGTGTTTATGAAGTTTACAGTCTAATCTATTGGTTATCTTTGGCACTACCTAAGGGGGCCCACTTAGGGAGTTGTCCATATTTTTATTTTGCAAGTTAGAATAGTTGCACTTCCTTTTATAGAGCTTAGTGTGACTGTTCCTGCAGCTGGTAGAAATACAGAACTGTCAACTATTCCTGCAACCACTAGATGCAGAATAGTTTTGTCTTTCAGTTTTCATTCCAAGCAAGTTTAGTTAGTTAGAATTTGTTTCCAATAATTCCACTTCTAGCATAATGTTTTTAGTAGATAATACATGTCTGAAATAGGTGATTAGTGCATATACTTTGTAGACCCATTTCAAGTCTACGTCCCTGGGTTGATAATTAAATGAGGTCCTTTAGCAGGTTATGACTGTCGGTTGTGATGTTCAATCCCTGAGTAGAGGAATTCATTTTCCTAGTTATTAAGCTGATTAAAGGACACTACAATCATTACGGAGGACTTCTTGGCAATGTGAATAAAACTCTTGGAGATGGTTCTTAGGATCTTTAGTTCCTTTATATTTATCGAATTTCAGAATTTCAAAATGCTTAGGGAAAGGAATGAGTGAAATTGAGGGATCAAATGGATAGGGACAAATCTCTTCGAATTTGAAAGAATTTTTGGAGTTCCTTGTTTGTAAGTCTTTCAATGCAGCTTTTACTTCCTCTAACTCCTTATTAAAAGTTGTCGATGAGGATGGATTGGATTGATTATAAGGAGCATATTTTTGGTAAGATGTGGATGGAGCAAATGTAGTTTGATCATATGATGGTGGAGGTTTATATGAAGGAGTCGACTGATATTGATTGATGTAGGTAGATTTTGATGGCAGATTGTTGTAGAATTGATTGTAGCATGACAAATTTTGTTGATAAGAAGGACCCCCTTGCTGGTACGATGGAGGTGCTTGATAGTATGAGGTGGAAGCACCTTGCTGGTATGATGGTTTTTGGTAAGATGGCTACTTCTGTCAGGAATAGTATGGATTGGACTGATAATTGTAAGTGGCATATTGTTGGGATG
>CM021105.1:363439626-363652661 GCA_007115665.2 Sequoiadendron giganteum | reverse complement strand
GATCTAATGATGACCGACACGATGTATGAGCCTAAATGATGACAAAAGACCAACGATGGGATACGATGTATAGGCGATGAAAAGCTTAGATTAAGGATAAAAAGCTCAAGATTTGAGATAGTAGATTTGAATCTTCCAATGCTCAATCACAATATACCAAGTGGTTGATGATAGGATTTTGACGGGATGATAGGATAGGATAAGATGCTAGGATAAGACCTAAGGATAAGATGGATGGAAGCATAAAATAACTAGGACGCAAGGTAGATAATGATTAAGCTCTCTACAAATGGTGCATGTTGCCAGGTTTTCACCAAACATACTTATCCAAGGTGCCACAAAGAGTGGTTTTCACCAGAGGATGAATTATTTTTCTTTACTATTTTTTTGGATTTTTGGATTTTTTTGTATTTTCTCAAGAAAGGAAAACCCTGCTGACTTAGGCATAAAACTTTTTCAGGTGTATGATATTGATGGGATCTTCTAGGGGTTCTCCTTCAGGAGTAGCAAGCCTATATGGGCCAGAACCATATTTAGTTGTGATAACATAAGGACCTAGCCAATTTGCCTCAAATTTTCCTTTTTATCTCGATCTTGCTGATTGTGTTGATTCTCTTTAAGGACTAGATCATCAATGTCATGTCCCCAAAATACTAATACCATAAAGACCAAGTGTTAAAATACAAATAAATTAATAAATAGCAATATTAAGATTAAATATAAAATAAATGTGTACCATATCAATATAAACATATATAAATAAAAAATATAATAATAATATATAGGTAAATTATTTTTATTACATTCTAGAATTAAATAACTTAATATAAAAAATAATAATAATAAATAAATAGTATAATCATTACACATTAAATATTGTAATACATTAGAATAAAATAATAAATAAGATATTAGCAAAGTGGTTTTATTATTATACTTTAATCTTAAAATATGTTCAATAAAACATCAAAATAAAATAATAAAATAAGTATATAATCTAAAATATCATAATTATTAGTAATAAGATATTATTTTCAAAAATATATATTATTGTGATAATAAGCCTTTAAAGGCAGCAATTAAATCTAACAAAGGGATATATTTTATGAAAAGTCACCTCTTTCACCAAACAATATATTCCCCCCCATGAGTCACCTACCTTGAATGGTATAAATAGAAGGAAAATAAGGAAGAGGAAAGAACATTGAGAAATAGAACAACAACAACAATGATTGTTATGCATTGGAATATAGAGTCATTTAATATATATATATATTATTTAATAGGCATACGAGTATATATGCATAGATATAGATAAATTTTATAATGAATAAAGAATATATATGAATAAGGAAAGAATAATTATATAAACATATATATGTATATATATACTAATGGATATAAGTACAAGAATAATTATATATATATGTATATGAAGTGTATATAAATATACATACACGATTATGCAATAATGATACTTATAAGTAACATGATGCCTCTTTAATATAAACATAAGTAGATTATGTATATTTATGAATTGTCCTCATCCTACAATCAATTCAGTATAAGGTTGAAGAAGGCGAGTTAGGAAACATGGAGAGATATAGCAACTCAGGTGATGTACTCACTTAGCAATAATATTTAGCATATTTTGAATATAAGAAATTGATATTGCTAATCTAATTATTGATATAATGCTTTCTTTAATCTTATCATAATGAGAATTATTCTAGGAAACGATGAACTTAAAGAACCATTGATAAATGAAGATATATTTGATTATATGCATGAAATAAATCTTGGATGAATGCAAATATAGTTGATTGTGTAAAGATTGTCTTCTTTATGCTTGTAACCCTATCAGAAAGGGTGAACCATGGTTTAAGTAGATTGTCTAAAACCCCCACTTTCAGCCCCTTAGGCCCTAGACAAGGGATTGGGCCTTGTAGCCCCTTAGGCCCTTGACTAGGGATTGGGTTATAGAAGTTTGGGAGTCCCACCTAGGCTTCTGCCCCTTAGGCCCTAGACAAGGGATTGGGCCTTGCAGCCCCTTAGGCCCTTGACTAGGGATTGGGAAAATAGGAGGTGGTAGACCTTAGGCTACTTAAGGATTCCATGACTTCCCCTCTCCCTAATAAGATGAGTGGAGTATGTAGGTACTAATCCACTAGGCAAGAAGAATTGTGATGGACAACCTCTTGAGCTTTATTTGAAGGCTTCCGGGTGGATCCACCCATGGCACTCCTCTTGCTTGTTAAATTGCATTTATGATTATGCTTATATTTTGGATATCTAAATATTAATGCTAACAAATATATGTGTGTGTGGAAATGTTGTTAATATGATGAATGCAGATTTCAAATCAAGGTTACTTAATTAAAAAGAACATTAATTTGGAAAGAAGAAACCCTAAACCTAATCAACAAGTGAATTCTAGGGAAAACTGGGTAAGGGACATTATAATCAGCATTGAATTACCATGGACAAACCTTTTAATTGTAGCTTCTCCTGAGACGATGTTGATAGGCTTGCAAATGATATATGATTTGATCCATTTTTCATCTAGGAGTTCCAACTGAGTGAGGCATGTAACCTAAGTGTCTTCATCACTTATAAGATTCTTCAGAGATATCCTAAGCGATGGGATCTCAAATTTGATCAAAAAGATAGCTTCAATACCATAAACAAGGGAATATGGAGTGGCACCAGTGGGAGTGTAGATGGAAGTGTGGTAGGCCCAAAGGGCGGGATGGATATGGAGATGCCAATCTTGACCCATTTTTTTAACCACCTTTTTGAGGATTTTAATTAAGGTCTTATTGGTTGCTTCTTCTTGACCATTACCTTGAGGGTAATACTGGGTGGACCAACGATGTTGGATGTGATAAGTCTCACAAAATAATTTTATAGACTTGTTCTTGAATGAATTTCCATTATCCGTGATGATGGTGGAGGGAATTCCATAAATGCAAAGGATATGGAAAATGATGAACTTGGAAATTTGAACACCAATAATTTGAGTGAGTGGCATTGCTTCTACCCACTTAGTAAATTATTCAGTGGCGGTGATGATTAAGGTATGGCCATCGGAAGATGGAGGGTATATCTTACTGATCAAATCGAAACCACATTATGAAAAGGGCCATGGTGCTATGATGGGTTGCAAATCTTGAGCAGGAGCATGTATCAGGTCTACGTGTTGTTGACAAGGAAGACATTTCTTTACAAACTCTAAAGAATCATGCACTATGGTGGGCCAATAATATCCTGCTCTGAGAATCCTCTTAGCCAAGGCCATGCCATTAGAATGGGCTCTACAAACACCACTATGTACCTCTACTAACACAGTGTGAGCTTTGGTCTCATTCAAACACCTAAGAAGGGTTCCATCATATCTGCGATGATAAAGAGTATCTCCCACTATGGTATAACAAGAGGTGCGTTGGATGAAGGATTTATGTTGATTGTGTGTGAGGTCAGGGGGTAAGATGTGATCATGGAGATAGGTGTAAATGTCATGGTACCATGGTGACTTGGGACCTACGATGAAACAAACCATTTCCCTCTCAGGGGTGTCATAAACAGGGATTAAAAGTTGTTCAAATAGGAACTCGCAGTTTTTTCAATCTTTTGGCATGAAATTCAAGGAACCAAGTGTAGCCATTGCGCCAACTACCTTATTCTGGATTATGGGGATTTTCTCAAACTGGATAGAGGTGAAGTAATTCTTGAAATCATCCACCATGCATTTATATGGTAAAAATTTGTCATATTTAGTCTGAAACTCATCATTTACTTGTTTAATGACCAACTAAGAATCACCGAAAACTCGCAAGCGAGTGATGTTCCATTGGATGGTGATCCTGAGACCTATGATGAGAACTTCATATTCTACTATGTTGTTCGTACATGGGAAGGCTAACCTAAATGACTTCAAGATGTAATCACCTTGTGGGGTGGAAAACAAGATACCCGCCCTAGCTCCATTATGCGTGTATGATCCATCAAAGTATAGTGTCTAAGTGGAGGCCTCTGTGACTATAAGGACTTTTTCATTAGGAAATTATGTGACCAAAGGATAGGCACCAACTAAAGGAGCATCTGCTAATTGATCTGATATTAGTTTCTCTTTAATTGCTTTGCAATCTACATATTCTATATCAAATTGGCTCAATAGCATGATCCACTTAGCCATGTGGCCAATTAAAGATGTTCTAGATAACAAATATTTGAGTGGGCCAAATTTTGATATCAACTTCATAGGTTGATTGAGCATATAGTGACAGAGCTTTTGTGAACATAAGACTACAACTAGGCAATCTTTTTCCATCAAAGAATAATAAAGTTCATAGCCTACCAATGTTTAACTGATATAGTTGATGGTGTGTTCTTTTGGGGACTCATTATGTTGGGCTAATAATGCCCTAGTACAACTGAAGTAGCTGAAATGTACAATAGAAGTGGTTTTACTGGAATTGGAGGCATGAGGACGGGCGGATGAAGCAAGTACTCCTTAATCTTTGTGAAGCCTAGCTGACACTTTGAATCCCACTTGAAGGTGGTATCTTTTCACAAGAGATGGGTGAATGATTGGCACTTGTCGACTAATTGAGCTATAAACTATCTAATGGACTGTAGCTTACCTTGAAGGCTCCTTAACTGTTTAAGATTGCATGGTGGGGGTATTTCCATAATTTCCTTACGTTTAGCTGGATCTACCTCTATGCCCCTTCTGGAGACAATGAAACCCAATAGCTTTCTTGATGTAACCCCAAAGACACACTTCTTCGGATTTAGATGCAACTTGTAATGGTCTAACTGTTCAAAAATATTTTTCAAGACTGTAGGATGTTCTTCTCTCATTTTGTATTTCGCTAACAGATCATCAACATAATCTTCCATTATGATGTGAATGAGATCATGGAAGATGACAGTCATAGCATGCTGGTATGTTGCACCCACATTCTTGAGGCCGAAAGGCATGAAATTGTAGCAAAATGTGCCCCAAGGAGTGGTGAGGGTAGTCTTATGTTGATGCTCAGGTGCAATTTTGATATGATTGTAGCCAAAGAAACCATCCATGAGGGATAGCATCTCATTCCTGCAATTAAATCAACCAACATGTCAATGTTTGGAAAGGGGAAATCTTCTTTAGGATAGGCTTTGTTGAGGTCCCAAAAATTTGTGCAAATCCTGACACTTTCATTTGGCTTAGCAATTGACACTATGTTGGATTAGTCAATGGGTCTTATGAATCCAACCTTTAATAGTTTCTCCAACTCCTTCTTGACCAATAAAGCTACTTGAGGATGCATTTTTCTCAACTTTTTCTTAACAGGTTTAGCATCCGGGTGGACATCGAAACGGTGTATGACTAGAGCAGGATTTAGGCCTGGCATATCTGAATAGGCCCACGCAAAATTGATGATGCCTTATTTGAGGATCTGGATGATGGTGGAGTGCTCTTCTTCTGATAAGGATTTTGCTGCATACGTGATTTTTGGATTTTCGTTTGTTCCCAAATTTAATTCTTGTGTTTCTTCGATAAGAATAGAAGATCGTTTAGACAGTTGAGTTCCCACAAGGGGAAGATGAATTCCCCCATCTTCCAGTGCCTCGTTGAGGTTTTCACTGTCAGATACACCCTTTATTTTTACTTTTTTCTGAGTCAAGAAGTGCCTCAAGGAGGTTTTCACTAGATGACCCTTTTTTATTTTGTTTCTTCTTATTTTTGCGGGTAGGGAATTCATCCTCCCCTAATCCCATAAGATGTACATAAGTATTGACTAAGGGAAAAGTGTCAACAAGTGCGCTACTACGTAGCTCCCAGTCAATGAGCTCAGGATGGTGAAGGGAAAGGCTGATAGTGCAGATAGATAGGCAATCAAACATGGTAGAGAGATCCACATCATCTTATGCAAGTATGATGAATTATTCTTTAGGTATGTCATCAAGGATACCGTCACCCACACTAACATTGTTAGAAGCACTAGCTGATTCCACATGACCCTTTTTTTTTTGTGTCATAGCCTAGGCCTATTCTTCTAGGTCTCACAGATGGTTCTATAGGTTGGCATCGTCCTTGTTCGTCTATACCAAGACCACCTCCCCGAGAGTTACACTTTTTAACCAACTTTGATGCATGAGGATAAGTCTCCTAGAAATTTTCCATGAGGGGAGGTGATGGTTCAGGCTCTTCTTGGTAAACCCACTGACTAATATCATCTTCCATCTGTTCTTCGAGTGTACCCAAATACCTAAATGTTGTTGAACCCATGTTCTTGTAAGTGAGGGTTTTGTTCTTTTCTTCTACTCTGGATGTTGACTGAGATGGTTGCCCATACGAGTGAGGAGAGGGTGGCATTGTGGCCACATTGAGTGTAGTTTGCATTTCATATTCTCCACAACCCTTGTCAATGATCTTGACCTTAGTGATGGTGGAATTATAAGTGGTGGATGTAGTGGATGTGGTGTTGGTTGATGGATTATGAGATGCCTTGGATTATGAGGCCCAAGGTGCCCCCATTTCAACTCTTGGACAATAATGAGAGTGGGGGAAGGAAGCTTCCAAAGTGTGACAATACTCAAATGGTTGGGGATCGACTTGTATGTTTACTTCCATTCCTTGGAAATGAAACTTCAGATGTTGATGGTAAGTGGATGGAACGACTTGCATGGAATGAATCCATGGGTGGCCAAGAAGGATATTATATGTTAGGTCAAGGTCAAGAACATGAAATGTGGTATATTGCACAATAGGGCCAACCTGAATGGGAAGACAAATGGTGCCTTCAGAATCCCTCTCAGCATTATCATATGCCTTTATGGTAATAACATGGTTGTTCAAGTCATCTGGAGTGTATCCTACCTATTTTATGAACTTTAATGTGCAAATATGGAGGGCCGAGCCATTATCTACTAGGATCCTTTTTACTTTATGCCGAGCTACGAGGACTTCAATATGAAGAGGGCAGTTATGATCGGGGTTGATGACAAGCATGTCATTTTGGTTAAAACCCAACTGATAAGTTGACGAAAAGTGTCCCACTAAGGCTTGGAATGAGTGGGATCTATGTCATTAGGTACATGGGTATCCTGTAAAGCTTTGGTCAAGATTTCTTGACGAACAAGAGAAGACTTAAGCAAATCCAAGATGGATATTTGAGCGGGTGTCTTTCCTAGGTGGTTAAGAATATTATACTGCGAGCTTACAAGAGCTGGCTGGGTTGATGTGGAAGGACTAGGGACTAAGATACGGGTACAACAAGTTGTAACAACACACTAAGGATCTTTCCTTTGACACAAATCATGGAGACGCAAGGCTCTACTTGGCTAATGTACATAACTATACCATCATAGTTATAAGGTACATTTTTGTAGTTGATGTTGTCAGTGTTGTTGTTTTGACTATTGTTGTTACTTGACCCAGGATTGGAATTAGATGTACTGGCTCCTTGGTTATGTTGAGGGAAAGAATTTTGGTATATCTATAGCTGAGCATTGGATGAAGATGCCTGTTTGGTATCCACTTGTATATCTCCATGATCTATGAGATCTTGGACATATGTTTTAAGTCCTTGACACTTGTTTGTGGAATGACCTTTGATCTTATGAAAATCACAATACTCGTTCTCCTTATACCAGATTGGCTTTGGCTTGGATTCGTCGCTTAGTCACATGATACATAATTAGATAATTTGCTTGCAAAAGCCTATTGAACATGGCACTGAGGGGCTCTCCCAAAGTAGTGAAAGAGCATTTACTATTACCTTGATTGTTTTGATTGGACTGTTGAGGGGGACGAGGTGTGACTTGTGACACAAATATGGGATTTGGTATTGGTTGCGGTGGAGGAGTGTATTAAGGCCTTTGTGAGGTGTTTTCTACTTGAACATTCTTGGTATCTATGGCACCATCATTGATTGCATTCTTGTTTTTATTCCAATGGCAAGACTTATCTCCAGATGAATTTTCCTTATCCAAATTATAAATTTTAATCTATCCTTAGCGATGAGAACTCTCTCAGTGATAAGACACTTTTCTATGATTTCCGAGAAGGTTGTGATGTAATGAAGATTGAAATTATGTCTCATGTCTGGGTGGGCATTGGCCACAAACAGGGTCACCATGTCTTTCTCACTGAGCGGGGACTTCATTCAACTTTCCAAAGCACGCCACCTTTGTAGGTAGCTAGCAAAGGTTTCACCATTACATTGTTTTTCTTTTAGAAGATCTAGAGTATCAATATCTTTCTCCAAATTGAAGGAGAATTGCATGACAATTTTTTCTGAAATATCCATGAAAGAAGAGATAGACCCCTTTGGAAGATCCAAGAACCATTCAGGAGCTACCCCTTTTAAACTCCTAGGGAATAACTGTAGGAGATAATTGTCATTGATGAGCCCAGTTTTTGGCATATTTAGACTATGTTTTTAAAACACTTTTCTACTTTTTATTATGTTGAGACAAACATTTAGTGGTAATTATGGGAACAAGACATAGAATTTTATGCTTAAATACAATAAGTTTATTATGAAAAATCTTTCCATGATTATTTCCTGAATGTTTTATTACTTTGATAGAATAGGTATGCCTTGTGACTTTTTGTGATCACATGCCTTTCCTGCAACCTCTACTGTTGAACTTCCTGCAACCATATCTGAAATATTGTTTGCTATGAATTAATGCCTAATGAATGTATAAATGAGGTGATGGATCATCTTAAAGGTTGAATGTGTCGAGCTAACTTTCTGCCACAGGAGTAGCTGTTAAGTTATTTGGAGGTACCACGTCTTAAGAAGGAAATTCAGTTTCCACTTGATTGCTGGAAGACTGATTCAATGAAGACTGATTCAGCAACAAAGAATAAGGAGGCAGCTTCAAGTCATCCACCATGCAAGGAAAGTGTTCCAAGAATCCATCTTAGGCATCTTGATGGCGCATAAATCTAGGATGGTGGTGCTTGAAATCTTCATAACTGATTTGACTCAGTTCTTCCTTTTTGTATCCACCTCTTCACTTAGTTAGTTATGATGTAATAAAGACTTCCCATCTTATGAGGGAAGGGTTAGTTAGTCGTTGGATTCAGTTTTTAATAAATAGCCCATTCTCCTTTAGAGAAAGGGCCGAAAGATTACTGTTGTAATACATTTTAGTTTTTAGAAATATAATTGAAGATTGTGAGCAATGTACTTGTTAATCTCAAATCAATAAAGGTGTTTATGAAGTTTACAGTCTAATCTGTTGTTTATCTTTGGCACTACCTAAGGGGCCCCACTTAGTGAGCTATCCATATTTTTATTCTACAAGTTAGAATAGTTGCACTTCCTTTTATAGAGCTTAGTGTGATTGTTCCTGCAGCTGGCAGAAATACAAAATTGTCAACTGTTCCTACAACCACTAGATGCAGAATAGTTTTGTCTTTCAGTTTTCATTCCAAGCAAGTTTAGTCAGTTAGAATTTGTTTCCAGTAATTCAAATTCCAGCATAATGTTTTCAATAGATAATACATGTCTGAAATAGGTGATTAGTGCATATACTTTGCAGACCCATTTCAAGTCTACGTCCCTGGGTTGATAATTAAATGAGGTCCTTTAGCAGGTTATGACTGCCGATTGTGATGTTCAATCCCTGAGTAGAGGAATTCATGTTCCTAGTTATTAAGTTGATTAAAGGACACTACATTTTTGGCACCATTGCCAGGGATGGTGTCAAAATGAGAATCTATTGCACACATACTAGTAGAAAGTTTGAAATTTCATTCCTAGTATTTAGATTAAAAGTCACTATTCCAACATTTTTCCATAGTTTAGACTTACTTTTTGTTGTATGCTTAGAAGAAGAGATCAATTTGGAAGATTCCTTCCTAGAAGATTAGATATCCAAGAAATTGACCCAGAATTTGTCCCAGAAGAACCATATGTGGATGCTGGTAAGGACTTAGTTACCTCATCCTCTTCCTCAGAGATAAGTTTAAACCTATTTGATGAGCTTGACAACCTTGTTCCACTCATCGAGCAATTGAATAATCTGCACACTTCCAATAACCAGGGCCCACATAATAACCCACTTGCCCTTGTAGTCTATCAACTAGGAGCTAACCCACTAACACCACCAAGGATGGCAAGGCCTAGTTTTCTATTCCCACTCTCTGAACTACATGACAATAATAACCTCAAGAATATCCCTGCCTCATTACTCCCAAAATTCTATGGACTTATTATAGAGGACCCTAATACCTTCTTGTTTGAGTTTGACATCCTATGTAGGAGTTATGATTACACTAATGAAGCACATAAGATGAATTTGTTTCCCTCTACCTTAAAGGAGTTAGCCTTAAGATGGTTCATGGGATTAGGTGGCAATGCAACGACCACTTGGGATGAATTAAAGGAGTTATTCTTGGGAAAGTATAAATAATATTGTAGAGGGAATGATATGAGAGGAGATGACATCTTCAAGATGTCACAAAAAGAGGATGAAACCTTAGAAGACTATGTGTCCAGGTTTCTGTTTAGTGTGCAAAAAAACACACAACATCAGTTGAATGAGGAGTCTAAAAAAATTCTTTTCCTAAGAGGAGTTAATGATACTTGCATGGAAGAACTAGACCTCATGGCTGGAGGATATATCACTAAAATCGATTGGGATGATATCAAGAAGATCTATCTCAATTACTCTAGAGAAAATGTGAAGAAGGGCAGAGGGTTCAGACCCTCCATTGCAAAAGGAAGTGGCTTAGGTGTGTCTAAGGGGGAGATTTCTAATCTCTTGTTTGACTTCAAGCAAGATATTATCAATGATGTAGCTACTCAACTGGACACTATGCAAGCTAGAAGGAAGAAAGATGAAGCTGAGGCAATGCTAGCTGAATATTGCCCTCACTGTAGATAAAGGAAGAAGGATTGCAGATGCAAGGCGGTGGCTAATTTGGAGGTGCAACATCTTCCCACTGAGTTCAAACCAATAGAAGGAGATGAAGAAGTGTTCTTCATTGCTCAACGCAGGCCTTGGGCCCCAAGACAAGGTATGCCTCAGGACCCTTTGCAAAATTTTGGTTCATATAATAATCAGTGGCAAAACCAGTACCCTCCAAATTATGGCCCATATTCCCAACCTCAGTGGAATAATCCTTGGCCAAATGCTCAACAAAACCATTGGCAACTCCCACAAGGGAATTGGCAGTCACCACAACAAAACTAGTGGCAACCTCCACAAGGGAATTGACAACAGTCTAACCAGTGGAGAGGAGGCCAACAATGGTCAAATAAACCCGCTAGTTTTTTGCAGCAACCCCAACAATAGTCAATCATGCCACCTCCTATAGCTAATCAAAGCCAAAATCCTAACCCAATCTAGTTACCTGCTCAAGTGACACCTAATCCAAATAATCAGCCTCAACAGTAGCAAAAAGTTTATTTCACTGATCCCAATCAACAACCTGCATATGCTCTTAACTTGAACAATATTAACTTACGGTCAGGAACATTGTTACCTACACCATCTCCTCCCATAATCTCAGAATTTCCATCTTAGGAGAATGAGCAATAATATATTAATGGCCAAGTTCAATCCAATGAGCCCATGCAAAATCCATCATTGCCTAAAGTATCCAATAAGCCCCCACCTCCTTTTTCACAAACGTTGGAAGGTGAAGTTGTTCAAAAGCAAGAAGAGCCTACCTTTGACATTCTTGACCAACTAAAGCACATATGTGTAAAAATTCTTTTGTTCCAAGCAATTAAGGAAGTACCTATCTATAGCAAGGCTATCAAAGAAGCATGTTTAAAGAAGCCGGGTAGGAAGAAGAAAGACCCTCAAAATATTCATGTCTTAGGTCAACTCTCTGATTTGATGCTAGGGAAGCTTACCATCCCAAAATATTCAAACCTTGGCAGCCTTGTTGTAGAAATCATTATTAATGGGGTTCAGATCAAAAATGCTTTAGTAGATCTTGGAGTAGCTATCAATGTCATGAAAAAAGACCTTGTACTAAAGCTAAGTATTTCAGACCTAAGGCCTACACCTATGGTCTTGCAACTTGTTGATAGTTCAACTGTCAAACCTGATGGAGTAGTTGAAGACCTAGTAGTCACCCTAGATTCATGGGAATATCCTGCTTTTTTTTTGATTTTATCTCCAAAAGAATCACTAGGAGGATATCCTGTAATACTAGGAAGGCCTTGGCTAGCCATTGCTGATGCTTACATAGGATGCAGGTCTGGTAACATGACCATCTCTAATGGGTATAGCACCAAGAAGCTCACCCTTTATGCTCCAGGCTAGCCTCAACTTGAATTAGGATAAGCAGTTTGGCCAGATTTAGGAGAACATGTGGAAGATATGAATTCTGTGGCAAATCTGATGATGATCACAAGAGAGCCTTTTATTGCAAAACAAGAAGAGGAAGAGATACTATCTAATGTCCTTCTGAATAATTATGGTATTGAATACCCCCTTTGTGAAAAAGTTCCATGTTCTTTACAAACAATTCTTCCTCTGCCCACTTCAACTCATTATCCTACAACACCTAACTGCTTGCACACCTTATTACCCCATGAAGTGGAAATTCCTTTTCTGTCTGAAGTATCTATGCTTGAATTGACTTCCCAAGTGGAAGTGGCTGCAGGAAAAACTTTGAATATCAATAATAAACTTACCAGTGAGCAACAAGAGTCAATGGTCCAAATGCTTACTACCCACAAGCCATCTTTTGCCTGGGATTATAGTGATATGAAAGGAATTGATCCAAAGCTATGTACACACCAAATTTTCATCAATAGTGAGTTCAAACCTGTTAGACAACCCCATAGGAGAATCAACCCAACCCTGAGAGAAATTGTTAAAGAGGAATTGCAGAAGATGTTGAATGCTAGCTTTATCTACCCAATCTCAGATAGCCAGTGGGTTTCTCCACTAGTTATTGTACCTAAGAAAGGAGGAAAATGGAGTGTATGTGGATTATAGGGAGCTCAACTTGGAAACAAAGAAGGATTACTTTCCTCTTCCCTTCATTGATCAAGTCCTAGATAATTTATTAGGGAAAAAGTATTTCTCCTTCCTTGATGGGTTCAGTGGATATAATCAAATAAAGATTGCTCCTAAGGACCAAGAAAAGACTACTTTCACATGCCCCTGGGGAACGTTTACCTATTTAGTCTCGCCTTTCGGCCTTTGTAATGTACCTGCAACCTTCCAAAGAGTTGTGATTAGTATTTTCTCAGATATTTCATACGATTGTATGGAAATATATATGGATGACTTTATTGTTTATGGTGAAATATTTGAGGAAGCCCAAGACAATTTGAAAAAGGTACTACAGAGGTGTGAAGATCATAATTTGTCACTCAATAGTCAGAAGTGCTTCATGATGATGCAAGAAGGAATTGTGCTTGGTCACTCTATTTTTGCTGCAGGAATACAGGTAGATCCCTCTAAAATTGAAGTCATCTCTAGTCTACCCTTTCCTACCAATCAAAAGGAACTCAAAAGATTTCTAGGACATGCCGACTATTATAGGAGATTTATTAAAGATTTCAGTCAAACAATAGGGCTCCTATACAGTTTGCTAAAGAAAGATGCAGAGTTTGCCTGTACAACAGAATGTGAAAAAGCATTCCTTGATCTGAAGATTGCTCTTACTCAAGGACCTATATTGAAAGGACCTGATAGGTCACTTCCATTCCATATTCATACAGATGCACCATATTATGCTATTGGTGCTGTCCTCGGACAAAAGGGTGGTTCAACTGAGCATGCACTACATTATATCAGCAAGAACTTGCAAGGAGCTAAACTCAACTACACTATTACATAAAAAGAAATGTTAGCAATCATCTACGCCCTCAACAAGTTTAGGAATTATATCATAGGCTATCAGATATTTGTCCATACTGATCATGCATCAATCAGGTATCTCATGATCAAGAGCTCAATTACAGGGAGACTAGCTAGGTGGTTGTTGCTGATGCAAGAATTTGATATTATAATTGTGGACAAGCCAGGTAAAGCCAATGTGGTTGCTGATTTCCTGTCTAGAATTCAAAGGCAATATGATTCTGCACTCATAAAGGATTTCTTTCATGATGAACATTTATTTGCCATCAAATTCATTCATCCATGGTATGCAGATATAGAAAATTACCTAGCTGCAGGAAGAACTCCTCCTCACCTCTCACCTAAGGAAAAAAGATTGTTAGTAGAGAAAAGCTTTAACTTCTCTTGGATTGCAGATTGCAAATTTTATATAGGGCCAGATCAAGTAATGAGGAGATGTGTACGAGAGGAGGACACTCATGACATACTGCATGCAAGCCATGATGAACCTTGCAGAGGACATTTTGCTGCTAAGAGGACAATAATGAAAATCTTAAATACTGGCTATTATTGGCCAATGTTACATAGAGATGCAGCCAAATATACCAGGAGGTGTGACATATGCCAAAGGATGGGGAGGCCAACTGGATGAGATGAAATTCCTCTATTCCTACAAGTTATTGTTACACCCTTTGACAAATGGGGACTGGACTTTATAGGTCCAATTGATCCACCTTCAAATGGTAAGTCTTACATTCTTGTATGCAAAGATTATGTAACAAAATGGGTAGAGGCTAGACCTATGAAGCATGCTAGGGATAATAAAGTCGCAGAGTTCCTCTATGAAGAAATCTTCACCAGATTTGGTGTTCCTAGAGAAATAGTGATAGACCAAGGAGCACAGTTTACCTCTACTCTGATTACAATTTTAGTAAATGAATACAACATAAGGCACAAAAAATAAACTCCTTATCATCCATATGCTAATGACCAAGTTGAGATCACTAACAGAGACATAAAGGCAATTTTGACAAAAACTGTAGATCTGCATAGAAGGGATCGGGCTGCAAGGTTACCTAAGGCTATATGGCCTATAGAACTACATGGAAGACTACTACATGATATACACCTTTTGAAATGGTGTATGGTAAGAAAGCTGTGATGCCAATAGAGTTTGAACATAAGACTCTCAAAACATCTTTGGAAATGAACATGGAGTTAACAACTGCATAAAGGGAAAGAGTCATGCAACTGAATGCCTTGGATGAGCTCAGGAAGAATGCCCTGCAACATACTGAAATGATACAGAATCGACAAATCAGGTGGCATGATAAGTATATCAAGGAGAAGAAATTCAAAGCAAGAGATTGGGCTCTACTTTACGACTCAAGGTATAAAGACATTCAAGGGAAATTGCAGACCAGATGGTTGGGCCCATACGAAATAGAAAAGGTATTTGAAAATGGTGCCGTGCAGTTGAGGACCATTGATGAGGTTAGGTTTAAGTTATTGGTCAATGGGCATTGCCTAAATATTTACTTCAAGCCCATTGACAAGGGAGAATTTCTGAAATAATTTCAATTTGAGCAGGAAACTATTGATCCTACAGCCAAAGGAATTGAGTCTCGACTCGATTCCCTAGGCCATGCATGAAAGTGCATAAAAATATCATAATAAAGGGGTTATCCACAAGGATCCCCATTCCATCCAATCATCCCATCCGTAATCCGTACAATCTCTTCTTCTGCCACCTCATCCACCTGTCGTACACCGCACCATCCATGTTTCTCAGGATCACCTGTTACAATCAGGAAGATGGGTCACATAAAGCAATCACGGTGGATCATCCCAGGTAAGCTCAACTTCATTTAAAGATTGATTAGTTATTTCATTCATTACGTTTATTTAAGTATTAATTATGACAAAAAAAAGTCCTATATGGCTGCAATATCCTTCAGCCTTTTCCACACGTTTGAGCATATTTTCTAATTCATGACTGTTATTCACGTCATTGTTTTTGCCACCACAAGGCCTTGTCACATCAACTATTACTGTCCTTTCGACTCAAGCTCCAAATTTTTGAAAATTTGCAATAAATAAACAAAAACCCATTACTTCCTGCAATAATGACCAGGCATGTCTTTCGCTCTTCAATGATTACACTTTTCTTTCTATTTACCACTTAAGTTAAGATGTTCAAATTCATTGTTTCTATTTTTTCTGCATCTTTTGAAAGTGGTTCAAAAGTTTCGGTTGAGGGGAGAGAAAGCAGAGAGGTTCGTTTGAAGTTGTAGGAAGTCAAATTTGGGGGTATAAATTGAAATAGCTAGGTTGAATTCTTGCCTGAAGCGTTGAGTTGCAGAAACAAGAGCAAAATGGGAAGCCAACCAATTCAATATGAAGCAACAGACCATAATGTCCTATTACAGGATGTGCAACACTTGCCGCCATTTAGATAGTACGGGTGGTTTAATTATTTTCTTAAGCTTGAAAAGTTTGATGAGAACATTGCATAAGAGTTCATAAGGACATTTCATGAAGGAAAGGAAAAAGTTAGGGGAGTAAGAATTGATGCACCAGTAGACATAATTACAGAAATAACAGGGTTGCCATAGGTTGGTGAGCTATTTCCTCGAGCAAGGGATGCACAAAGTGCTAGGGAAAAGTTTACTTAGCCTAGTGATCCTCCTTTATGTGTGGATAAGCAAGACACCCAAAGAATGAGTTTGCGACAGGATTGGATACCACGAGAAGCTTATTTAATCAAATATATAACATGTGAAGGTCGGTTTTCCGTTTTACATTCTCATCATTTATGCCATGGCCTGTTAGTGAACATTCCTAATTTACTGTACAATCTACTTTCTAATAGTGTTGCTGAGTTTAAAAAGGGTAGAATTCACTCTGTCTCCCACCATTGCCTTATAAAGTTGCTCGTTGAAAAATCTATTTAGGATGTACTAGGGATGACTTGAGAAGAGTTTTTTGTTAACTTTAACCCTAGAGTTTGAAATGTTGGACCCGAAGGGCAGCCTCTCACCTTCAAACAATGAGCCTCTTAGTCCATAGGTCAGTCCTCTGCTGCCACATCTCCTATTCCAGAGTCATCTGATTCGCAGGACGAAGTTTCTCTTTCTGAGAAATTTTCCAAACAACTAGTACAAACCCCTATTTTAGACCCCGAGCCTTCCTCCAAAAATAAAAAGGGGAAGTCACCCATGGTGGTGCCCACTCCTAAATATGTTAAAAGGAAGCAAACAGGGGAATCACCTGATCCTGTAGCTAAAACCCCAAAGAAATATAAAACAATTCCCACTCCCTTGCGAAGAAGCTCTAGACTCCAGAATTAGGCAGCTCAACAATCACTCGATGCTTCTCAGGTCACACCATCGACCTCAGACCCTTCTAGTCCTATACTTGTGGAGGAGGAACCTATTGTTGAGGAGATTGAGAGTATTCCTGAAGGAGTTGTCCTTGATGAGCTAGCAGCCATTGCAGAACAAATGCAAGAGGGGATGGCATATCAACTACAGGAAGAAGTGGAATGTACTGAGAAGGAGGAAATAACAATTGCAATTCAATCAGAAGAAGAAAATGAAAACAATGAAATGACGGATGAATTACCTACTGTTCAGGAAGATATACTGGAGCATCATGTGCGTCAGGAAGAACAGGAAAAATAGCAACTAGATGATGAAATAGAACAAGAAATCTCTGGGCAATCCAATGGCACATAAATAATTGAAGAAGTAGAGCAAGAAAACGTTAATGTACCTGAAGAAATTCAAAGGCCACCTGCAGCAAATTATAACCATAGGCCTCTACTCCATGTTACAAATTTTGCTGCAGGAATGACATGTTTTACAGAACTTCAACATCAACGGACTACCTATGAATTGGAAATTGAGAGACTGCAGAAGGTAATCCAGAACAAGAATCTGGAAATTGCTAATCTAACATACAATCTCAACTAGGTAGTCCAACTTGTTCCACAAATAATGCAATGCATATCACCCTCGCCTATTTATGCAATGTACCTAAAAGAGTTATATCTGAAATTCAAATTGATCAGGATTTGGCAAGGTAAAAACCATTCCTTGAATACCCTAGAAGAATTTTATGATGCATATAGGGACTCACCTCAGCATGTTAGATACCTTTTGTGTGAATTTTATTTACACAGTTTGGCTATCCCTCATGATAAAGAATGGAATCCCCTGTGCTATGTTGGGGACATACACATCCGTGCTCTAATCTCCTGGATCAGAAATGAAATAAGTAGAGGAGAGAAGTTTGATGGATACAAACATGATGAGGTTAACATGCCACTAATAGTGAGGAATGAATCCAAAAGAGGGATGGGTATCTATTTTTATTGAAAGAAGTTATGGGCAGATGAGAGGGCTAGGCCACTAATTGAACCATTGAGACAAGAAGTATTTAATAAGTACTCCCAGATTGCAAACAAGGATCTTGATGCTGCCACCCAACATATTCAAACAAGATGGGAGGATGTACCATTTCAATTAAGAAAGGCAGAGCCGCACACCCCAAATACCCTATATGCAGCCACTCGGAGGGCAGAAATATATATGAGAAAGCCAGAACAAAGAAAGAAAATTGGTTGCCATTAGTCATGTAGCCACCCATTCTCTTATGGCCACTATTGGCCATGCAGGGGAAAACAACACCTACAATAGGAACTCTGAGGATAGTACATGAGAGCGACTAGAATCTATGTGAGCTCACTTCTGGAGTTTTCAGCATGGGGAATGTGGACAGTAGCAAAATGCTGATTTGAGAGAATTTGCTCGAAGAAAGAATGCTAGACTTGCTGAAGGGTCGAGCAAGTAGTTGGTTGAGGGGAAATGATGAGCCTAGTTTTTGGCATATTTAGACTATGTTTTTAAAACACTTTTCTACTTTTTATTATGCTGAGACAAACATTTAGTGGTAATTATGGGAACAAGACATAGAATTTTATGCTTAAATACAATAAGTTTATTATGACAAGTTTTTCCATGATTATTGCCTGAATGTTTTATTAGTTTGATAAAATAGGTATGCCTTGTGACTTTTTGTGATCACATGCCTTTCCTGCAGCCTCTATTGTTGAACTTCCTGTAGCCATATCTGAAATATTATTTTCTCTGAATTAATACCTAATGAATGTATAAATGAGGTGATGGATCATCTTAAAGGTTGAATGTGTCGAGCTAAATTTATGTCACAAGAGTAGTTGTTAAGTTATTTGCAAGTACCATGTCTTAAGGAGGAAATTCAGTTTCCACTTGATTGCTGGAAGACTGATTCAATGAAGACTTATTCAGCAACAAAGAATAAGGAGGAAAATTCAAGTCATCCACCATGCAAGGAAAGTGTTCCAAGAATCCAGCTTAGGCGTCTTGATGGCGCATAAATCTAGGATGGTGGTGCTTTAAATCTTGAGAACTAATTTGACTCAGTTCTTCCTTTTTGTATCCACCTCTTCACTTAGTTAGTTATGATGTAATAAAGACTTCCCATCTTATGAGGGAAGGGTTAGTTAGTTGTTAGATTCAGTTTTTTAAAAATAGCCCATTCTCCTTCAAAAAAGGGCTGAAAGATTACTATTGTAATAAATTTTAGTTTTCAGAAATACAGTTGAAGATTGTGAGCTATGTACTTGTTAATCTCAAATCAATAAAGGTGTTTATGAAGTTTACAGTCTAATCTATTGGTTATCTTTGGCACTACCTAAGGGGGCCCACTTAGGGAGTTGTCCATATTTTTATTTTGCAAGTTAGAATAGTTGCACTTCCTTTTATAGAGCTTAGTGTGACTGTTCCTGCAGCTGGTAGAAATACAGAACTGTCAACTATTCCTGCAACCACTAGATGCAGAATAGTTTTGTCTTTCAGTTTTCATTCCAAGCAAGTTTAGTTAGTTAGAATTTGTTTCCAATAATTCCACTTCTAGCATAATGTTTTTAGTAGATAATACATGTCTGAAATAGGTGATTAGTGCATATACTTTGTAGACCCATTTCAAGTCTACGTCCCTGGGTTGATAATTAAATGAGGTCCTTTAGCAGGTTATGACTGTCGGTTGTGATGTTCAATCCCTGAGTAGAGGAATTCATTTTCCTAGTTATTAAGCTGATTAAAGGACACTACAATCATTACGGAGGACTTCTTGGCAATGTGAATAAAACTCTTGGAGATGGTTCTTAGGATCTTTAGTTCCTTTATATTTATCGAATTTCAGAATTTCAAAATGCTTAGGGAAAGGAATGAGTGAAATTGAGGGATCAAATGGATAGGGACAAATCTCTTCGAATTTGAAAGAATTTTTGGAGTTCCTTGTTTGTAAGTCTTTCAATGCAGCTTTTACTTCCTCTAACTCCTTATTAAAAGTTGTCGATGAGGATGGATTGGATTGATTATAAGGAGCATATTTTTGGTAAGATGTGGATGGAGCAAATGTAGTTTGATCATATGATGGTGGAGGTTTATATGAAGGAGTCGACTGATATTGATTGATGTAGGTAGATTTTGATGGCAGATTGTTGTAGAATTGATTGTAGCATGACAAATTTTGTTGATAAGAAGGACCCCCTTGCTGGTACGATGGAGGTGCTTGATAGTATGAGGTGGAAGCACCTTGCTGGTATGATGGTTTTTGGTAAGATGGCTACTTCTGTCAGGAATAGTATGGATTGGACTGATAATTGTAAGTGGCATATTGTTGGGATGCATACAGAGGTTGTTGTGGATTAGGTTGTTGATAGGAAACAGTTTGCTATGGTTGCGAAGGGGTAGCGTAGGATGGTTGATGTTGAGCTTGTTGTAGTTTATGATAGGTATAACTAGGTGATGGCACTCTCAAATTTGGCAAATTTGAGATGCCTATTTCAAAATTTTGCTTTTGCACTTTCAGAGGTGCACCTGACTAATCAATTTGAGTGACTTACTTTGGAGGTTTGTAATTTAAAGCCTGTTGATTGTCGTGCAAAACCCATTTTCAGAAATATTCAGTAGACATATGTGAACGTGTGTGTCAGGTTTTAGCTTCCCATGATGAGTTTTGACAGAGTTTCAAAAAGTGAAGCTAGAGGGTTTTGGCACTGTTCTGCTATTTGCAGACTGTTTGTTTTGCAAAGTTGCCTCCTATTTGAGCTTGGATTTCACACCCAATTGACTATCATGTCAGAACGAATGTTGTTCTATATTCTCCATATCAATATGATCTCACATGTCAGTTTTCAGAGCCTCATGATCTGATTTACTATTTTTAGCAGATCAAAACCGAATGCAGTTTGTTCAGTTTTGCATCTGCATTCCTGACAACCTTTATGAGTGGTCAACTTCAATTGTTAATAAATTTTGATTAGTGATGATTCAAGCAAATTCATTTTGCACATGTGCTCAGGGTATCTTTTGTTCCACTATGTCTGATGGAAGTTCGCTAGGAGTTGATTTACTATTTTTACAAATTGGCAGTTAAGTGAGTTTCAATTGGTTCAAAACAACTGTTGTTTCAGAAAAGTTTGATTGATCAACTTTGCCGATTAATATCTGGTTCCTCGAGTTTCCTTTTTCTGAGCCGTTTGTTGCACGGTATTCTCACGTCAAATGACTATATGTCTACAAGTTCTCATTTCTCCAGGAGGTCGTTTGATCAGTTTCCCAAGCTGATTCCAGAGCAACTTGACCAGTTTTCACTATTCTCCAAAAGTGTCAAAAACTTGATTTTGATGAAGACCTAGTTCATTTTTTCACTTCTAAAGTATTCAAAAGGCAGTGTCAGATCGTTTGAGTGTAAAACTTGTTTGAAAATGATTTTTTTTTTAGTCAGACCCACAAGGGGCCTTTGCATGGTCATGAACCTATAATGGTTCCAATTTTGCAATCCCATCAAGAGAATTGATTTGTAATGGGTAACAAGTATGAAGATATCAATGAAAATATGATGAATAAATCATTTGATAAATTACCTCGAAGGGATGGTAAAGGATTGGTTCAGTGCCTTCTTGCAGTGAAGGAAAATGCAATACATACTATGGGGAGACATTGTGCAAGTCAAGCACTTTGTATAAGCATGTATAAAATCATGCATGAGGCTAACAAAACACTTGTACTTGTGTAAGTATAGAATCCTGTTTTACACACCTTATGTGGCAAAGGCTTGAATGAGAAACAATGATTTTTGAAGTGTTATACATGGAGCTAGAAGTAGGTGACTAGTTTGAAGTGATAAAAACAATTAGAAGTTGTGCATTGTGAATCATTTTTGAGGAACTCTTATGTGGATTTTCCACTTGGAAATTAGAATTATTTTGTAGCTTTGCACCATGAGATAAAGAATCCTGAAAAGGCTTCTCTTTTTTGACACTACCAAAGGCCAACACAAATCTGCTATAGGGTATGGATGAGAAAAAATGTAGATTGAATGGGGGTCGTCCATTGCAGCCAATATACACAAAGCAAAAATGTTGAAAATGCTTTAGAAACTCTATCAAAATACAAATTATAGAGAGGGGCGCCAGTCACAGATCAATGTGCCATACCAATAAATGTATAGGGTGAGATTTTGATAATGGTTTGAGTAGATATCACAAGAAATCATGTTGCAATTCCGATGGAAGTGCTCAAAATTAATGTGGTTTAATGGAATGCCTTGTGCGCATATGGACAAAATGGATTTGTTGCTGAGGACATGGCCACAAGTTTTTTCCTCTTTAAGCATAATCCTGAGGGAAAAAGACTCTGTATCTTTGGTAATTTGTTTCCCTCCCGTAATCAACAATCCCATGAGCTTCCCAGTGAACACAGGCATGATGGGAATGATAATTTAGGTGAGCAGCATGGTCGAAAGAGTGACTGCAAGCATCGATATCATAGCTTGGGCGCGAGTGTGTGGTCTCAGGCAATGCTAGTGCAGGCTATGCACAAAATGGTTTATTGAAGGCCTCAAAAAATTTCAATGTAAGGAAGTAAGGAGGTGCGCTGGCCTGGAAGGAAGGCCCGCACCAAGTGAGGGGAAACCCACGCCTACAACAGGGCAATGAATATCTATCAAAGCCAGTGGAGGATGCCAAGAGGCGCGGGAGCAACAGAGAACTTTCAAGAAAAAAGGAGGGGCGTGGGTGTTTGTTTGGAGGCGCAATGTGGAACAGGCAATGCACATTCATCAAGGAATGAGGGGCGCGACCTGGACAAAGGATGGACATTCATCAAAGCGCGCCATGGGAGGCCTGCACCAAATAGGGAGGTCTCCAAGCAGTAAGGAGGAGGATCGATGGTGTGAATGGCGGCCAAGCACGAAGGTGAACGCAAATGCCTGAGCAAATAGAAAATGAATTAGGGAAATTTCAACCCAACCTCGCATGCCTCGCAAGAATTTTGGTGATGTTAGGAAAAGGCTGCGAGGTGTGCGAGAATGCACGGGCGGAGCCATTTTTTTTTAATTTTTTCAAAAGTTAAATGGTTTTTGATTAAAAGGAGGGTGGGCCCATTGTAATTTTTAAGTGGCAAAATATTTAGAGGTAAAATATTGCTTGAGGTGGTAAGAAGTGAAATATTTTAAATGAGAAATATTTAATGATGCACGGGGTAAATTTTTATTTTTGCCCAGGTAATTGGAAAGTGAATAAAATATTCACTATTTCGGGATTTTATTGTGTTGGAGATAAAATTGCAAAGTGTGGCTGGAGCAAAAAAAGTGGATTTTATTTTATTATTTGGGGGATTTTCAATGTGGAACATTGTTTTTGCTGGGGAATTGAAATGAAGTCAAAAGGGATAAATATTAAAGTTATGAAACTTTAATATTTAGATTAAAATAATGTGCAGCAATTAAAAGAGAGCTGAAACAAAATTTTCCACGGGAAAGAGGATATTTTCTAGCTGGGTGAATTTGGAGATTCTCCACATGGGCACATGCTTTCAGTTACTGAGCAATGATGAGCAAAGACAGTTTTGAGAGAAAGAGTTTGTTGCTGCAAAGGAAGAAAGAGGAGATATTCTTTTCAGTTTGATTAACGGTGAATGAAGCTTCCAGATGACATTTCCAGATCAGATTTAGGGCTGCTCATGCTTGCTTCTCTTCTTCTATATCTTCTCTTTTTCTCTCATTGTAAAGGGTTTTGAGTTTTTGTATTGGGCTGGGTAGATAGAGAATTGAAATTACTGAGTCATTGTTTGAGTCTGTAAGCTATAATTTTCTGAATTCATGAGTAAATGCAACCAGTTTATGCAAATAATATCATGAAGGTGTTTGCACATTCATGAATGTCTTCAGATTGTCTCCATATATGTACACATTTAGTCATATAAATTCAATAATACAAAGTGTCTTTGAGTTTATCACCTCAAGTTTCATGAGGTTGTTTTATCTGTTCATTGTTCTGTTTCAAAGAAATGGTGAAAATGCTTTGAGCAGGTGATTGTGATTTCAGGTGTGCAGATGGGATTTAATAATAAGAATCTAATTGATAACAAGAGAGGGATTGTTGGGGGGAAGACACTAACAGTTGATGCAAAGCATTAAAAAATCAATCCACTAGTTAAAGTCTGTTTGCTGGGAATTCATTTTATGTGTTTGACTCCATGGCCCAGAATTGGCACTGATTTGTTTTTCAGTTTTGTGGATCTCAGGAACATTTTATAAATGCAAAATAATTCTAATCTTATTGTTTGGTTGGTTGTGTATCCTTCTTTCCAATGGATGAGAGAGGGTTGAGTTACTGATAATTTAGCCAAGTTTGAAGTTGTTAATGCCTCCCTTAGTGTATTTTCATTGAGAATTATCTGCTTTATAAAGCAATGTTAGTGTATGAGTGATTTAAGTTTTGGGCATTGTATAGGTTTACCCACCTTGGTCCTGCAGAGCTAGAAGTGTAGGAGATATCAGTCTTTGATTGAATCTTGTCAGTTGGACACTAGCCTTTGTGGTTCTTTAATATAGAGATTGGCTACCTCTTAGAGAATTGCAAATCCTATGTGGGAAAAAACACCAACACTAGGGTTGGGATTTGATGTAGCAAGTTACACATAGAATGTGCTTTATGGATGGTATAGTTACTGATCCATGTTATTGGAAATGTAATGGTGAGATTGCTTAGGCTGTGTCAAGACTTGTTGTTGCTAAAGGGGTTGATGATAAAGAGGTTGATTTGGGATTTGAGGCTACTGAGTGATCTGTGATTGTTGGAAGGATGGATTTTGTTGAGGTATTTGTTGAAGTAGAGGACCTTGAGGCTGATGAGGGGGTTGTGATGGATTACCCTGCTGCTGATGCGAGGGTGGCTATTGTTGTTGCGATGATTATTGTTGGACTAGTTGTGACTGAATTAAAATAGGTTGAGGAGATTTCTATGGCATTTGTTGTAGGTTACCTTGTGATGACTGAGAAAGTGGCATGCTACTTTGAGGTGGTTGCTGAGGAATAAATGAAAGTGGCGATAGATTGGAAGTGGGTGTTGATCCCAGAAGTGGTGATAGTACAACAAAAGGATTACCCCCAACATTGATTGGTGGTTGACCAAGTTGATTAGATGGAAGTGATGGTGTGGATGGTATTGGGGTCAAACCTTGAGGGACATTCGAAGATGGCAGCGAAGGAAGACTTTGTGGCATACCATAAGCAAGGGGATCATTCAGATCAGGTGATGCTCCTTAGATTGCGATTGAAACCTGAGGGGGATTTGTGAATTGATAAAGTATGACATTACCGAACCTAGGCTGGTACCAATTATCGACGGGAGGACCCTCAGTAATGTAAGTATTCCTTGAAGGATTCTGTGAGTTCTGTGGATCTTGAGACATAGGAGGCGTAGGAGGTGATGTGTTGAAAAATTTTGATAGCTCAAATCCCAACAATGGTTTGATGCGCTTCAAGAGTAAGGTAGCAAGGATATTATCCCCACGCTCATTAAGGAGATGATCTATCATTTGAAGATTGACGAGATTATTGAGATATTCATCAACTGCAACTTTAGGCTGATTGACCATGCTTTTGTCGGTAGGAGGTAATGTGGTTGGGACCTCAGTATTGTATTGTGATGAACCACCATTGTTAGGATCCTAAGGGATGTTAGGTTGGGCACCTTGAGCTTGTTGATTTACCATGAGTTTCTTTGCTTGCGATCGTGTAAGGGGCATGAAAGTGCAAAACTACCAGATAAGTGAGATGACACTATACGCTAGGATGCAAATGAGGACAACCTAAGTGAGGAGAAAAGGATTGGTTGGATTGGAAAATGGATTGAATGATGTATGGAGGATGCAATTGGACTGGATTGATCGATGGGATGACATGATTGATTGGATTAGATGATTGGTTGGATTGGACCGATGAAACTGATTCTAAACTTAGTTCAAAAGCTTTAATTAGATGACGCAAGGTGTTGATTGATCAGGTTGAACTATAAAATGGATGATTACGACATCAAATCTACCTCAAGATGGAAGGATTGGGTCAAAGATGATTTAATGAATCAAGACAAATGATAATCCTAAGCAAGTATAGATGACGATGATCAAGATCAAACACCTAAGCCAACTTGGATAAAAACCTCTAAAATAAAGTCTAAGGGATTCAGATTGATGAACCAATGATGGATATACGATCTAAGGATGCTCTAAGTATTCCTAGATGATTTGATTGATGACATGATGATCTTTAGAAAATGCAAATAGATGGAAATGATGATTACGAGAAGATTAATGATGGTAAATTTTTTTCAATCACAGTAAACGACTCGACTAACAACAAAATTTTAGTAGCCAAAAGGATTCTCATTTTGGAATTTCTGTGGGAAGCAAAGTCACCTATGTAGATCATAAATTCACCTTTGTAGGTAGCAAGTTTTCCTATCCAAACTGATCAAAATCACCTTTACCTTTAGCAAATTTGCTTGTTCAGGTTGGAAAATTCGCTGAAGACCTAGGTGACATAGGAAACAAGCAAATTTTCTAAGTAAATTCGCCTATCTGGGGAAGCAAATTCGCCCAAGACTTGACTAGCACAGGAAACAGGAAAATTTTCTCAGCAAGTTCACCTATCAGGAAGCAAGTTCGCTCAAGAGGCTAGCAAAATCACCCAAATAGCTAACAAGTTCACCTAAAAATTTGAAATCACTCAAGAATGGGTAGATTTGACTTTCAAGATCACCTAACGGGATGAAAATTAGCTTGTTTCATGAATGGTACAAATGAGAACAAACTTGTCTGAGAACGGGATCGCCTGACAGATAAAAAAATTCACCCTAAACAGACCTGAACGAGGACTTATATGAAGAACAAGATCATCAATAGACAAACGTAATCGAATAGGGACTCAAACAGAGAATGGGATAAAAAATGGATGAACGGATTAGCCTAAATGGACCCGAATAGGGACTCAAATGGAAAATGGGATCACCAACGAACAAAAGGATTCACCTAAACGGATCCGAATGAAGACTCAAATGGAGAACGAGATCACCAACATACAAACAGATTTGTCTAAATGGATTCGAACGGGGAGTCGAATGGAGAACAAAATAATGAACAAACAAACAGACACCTAAATGGGAAAGCGGATTCGCTAATCTCAAGAGAATAGGAAAATTTGACGGATGGGGTGATGGATGGAAGACTTGAACGAGAGATGAGATTTCCCCTATAATAAGTAAATTCACCCAAAATAAGGAGAAAATTCGCCTGTGCCCAGGGAACGAGCGAATTTGATGAACGAGATGAAAAATGGTACTTGAATGGGAAAGCGAGATTGCCCCTGTGAAGAGAAAATTCACCCAACAAGGAATCAAAATTGCCCAACAGGTGAGAAAAATCATCCAACAGGTGAGCAAGTTTTCCCAAGAAGGGAGAAAGTTTGCCTGCTCTCAGAGAATGGGTGCACTTGACTGACGGGGACTGACAGACTCGCCTAACGGGATGACAACTTTGCCTGTTCCCAAGAATGGGCGAAAATGGGGTTACCTAAGAAAGTAACCCACAGGAAAATTTTCCTCTAACAAAGGAAAATTTTCCTAAATGGATGACCTAGATTGAACTGAGACACAAAATCGCCCCTTTGTAGGGCAATATCTACTTTGTAAGGGGAAAATTCACCCAACAGGGAATCAAAATCGCCCAACAAGTGAGAAAAATCGCCCAATAGGTGAGCAAGTTCACCCAACAAGGGAGCAAGTTTGTCTGTTCTCGGAGAATGGGCACACTTGACTAATGGGGACTGACAAAATTGCCTAATGGGATGACAAATTCACCTATTCCCAAGAATGGGTGAAAATGGGGTCACCTAAGAAAGTAACCCACAAGAAAACCTCTAATAAAGGCAAATTCACCTAAATGGATGACCTAGATTGGACTGAGACGTAGAATCACCCCTTTGCAGGGAAAAATTACCTATCTATAGTGCAAATTCACCTATGTAAGGGGAAAATTCACCTCTGAAGGTAGGGGCTGATTGTGGCAAAGGACAACAAGCACTGTAAACAACAAATAGAAGGCTGGATTGACTCGACTGAAAGTAAAAGCACTGGTATTGCACAAAGAAGACACACCAAGCAAGACAATCCTAAAATTAGTGATAAGGGTTTGCTAACTTGATGTAGGCCCACCACCTTGAGTGGACAACCCAAGGTTAATACTTCATGATATCGGGGTGGTTCTCTGGAGCACCCTTTCTCGTGAAGGCAGATAACTAGCATTCCAATGGCATAGGGTTGTCAACGTACGCTAGAGGCTCACTTTCAAACTCTCACTTGAGGACTATTGTAGTCCACCACAAGGATTCTTATCTCAACCCAAGGGAGTATGTGGTGAGTAACTTCGGGGTACAGTCCACATCCCCTGCACTACACCAAGCTGTGGCTAAAACATGAGTCTCTATCTAGGCTATACAAGGCTATCTCAGGCATCCTCGATATACACAAGGTACATGAGGCACAATTGTGAACACCAACCCACCACAAGTGTGAGTTGAGAGCCCCGACAAGGTACTGCAAACTCAGACCAACTCTTCACGTCTTATCTAGGTATCATCCTAGCTTCGACGCTTCACCAATAACGATGTGATTGGATTGGGGTACAACTTTCATTCTTCCCCCTTTACATACCCCACCGGTAACACATGGTTAGAATTATCCCTCGAGTGATGAAATCCTAGGCAAGTCTTGCCAAAGGAAAAAGATACTAGATGCTTTGGTTGGTCCCCAGGCTCACACTTAGCACAAGGGGAGAGCTTAGACGCACTAGCACCTCCTAGGTAGACTCAATTGGACTAGAATGAACTATGATTTCTTGTCACCCAGGATTGCCAAATGGCATTATTACAAATATTTTGCTACAACTCAAATAATGGAGCTGATTTAAATACTGTTATATCTAGAAGTGAAATATAGTTATTTCAGAATGTGCTTGAGTGTTGTTCTGCACTTCGTTTAGTTAATTAAGTAGCATCTATGCTTTGAAAAGAGGAATCAAAATTTTAGAGCTATTTATTCAATACTTCACAGTCAATTCAGTAAACAATAAATCTTTTCAAATGCTTTCATTCATTTCATAAAGTGATTCATATAAACAACTTTTCATTTGATTGTGAGAATACAAATGCTGATACAAATTTGCATAAAAATGCATTTTTTCTTTTCCAAATGAAAAGCAGAAAGAATAAAAACAAGTATCCACACAAGTCGTGGATGTGACTGTTATAGTGCATCACAAGCAACACACTACACTATGTAAGATGCATAAAGGAGAAATCACATAAGTATAAGCATAATCATCATTGCCTGATTGGCTGATGACTGACGCAGAAGTGGTGCACCATTTGTCCTTCTTCAAGCTCCGTTGACTTGTAGGAAGAAAGAGAGGGATGTCAGAGGCTCCGATTATGAATACACCTATATGAACGATCGACAATAATATAATGTGCTACTGATCATGCATTGCAACAATCAAAGAACAAAACAGAGATATGAGCTGAGGGAGAAGCATCAACACAAACATGATTTATTTGTTTTTTTTTTGCTAACACTATTTGTTTCCTTGTGCAGGTATAGGAAAAGCCATGTAGGTATTTATTTTCGAAGACCAAGCATGTAGGGAAAAATAGGCTCCCACAAGGGTAGAGCCCGACATGCTGCCCTTTTATGTCACAAGAGGGCCAAGAGAGTAATTACAATCATCATAAGTCATCAGGAAAGTAAGTGCAACTGAGAAGAGTAAAGCAAGTTGTCCATCAAACCATTAAATCAACTGTGCATTCATAACAATTAGGTAAATGAGTTTCTGAAAGCTACAAGTGAACAGTGGGTTTAATCCACTTAATTGGATCAACATTGAGAAGAGAAAAGTGCAAAGGAATGCCAATCAGGTAGCTTGTTCTAGTAAAAGTTATCATTTTGCCATGCTATCAAGCTACTGTTTCAAATGCTGTTTTGCTATTTTTTAAGACTGTTTTCCTTGAAGTGTTGTTTCATACTTTCTGTTTTGGAACAACAGTGTCCTATCTTTAATAACGACAGCGAACAATGCAAATTATGGAGGTTATCTCAAGAACAGTGAAATTTCTTAAGAGTTTGTTGCCAGAATAAAAAAAAGGCCTGAAAATGCATGGAGATATGTGGAGAGTCTCAGGTTTTCATCAAAAAGGAAAGATTACAAAGATTTAGGTTACCCACATATTTTTGTTTATGAAACAACAAGCTATTGTGCTCAAAATGCTATACACCCAGGTGGGGTTTTGTCAGAAAGCAAGGATTGGTACAGTGCTCTCATGTTTGACCTCAAGTATAATAGGAAAAGCAGTTTAAAACATAGTTTTCTTTACAAACAGAAATACCCACATTGGGGTTTCATTAAGAAATGCATTTTCTCACAAGTAGCAAATACCCATATTCAGATTTTAGCCATTTCTTTCAAAAACAGTTCGTTCTTGTTTGGGATTTTGACACAAAAAATAGAAATGGATGATTTTCTTTTCAAGTTTAGCAGAAACCCAGATGCAGTTGTTTGCTCAAAAGTGAATTCTATAGATATACAAAGATACCCACATGGGGTTCTCAACAAAAGTGTAAATTATTATCATTTTGCAGTTCACCCAGATGGGGTTTTTGTAAACAAGTCAAAACAATGTGTTTTCCAGAATACCCAAGTGGGGTTTCTATACAAATGGAGAGTAATGGTAACTATGCTAAATTGCAAGAACATGGCATGACCTATATGATAAACTACAAGTTACAGGAATGAGAGGAAGTCTTTCAAATTTTGCATGGAGACCAATAAAATCATGGAAAATTATAGAAATGCGAGTTTCCTCATATCAAAAGCCATCAGTCAACAAGAACATGTCGCGGCCTATCAAGGAGAAAGTACATAGAAATCTCAAAAGCAAGTAAGCCACACAAGAATATGGTGCGTCCAGTCAAGGACCTGTATTTATCTATGAAGTAGAAACCATTATCTATAGAAAATAAAGCCCTTAAGCTTTAGTTTGAGAGGGAAAATTTGGAGGAGTTACCTTGTGTTTGTTGTTCAGTCACCCATAGGCCACACCCAACTCTTGGGAGCCCACAAAACTAAGAGGTGAGCCCTCTCATGGTGCCCAAGTTAATGATAAGGTAGGCACAGTGAAAAATACAAAGAAGATCAAAGAGGAATGGAGGAAAAGTCGTGGCCTTATGGCCTGTCATTTGTTTTCAAAACAATCAAAAGAGCTATCAGGAGTCATAAGGTCGCATCTTACCACTTCTTGGAGGCCGAACATAGCCAAGGTAGAGGAGAGCTGAATTTCCCAGGGAGCTCACTTGCTTGGGTCGAGCATAGTCATGTCGGCGCGTTTTCTTCTCAGCAGAGGTTTCTTCCAAAATGTCAAATGCAAAAAATGAAATTGCTTTTAGGGTTCAATCTTGGTTTGATTGTGTTGCCCTAATTTGGATTTAGGGATTTTTTCCTTCTAAGTGGCCGAAATCTTATTCATGCCTTAGGTCGACCATTGACTAGGGTCTTTATTTCCTAAGTCTTGTGCTATTTGATAAAAGGTTTCATGCCTTAGGCATTTTTGGTTAATTTTTAGGAATTAATTAAAATTGTTTGCCTTGGGTGTTTAATTTAAATAATATTCATGGAGTGGCTTTAGGTTATTATGCCTTAGGATTAGGGTTAGTTCCTTAGTTAATATTTATTCTTTAATTGTTTTTGGAGAAAACAATTTAAGTTGTAAAGAAATAATAATTATTTTTTATGATTTTTTTTGTGTGGAAAAAAAATCAAAGCTTTGTAAAGGAGTTACATGCATGAGTTTTCTTTAAAAATATGTATTTGTAAATGGAATAATAGACAAAATGCATCATGTAAAGAAGAAGCAAAGAAATGCTTTATAAATTGCTTTGTTTTCTTGCTATTTTTAGCAGTTAAGGTTGACCTTTTTCCTTGGTTGGATTTGGATCTTCAGTTGGAGAAATAAGGTTGTTTTCTTGCTTTAAAAGCAATTTTTGGCTTTTTTTGGAGGCTTGACAATTGATGCATGCAATAAGTGTGACTTTCCACTTTTGTGCCAACTTGTTGCATTATTTTTGGAACCTTTTCCTTGAGATTTTCTCAAGAGCTCGGATTAGGGTTTGAAGCATATATCTTTGGAGAGATTTTAGGGTTAAGAGGGTTCAGTCTGTTTTGGCTCTTACACATTTTTGAGCTGAAACTATTTTTGTGCTCAGAGAGATTTTTTTTTGGCATAATCCTAATGTGAATAGAAGAACAACATTCCTACCTATCATATTTTGTGTCCATTTATAGTTCAGTTGATGTTATACTTATGATTTTCATTTTGAGATCCTTGTTATGTCCTAGGCTGTAGTTTGATGCAGAAAAGTGCAAAATATAGGTTGCATGTTGTGTTTGGAATAAACCTTCATGAAAAGTACTTATGTAAGTTTGTTTTGTGAGAGGTTGTGATATCATTGTTAGTTTTTCTAAGTACTGTTTG
Source organism: Sequoiadendron giganteum (assembly GCA_007115665.2). Lineage (NCBI taxonomy): Eukaryota > Viridiplantae > Streptophyta > Pinopsida > Cupressales > Cupressaceae > Sequoiadendron > Sequoiadendron giganteum. The sequence continues at coordinate 363,619,874 of CM021105.1, read as the reverse complement.
TGAGGGAAGTCCAGAACAGTCAGTTTTCATCATTCAATATTAAAAAGTCATTACAAGGTCATATTTTTTTAAGTTCTATTTTTCTCTATCTCTTTTCCCAGAAGATTTTAGAATAAGATCATTATACGGAGAACCAGCTCGTTCTAGAGATTCTCTTTCCTTATAGACCACCCAGTCTTGAAAGAGTTTCAATGTTGCAATAGATAGTCAAGACTTTCTGCAAATCTGACGGGGTGCATATCTGATTGCTAACAGGCGCAAGGGGATTGGATATGTCAATAGTCCACTCACAAGCACACCAAACAAGTGTATATTGACCCTTTAATTAAAGCTACGTGTGCCTAGCTAATATGGAAAAATGATAGACATACTAACTAAAAGGTCTTGGATCAATCATTCTACAGAAAATGCATTAGTAGTTTCGAACTGCCGGTGTTGGAGAAATGAGAAATGACTACAGAAAATGTTAGCAAAAACCCAACAAACTCACAAACATAAAAGTTAGCGGGTCAGTATGTAAAATCAAAATCAAAATGATGCTAAAAACTGAAGATTAAAGTCTCGAGTCCACCTTAGATTCACCTCTATATGAGGCAAGTTCACCCTTCTAGATGAGCAAGTTCGCCCGTTCTGAGTAATCAACTTTGCCTATCTCTGAAAGTCCCAACAAGTTCACCGTTGATGGAAGAAAATTCACCCTAGATGGCAAATTCACCCCTATAATGAGCAAGTTCACTCGTCTAGAGAAGTAAATTCACCCGTTTGGCTAGGAAAATTCGCCCTTGTAAGGAGCAAGTTCGCCTGTTAGGGCAGTTTCACCTCTGTAAGTAACCTTTGAACCTGCAAAACTCAAACAACAAAAAATGTAAACGTATAGACCTGTGATGTGGGTCCCACCGGGCGTGCTAGAAATGTGTGTAGGTGAATTTTCCTAGTCTAAAATGCAAAACGAAATGAAATGCAAGCAAGGAAAAACACAAACAACACCTCAAGATTGACCTAGTTGAACTTTAAAAAAATGAAAGAGAAAAGAGTGATATACCTTGTCCAAGTTGATGAGTTGGTTGACCCTGTTGATTGTTTGATTTGTGTGCTCCTTTCAATGGAAAATAAAATGAAACTTGATGCAAAACGATGTGGATGAGATGAGGAATGCAATGATGCAAGTGGGTATTTGGATAGATACTTGATATGGATGCAAAATGAGCTCAAAAGTTGTAGCAATGGTGGATGCTTGAGAGTACAAGTATGCTTGATTGCTTGAGTGCTTGAATGTTCAAAATTTGAATGTTGAATTGTTGCAAATGAGGGAAAATTCCTCTAATTTTAGGGGAAAGACCACTAAGCAATGAAGGGTCAAGATGCAACCACTTTGGACAAGATCAAGGGCTAGGGTGAGTTGAGAACTCATAAACCCTCACATCTTGACATGTGGTGGGTGAGGTGTTAAAAAGGACATGAGGTGGAGGCAATTCATTGTACCTTGGGAATGGACAAGATCTCGTCATAAAGGAGGTCCTTGTCCCATGTGAGTGATGAGACTTTTGAGGAATTTAAAATTCCTTAAAAGGCCTAGGAAGAATAAATGTGAATTAAAAATTGACATTGGGAAGGGGTTGCCTTCTCCAAAAGGAGAAAGCATTTAATAAAAGGTTGACTTGGAGGTATGCCATAAATGGCATAAGGATTTAGGTGACCTAATCAAGTAATTAGGTTGTGCAAACAAGGGATTAAGATGGTTAATGAAGGATTAAGGCAAGTGGGCTATGATGGAGGATGTGACATTAATCCTGATTAAGGGTGTGCACATCCTAATCAAAGATTAATTAAATTAATCCAGATTAAGGAATGGTTATGAAGGATGGGACAAGGAGAGAGAAAATAATGAATTTAAAAATTGATTTAAATTCATAAAGGCAAATGACTAAATTAAACAAATTGGAGTATTTATTTAATTTAGAGAGAAAAGGGGATAAAGGTAAAGTATTTAATTATTTAAATTAAATACCTTAGGAACATTAGGGAAAGGGGGAAATATTGATTAAATAAATAATTTAATTAACATCGATGGGAGAGGTGAGATAGATGAATAAAGGGGATGAATTTGACCTTATGGGAGAGGTCAAATTCGGATTTCTACAATGCTCATAAACTTTCACAACACGTAGGGGTACAATGATCAAAAGGTACAAGGGGAAAAGATCAAACACCAACAAATGAGTAGAAATTGGTTCACGTCGGGTTCACCAAAAATGTAAGAGAGGGGGGCCAACCACGTCAAGGCCCTAGGTCACGGAGGGCTGAGAGCAACAGGCTACCCTAACTTACCTCACCTTTAAGGGAGTGTTAGGAAATGCAGGATGAGAATTATTAGGACTATAAGGTCCTTCGATCACTCTACAAATTTGAGATTTGAAATGGGGCTAGGCAAGTCAGTTTTTAGGTTCAACTTTGTATCTTAGAAGGCTTTCTATCTAAGGACGAAAGCACAACTCTAGGATGGCAACACGACGCGCTGATGTCTCTCAGGTGTGTTGCCGTTCATACGATCAAAGGACCAGAAATACAAGGTTGAACACTAGAAAATAGACTAACAACCTATCTAATGGTTTTTAGGGGAACAAAATAACACTATGAAATAAGAAATGTATAGACAAATATGATAAAACAAGTAGAATAACACTAGGGTGACAAGAATGATCTCACAATTTTTTTTTTTCGCTAGCTAGCTCCAAAAAGCACGTCTACCTACACACAATGAAGAGGAAAATTATTAGGGGGCTATATAAGGGTCTACCTCTGAGGCAGACCCTCGTTTTGGTGTTGCCACCTCCATGGATAGCCAAGTTTGTAATGATAAAGAAAGGAATGAAGAAAATAACACTAAAACACTACAAAACAATAAATGTGTTTACACAACCAAATAATAGAGGAGAGGAGTAGAAAGCTTACCACCTCCACCAAGAGCACTCAAGGCTAATGGGGGAGAAAATGAGAGGACTCAAGCCTTTGCTACAATGGTGTTGTTCCACATTCTCTCTATTGAGTTGATGGAGTGATGTAGTTGCTACTATGGAGTGCAAAGTGCTGCTTGAATGCTTGAAGTGAATGCTTAGAGCTTGTGAATTGCCAAGAGAGATTGTCTATCCCTAAAATGAAAGAAGGAATAGTGGATTTGAAGGAGAGAGTGAAGAAAATGGCCATATTTGGGCCGGTCAGCCAAAGGGGATATTACAAATCAACTTCTAATGAGAAGTGTAACTCCTCTGTAGGCTCCAGTCACAAGAATCTTCCAGGGATGTAAGTGCACTACACGGGCATCCCTAATGGTCATTCCTTTGTCGACGCTCAAAATAGGCACCATGTGGAACGAAGATAGTGGGATTATGTGGAGTTTCACCTTTGGATTTGGTTTTCTAAAGTGAAGAAGGGTAAAAGGGGAATTTTCCTAAGGGGTGCAAATTCACTTCTATATAGTATTTTCCCATTTTGGGTTTCCACATAAATCTAGTGTTCCTTATGTGGTTGTGTGCATTTGTGTTGCTTAATTGCTTTATCATTAGTAACTATTGCTTGATGCTTTAAATTTTATGTTTGGAGAAGTTATTAATGGTAATTAATGTTTAATCAAGTAGAAATTGGGATATAGTGATTCACACCCCCCTCTCAATATATTATGTGCCCTTCACTATGTCTAATTCATCACCTAACATTTATATGGATTTGGAGGGTATTGTTGTCCACGTTTGTGAAGATAAAGCTAAACAATTGGATAAAGACCTATAAGGCCTTCAACAATACTTAAGTACCGAGTATTTGGTTGGAGAAACAATTCCTCTTGTGGATAACCTTAGGAAGCTAATCAATGATTCCCAAGGGATATAAGTGTTTCATAGTTTATCTCATATAATGGATGTAAACATCCATACTGATAGGCCAAAATTGGGGTAATGAATAAACTAGATTCAATTCGGTCTAAGTGTCAATCCGGGGATCATAATCTCATGAAAGGTATTGTGGCTCTATGCACAAGGGCTGCAAGTTATGAGTTGAGTGGGGATGAAAATGCATTACTAAAATCAATCAACTACCTAAGTTGACTTTCATATTAATGCTTCTATTTTACTTTTATGGCATGAACTGTTATAGAAACAACACTGTTCTGTGACATGAACAACAATGTTTTGTGACATGAACTATTATATAAACAAAATTGTTCTACAATAGGAATTGAAACAAGAACAATAGTGTTCTATGACTAGTTTTATATTATTTCTATGATAGGAATACCAATAGTGCTTTGTGACAAGAACAACAATAGGAACTGTGAAAATTTGTGTAGTATTTCTACAATAGAGACTGCAATAGAATCAACAGTAATAATTTTGTAAATTAAGCTTAGCTATAAATAATATGAACAAACAGTAGCAAAGATAATCCTCAGATATCATAATTAAATCATAAGCAATAAATAGTAAATAGTAAATAGATTAAAAAAACAAAAATAAATGTGTTGCTGAAAATAAACATACTGTTGGAAATAAACATGCTACCAAAATCACTACGAATTCCAAGAAGGGGACACCCTTCCTCCTCAATTTTCTTGGTGTTAGAAATGAAATTTCTTTACGCTATTTTAGTCACATGAAGATGATGTTTTATTTATAAAAAATAATGCAACTTCTATATCTCTTTTCTTATCATGTAGCTCATATTTATATTAAATATATGTGCAAGTTGTTTCCTATTTTTATGCCACTTTTCTATTATTTTGTGGTTCATATTTAGCTGTATTATTTGTTGAAACAACTCACCCTAAACTGTAGGAGCTTGTTTAGCTCATGGTTACAATCATTAAAATAGAATATTATTTTTAATGTGAGGACATTCTCCTCCATAAAATTAGAAATAAACATTAATTTGTTATAACCAAATAACCAAATAATTTTATGCGAATAATTTTATGGTCAAAATTAATTTACTAATATGTGCACCCATGAGCGACAAGAAGGCTACATGAAGCTCTTGTGAAGAATGTGACATGAAGGCAACAAGAAGTTCTTGTGAAGAATGTGACAAGAAGTCTATATGAAGATGACAAGAAGTCTCCATGCCGCGAGATATTTTTTCCAAGGCTTAAAATGACAATACTTATTAGTAAAGATCATCAATAATTATTTTTCATATTTTTATCCCAAAACTATATTAAATATCACTCATATATATTTAATCATATGTAGCATAAAATGGAAAAATGTTATGATAAGATATGGAAATGGAATATGGGAATGAGATTGAAGGCATATGAAAAAAAGGCTAAAATGTGGCATAAAATTGGACATAAATGGCTCTTATCATTCCCCCCAACTTAATATATTGCACGTCCTTGTGCAATCTGTATGATTGAGAGGTTGTGATTTGGATTGGTAGCCTTTGGATATATGACTTGTGCCTTCTTCACCCTTGACTATTATAGCCCATCTTCAATTTCCTATAGCTCTTCTTCATATCAATCATCATGGCTTTACTTTTGTTTTCCAGTTTTCTTTTCATTTTTTACAATATTCATACCTCTTTTGATTTTGATTTTTTCATCATTTTGATTTTTTTTGTTGGCATTTTTCCATAGCATTATTTTTTTGAAATGCTATAATTCCATATGCATGAGCTATGCGAAAGGGGTGAAATGATAGAAAATATGAATGATTATGAAATGTGAAAATAATGGATACTATGGCTATGATGGAATAATGAAGGATAAGAGGTGAAAAGATAGGTAATAAAGATGGTGGACTTCCCCCCAACTAAAAGGGTCGACTGTCCTCGAGCAACAAGGAGAGGGTTGGCTTGAATGTTGCTGGATATGATTAATATAATAAGAAATATTAATAAATTTGAAAGATTAAATAATGAAAATAAAATTGATTGTTTTACCAACTTGCATGTCCATTAATGCCAAGATATGGTAGCCAATGTAACTCTGCAATTGTGAATCTCTAGCAAGGAAGGAACCAAAAATCATGACAAGGATTGTACCCATACCACACATGAAAGATCTCCATCAGACAAAAGCATGATGGAACATACTGATGGTAGCCTAGATTCTCTCTTCATTGTTGCTAAAACCTCAACTGAAGGTGTTATTCATGCTAGAAGTGATCAAATTCATATGGAACACAACAAAAAAGAGCACAAGAGAGCTATAGGAGGTGCTAGGAGGCACTCAAACAACCACTAAAGCAACAAAGTATACTTGCAAATTGATTAGCCCACAAATTATTGTATTTTTTCTTTTTGTATTTTTTTTCATTTTTTCAATTTTGATAGAAACAAGTGACCACTAGCAAGCCAATCTTCAATCACTTACCACTTAGTGGCGTTATGAAAATATATTTCACCACTAAGAATTGTATTCAAGTATAATTTTCCATATTTTTTTTTTCAAATTGTAGTTGTCTAACAATGCTCGAAGGTTTTCATTGTTAGAATTTATTGCTTTTTTTCATTTTTTCTTTCATCTTGATAAACTGCATATAATGACCAAAGAAATGAGAATCTCATTGAATGTAGAAGTAATACCATTTAAAACATATAATTTATTTGGAAGCCCTTCAATGAAAGTCACTGATGAAACTAGTTGCATGTAGAACTTAAAATGATGACCAATAGCAAGAAATATACCTTCATCAAGATGGACCATGCATATTCTTATAGCACAATTTCTACAAACAATCTTGATCCATTTCTAGCTCATGCCACCGTATTTGAAATTTGATTATAGAACTTTTTAATACTTGCCCAATCACTTGGTGGAAATAATTACTTACAATAGAAGCAATCTTTCAAAGATAAGGCTATGTAGTGAAAGACCAATGGTAGTCTCTCAACTTATCCAATATTTCTATATAGTTGTGGATAGGTGCATGAGTCAATCCTTATGATGAAGTATGATGATCTGCAATATGCCCAAGCTCCTTATTCATGTCTTCAAGTTATCTCTAGATGTGTGACTTGTGAAGAATTGTCCAAGAACATAGTACTACAAGATTCATGGTTCTTAGACATCAAGTTGCATATTTTCTTCCACATGGTCTGATATCAAGGATGGTACATAAGGGAAATTGTTTCCATGAGTGTTGAACAAGTTTCCTGATAATCCTTTGGTGATCTCCAAGAATGAAGCATGAAGGAAAATTTCTTTTCACGATCTAGTTAGCAAGACCAACAAGGCGTGTCTTTGGATTCTCATGTAGATAAGCATCATCAACTAGTACTGGTGCAAAGGTGTTGAGTCACCATGATAAAAAGAATTATAACCATATTATCATGACCAAGCATATCAAGTGTAATAATGCAATATCATCCATTTAATAACTCCACCGTTAATAAGTAGTTATGTCATTTTTGTAAATGAAGGGTAGAGTTATTAGTATGAATAAATGATAAAATGAATAAATATTATTACAATGAATGCTTGTGTAGACATAATATCAATACCAATTAACATAATAATGAATACCTTTATTTGGTCCAAGTATCACTAATTGGTTTTATTAGAAGCACCAATGCAACAATCAATAAGGGTTTATTAAAAATCAGCCAAGAATCGTCAAAATTTCAAGGGATCCCCCCCAACTTAACTTCATAATGCAAAGGCATGCGAGAATTAAGACAATCCAAAGAATGAATAAAGATAGTGATATATTTAAGAATACCTTGAGCCTTGTTGAATGAAAAATCAACCAAATATTTCCAAAATTCAATGGATTTTTGCGCCCACCCCCCCCACCCAACTTAATTTTGTTGAACACCCAAAATACTGAGAGAGGGGGTGAATCAATATTATATTAAATAATTCATCTATAAACCATCCAAACATTAAAGCACATCTAACTACAATTGTAAGTAAAGACATGAAAGAGATCATAACACCGCATAACACATCAACACCAATATTTTTATGTGGAAAACCCAAAATGGGAAAAACCATACTAAGGATTAGCTTACAATATATTATAACTGGTTATAACATATTACAGGGGCACATTATTAGGACTCACTGTCCTTGAAAGGATCACAACCTAAAATTATTAAAAAATGGAGTGTGGCTCACAACCAAAAAATTATTTGATAGAATACACCTTTCATGTGCTGAATTCAGTTCCAATTAAGCTTTGAAATGCAAAAACATGCATTGGTTTGTAGTTGCACAACATATACTACAATTCTGTCTTGATAAAGAACTCATACATATAAGTTCGCACACTATCACACATCACTTGTCACACATCACACATATCTCATCTCTTCAATACAAAATTGTTTCATATATATGTTATTGCATCCTAAATCATCAATTAGGTTTACCTAATTAGATGTACTCAAAAATAGCTCATCAGCTCAAAACTTGAAAAAAGTTACTTTCACGCTCAAACCAAAACATGCAAGGAATAATTTAGGTTGACATGAACCTAAAAAGGATCTCTTTGACATTCACACAACATATGAATCTTCATATCAATTGTTCATGTTGACCTGAAGAAGACTTGATGATATGCACAATTCTTGAGCAAAAAATGATATGTCGAACTTCTGTCATTTGTATCTTTTAACCCATTCAACCAAAAATGCTAAAAAATTGTTCATAGATGTGTTTAATAGTCTTGAATAAAATATTAAAACCATATATGCCTATATTCTACTATGAACAATTCCATACCAAATTATCAGATCAGGATAATATAAACACTGTTTATCGGATTAGACAAAATTGTCACCAAACGATGTTGGCATCAATGACAACACACCAGAGGGTTTCTTCTTCATTATTCCAACAAATTTCACATTGTAAAATAATGAGGTATTAGGATAATCCAAAGAATTAATGAAGACATATTCAATATCTTAGAGCTTTAATGAATGATCATCCATTTGCAACATGTTTGGTATGGTCATTAATGAATTCAAACCATCTTTTATCTAAGTGTATGAATAAAATTTATCATTGGATGTAGATCAACAAGTGTGTGAGGAATACGTATTTTTACCATAGGTCTCCCAAGATCTAGATGTTTGAATATAAAAACATTTATAAATGATAGATCTTGTAGGATATCATTATGTATCTCACACAAATCTTTAATTATTAAGGCATATAGTTCACCATTTCTTATTACATGATTAATTTCAACACACACATTTATGAGTTCAATGGTAAAATTAGACTCAAATTGAAATATATTCGTATGTGTGTGAATTTCTTCTAAAGGTCGTGATTTTCTAATTAGATAAGACAAAATAAATTGAGTATCTTTTAAGTGATCATATTGTTCTTCTAATTCAATTAAACCAAAATCACATCCTTTATTTGTATTAATAGATTGAAATTGTGATTCACCAATTCCAAGCATATTAACAAAATGTAAAGGGTTCCTTGAAATCTCATTATTATATGCAATTTAAACCACCTTATTAGATAATAATAGTTTATTAGGAATTGCAATTTCCCTTAGCAGATATGTTGGAGTGGATGGTGAATGATATGAATGGGATGATGACTATGGTAAAATTTGTGTTGGATATAGAGTAGGTGGTAATAGATAGGATGGATATTGTGGAGATGGTAATATATAATATGGATATGGTTGAGATGGTAATATATGTGACGGGTATTGTGGTTGCTAGTGAGCATTCATTTTTCCATTTTTGGTAAGATGGACATTGTTCCCATCCACCATAAATATTAGGTGGAGAATCACTTTGTGAAGAAACATATTTCCTTTCAAATTCAATAGAATTATAAGACATTTTAAAATAATTAAGAATACCTTGACCTTCCAAATTTGATGTGTGAAGTTGTCCTTGAGTTACAAAGAAGGCTTGTTCACTTTCACCTTTGTTTTGGTGAGGCTCACTTATAGCTTGGATCTCCTTCACCATGTGCTATTGAATAACTTGGAATGTGTACTTATCTTCTTCCTTGCAAAAAATAGAACAACAAATGGTCAAATCATCATTTTTAAAATTTCATTATCCTAAAAATTCATCAATTATTTGTTCTTGCTTAGTTATAGGGATAACATTTGTATATGTTGGTGATAATGGTAATGGAAGATCATGATAAGCTAAGTTGCATTATCTAGGTAGAGGGGATATAAAAACATCACTTGTTGTTACCGCAATTTCCCCACCAATTTCTTCTTTTGTTTTTGAATTCGAAAGTAGGGGTCTGGGTTCTTTATTTTTGAAGTGTTTTCCCGTAAAATTTGATATGCTTGAACTACTTTGAAAATGCAACATTTTTATGTTGTTTCTTCAAAATTACCTCTTACCTATCAATTAAATCAAAATAAATGGTGTTGATATATAAATAGTTTTAACTTCTAAGATTTACCTACAAATTCTAATCATGCATCTATGTGATTTAAACAACGCAAATCAGGAGTAATCACCTAGGCACGACCAACAGATGCACAAGATTTCATCCTAATGCATTGGTCCTAACTCATCTCACTAAGCTGATAGGACTTTCACACCTTTCCTTGACAATGATGCCAAAATGATAGGCCAAAACTGGGGTAAAGAATAAACTAGATTTAGCTTAGTCTAAGTGTCAATCCGGGGATCGTAAGCTCATGAAAGGTATCATGGCTATATGCACAAGGGTTACAAGTTGTGAGGTGAGTGGCGATGAAAATTCATTCCTAAAATCAATCAACTACCTAAGTTGAATTTCAGATTAATGTTTATGTTTTTCTTATGTGATAGGAACTGTTATAGAAACAACACTATTCTGCAACAGGAACTGCAACAAGAACAACAATGTTCTATGATAGGAACTGTTATAGAAACAATATTGTTCTGCGACAAGAACTACAATAGAAAGAACAATGTTCTATAATTGGTTCTGTAGTATTTTTGTGATAGGAATAACAATAGTGCTATATGAAAAAAACAACAACATGAACTATGACTGATTCTACAGTATTTATGCAACAGAGACTACAATAGAATCAACAATAATAATTCTATAAATTAGACTCAGCTGTAAATAATATGAACAAATATTAGCAAAGATAATCCTCAAATCTCACAATTAAATCATAAGCAATAAATAGTAAATAGTAAATAGATTTAAACAATAACATAGATAAATGTGCTGTTGAAAATAAACATACTCCTGGAAATAAACATGCTGCTAGAAATAAACACACATACTCTAAAAGCTACCAAAATCACCAAGAATTCCAAGAAGGGGGCACCCTTCCTCCTCAGTTTGCTTGGTGCTGGAATGAAATTTCTTTACGCTGGTTCAGTCATTTGAAGATGATGTTTTATTTATAAAAAATAATACAAAGTCTATATCTCTTTTCTTATCATGTTTCCTACTTTTATGCCACTATTCTATTATTTTGTGGCTCATATTTAGCTGTTTTATTTGTTGGAACAACTCACCCTAAAATATAGGAGCTTGTTTAGCTCATGGTTACAATCATTAAAATAGAAGATTATTTTTAATGTGAGGGCATTCTCCTCCATAAAATTAGAACTAAACATTAATTGGTTATAACCAAATAACCAAAGTATTTTATGAGAATAATTTCATGGTCAAAATTAATTTACTAATATGTGCACCCACGAGCAACAGGAAGGAAACAAGAAGTTCCTATGAAGAATGTGATAGGAAGGTGACAAGGAAGTTCCTGTGAAGAATGTGACAAGAAGTCTGTATGAAGATGACATGAAGTCTCCATGTTGCGAGATATATTTTCCAAGGCTTAAAATGACAACACTTATTAGTAAAGATAATCAATAATTATTTTTCATATTTTTATCCCAAAATCGTATTAAATATCACTCATATATATTTAATCATATGCAACGTAAAATGGTAAAATGTTATGATAAGATATGGAAATGGAATATGGGAATGGGATTGAAGGCATATGAAAAAGGCTAAAATGTGGCATAAATAGCTCTCATTACCTACAATAGCTAGTTGTGCTCAAATCCACTAACACTCAAAATCAAGTAGGAAGACAAGTTTCCTCTCCAACAACCATACCTTCTATTCCTACTTTCACACCTTCAGTCGTCGTATCCACCACATAATATATTAATGGTCTGAACTCTAGTTCAGGGTTTTCTTATAGGAATCCTTATAGCTTTGTCCCTACACCTAAATGCCTCCATGTTCTTCACCTCTTATAAACATGTAAAATAATAACCTAATAGTCATTAACAATAGTTCACCATATTTGACACATTCTCAAAACATGTCACCAAATGATCCCACAATAAACCAACTCTTACAAAACATGTTGGCATTACAACAAAAAAATTAAAATTTGAATAAAAGTCAATCGAATACTGTCATAGGAGAAAGTATTGGAAACACAGTTGTCGTTGCACCAAAAGACGACCTTTTAATGCCCGATACAATTGTGAGAGTTAACGGATCCACAAGAGGCAGTTAAGCCATGCCACGAATCTTGAGGGGAGTGCTGACCATCTGCCAACAATCTCCCCCTCAACATTACTCGAGGGGATTTGGACCCGACACTTTTGGCTCTGATACCAATTGTTGGAAACACAGTTGTCGTTGCACCAAAAGATCAAACTTTTAATGACCGATACAACTGTGAGAGTTAACGGATCCACAAGAGGCGGTTAAGCCATGTTACGAATCCTGAGGGGAGCGCTGACCATCTGCCAATAGAGACATGGGTTAGTTGCAAAAAGCATTAATAAAGAAATTAATGTACAAAACACTAAAAACCCATCAAATATAGTCATATAAGCCCATGCTCAATGAAATTAGTTAGAAAATATAAAAAGATCCAATTGAAATCATGAAAACACATAATTCAAAGCAATTGAATAAAAAAGAACATGAAAACCTTCAATGCCATTGGGGGATTATGCTCCAAATGAATGTGGATTGCTCCATTAAGCATAACCCATGATTAAAATCTTAAGAATGATGATTATGACTCATAATTTGTTCAATTTTCTCAAAACAATCAAACGCTCAAGCTCATGAGAATATAAAGATTGTGAAAGAACAATGATAATTATGAATGATTTTTATGAAGATGAAGGCTTGTTCTATAGATTTGAAAATATGTGATCAATGGTCAAGATTAAATCTCAAGATCGACGGATAAGAGGAAATCAAGGAGATCGAATAAGATCAATGGATGAAATTGCACGAGTGCCCAAAATATCCCTATTTTCATGGAAAATTGGTTAAAGATATTTTAGAGGGAAAATAAGTATTCAAATTTGAATTCTAAAATATTCTTTTTGGAGGGAACATGCCATTTAGATATTTTGGAGGGAAAAATATTTTGAAAAGGGAATATTCTCTTTTGAAAAGAAATATTCTTTGTGCAAGTTGAGAGGAAAATTAGGGAATTAAATAATTATAAAAATTATTTAATTGTGAGGATGAGAAGAAATTAGGATTTTAACTAAATAATTAAAAATTATTCAATCAAGTGGGATAGCGGAAAATTAGATTTAATTAAATCATAAAAAATATTTAATCATGATGAAAGGAAGAAAATTGAATTTAATTAAATATCTCAAAATTATTTAATCAAAGTGGAAATTAGTAAGAAATGATGAATTAATCAAATAATGTCAATTATTCAATTAATAGAGGGAAAAAAATGAATTTAATCAAATAATTAGAAATTATATAATTAATTTGAGGAAATTAAGTGAAAATGAGGAAAATGATATTAAAAGGTAAAATCAAGATGTGTGATATGTTCAGGACAATTTCAAGTGTCTACATTTTATCCCTCTTTGAGACAATGTAACTGTTACATTGTTTCAAAGACCTGATGCTGTTCAATTTTTTTAAAAAATTCACCTGATTCCCCACTGTGCTCCAATAGACAAAGGACATATATATGTATTTGGGCTCAAATTATCCTCATTTTCACATTTTGTGTTGAGAGATCTTAGAGCTCTGATCATCCAACCTTCACAGAAACCTTCTCAATAAAGAGGATTGAGGGAGCTCAAGATAGACATGATATACAAATGATTCTTGATGTACTGTTCATTGATGTAGACATATTTATATACATAATTGGCTTTTAAGAGCGTCATGTACATGTATATTTTTGATGCATATTATTGTACCTCACACTCAATGTACTAGATGTTTTGTATCATGTCAATTTTATTTTTTGATGATAGATAAGATGAGATGATCCTTTTTGATGCGGCTATGATATGGTGTCATACGATGCTATGCATTGATTTATGATGTATGCTTTGATAATAGATGCATTGGTGTATGAATGTTCCATGATATGATGTGGTGATGTGATATAGTTATGATGTTATGATGGGTGATGTATACTAATGATCGATGGATTCCAGATGTATGATATGATGTGATGATATGTGGTCATGGTTCTTTTCTCTTTTTTTTTGTATTTTGATATGATTTATATGTGATGAATATCATGTAGATTGGATGATATGATATGCTATTGATGATTTGTGTATGTAGGATGGGATACATGTATTTTTTTTATGTCATGATACTTGGATAGAAATGTTAGTATGATAGAAGAAATGGATGATTTAGATAGAATAAAATGAGATGGATGAGATAGAATGAATGGTGTTGATCATGATACCAATAAATCTATGATTATTAGATGGATTATGAGATTTGATTGGATAGGTGATGAGATAAGATAAGGTGATTTTTCTTTTCTTTTTAGGTTATGCTAAATAATTTAGAGCAATCCTTATTTTGATATAGCAAGCAAACATGATGCACCAAGGTATGAAGAACCATGGTGGCTTTGTATCTATTGCATGTAATTTGAATCTACAATTAGATGGAAGTATCCTTGTTCATACCTGACATACAAACACCTTGTTTTATCATGTGGGAGAATGAAGCCATTGAAGTAAGTAGACCAATACAAAAAAGGTATAAGTAATCTAATATGCACCTACCATTGTATTACTCAAGACAATCCCTGCACATGCAAGGCAAATATTCACCAAGGTTGTATTACAATAATATCCAACAAGCACAACATACGAAAGAAATGACTATGCCCCATTATGTACCCCTCTAGACATACCAAGATATTGAAGATCAAGGTAGTTTCAAGTGAGAAATGGAATGAGACAAGAGATAAAACCAAAAGAAAAGACAAAATGACAAAAATGTCAATGCCATCATATGTCTTTCCAAAGAGAGTTTTTTTAGTTGAGATCCAAAATGATGTCTATTGTAGGAAAGATATATTTGTTAAGACATTCATTGGATGCTGATTTAGATGTTAGGTCATTGATATGAAAGTTAATTGACATGTTTGACAATGATCAATACTCTCAATCTTGTGTGAAAGTCTGTGTTTTGATGATTTTTTAACTTGCTTCTATTTATTTTTCGAAAGATGAGGGTGATGATAGACTTATTATGGATGACACTTTATTACAGATAGAAGATGATAAATGAGATAGGATGGATGGATTTATTTTGTTTCTTTTTAGAATATTATAAATGTTTTTGACTTTTTCTAATGTTTTGAGGCTATTTTTGTTATTTTTGATGTTTTCTAAGTTTGTTTTTAGTATTTTCAATATTTGGATGTTTTTGGAATTTTTGAGGTTATCTGGATATTTTTGAGATTTTAAATATATCTGAGTGTTTTTGATATTTTTAAAATGATTTGTATGTTTTTGAGATTTTTAACATAATGATGACAAATAGATTTGGATATGTAGCGATATTAGTGACCTTTTGAGATCTTGTTGATAGCCAAGCTAAAAAATGATTGATCTGATTAATTGATTGATGATAGCGATAACATTGCTGAGGATACACGACAATGCAATGATAGTGTTGCCAAGATAAGAACAACACAAGGATTGGGAAGGATACATCTCGAGATGATGATGGATTGATCAGATAAGACATATCAAGATTTGTAGCTAGGCTAGGAAAAAAATCTATTGAATGATTTGATATGATGTTGAAGTGCGAGCTAGATGCAATTGATATAGATTGTTTGGATCAATTATTTATGAAAAATATAGTTGATGTGGAACCTTTTATTCATCAATATGTGCCATGTGCTCATGATTTTGGATATTTTCTTATGAATATTTTTGACTGCTTTGATTTCAATTTTGAAAGTGTTTAGATCACAACATGAGCTAGAGGACATATATCAGGATTTATTTTGAAGCAAGATGTAAGTGCCTGCCCCTAGTGTCTAGAAATGTATGGAATTATATGAGTGGATGTATGGATAGATGAATATGAAATGGATGCCAATGACTATCTTGTGATAAGATAACATATTCAAATAGAGGGTGATTGCTTGGATAATGGTAGATGGATTAGATGTAGGTGATGGTATTGCATGTGTGTAAGGGAGAAATCAAGTGTGCAATAAGATAAAAAATGAATGAATTGAAACTAATCTAATTCAAACAAAGATCATGATTCATGCCCATTACTCATGAAATGAAACTATGAGAACAATGAATCCAAGAAAGCAATTGGAACAAAACAATATAAAATGAATTCAAAACTATAGCGTTACCATCTCATGTCGAAGTGTATTCACAAAGATGTTGGATCATTGTTGTATCAATGTGAGGCCTCCATTTGTGCATAGAAAAAGATTCAAAGTGCATTGTTGTTGATCAAATATATGTGTTGAAGTTCTCAAGAAATCAATTGAAATCTCAACATTATTTCATTGTGTAAAATATGTTGATTCTTTGATTGTTTTTGAGAATAAATGAGGTTGTTATATAGAATTTGTGTTTTGAAATGAATGCTTAATATCACGTAGTAGAATATCTTGATCAATGGTTCAAAATCATTGAGAGAAATTAGATAGGAAGAATCAGTGGACTTTGATTACGTAATTAGTGTGATTGAAGAAATCAATTTGAGTGTTCAGTGGAATTGAGGAAATAGATTGAATAATCTATGGAGTTGAAGAAATTATGTTGAGATTTTAGTGGCATTGAAGAAATCAAGTTGAGCCTTCAGTTGGATTGAAGAATAAAAGAGTCAATTAGGAAATAGATGGACCGGTCAACCAATCAGAGTGAGCAATTGATGGACCATAATTTTCTCAATCATGAAAGTGGGTGTAGGTAATTAATTAATTAAGCCTTTTGAGTTGAACGTGAAAATCATGTTTGAATTTTGCAAACAAAGTTGTATTCATTTGTTTTTACCTTTTTAAATGATATTTGAATAATTTATTTAATTATTCAAGTTTATGGGAAAGTGATTTAATTAAATTATTAAGTATTAACAATTTAATTGACTTAGGGGTGGCTGGTAGGGAGGGCGTCCCTCTATGAGAGGCAGAGGGAACATGGCGAGTGAAGTGGACAAGGAGTGGCAAGTTATTGTTAGGCTTAAACAACTGAGCGATCATTCCTAGGGGTGATGCTTATAGCTGTCCACCCTAGATGTACACGTCGGCATAGAGCTCATGTGAAGATCAACAAGTTGGCACTTAAAACAAGGAGTGGATTATTGATAGAGTGGCAGATTATGAGTACCAATTTCATACACTGATGTGATAGAATATAGAGCAGATCATATGGCATTCGAGGATGAGGACAACCTCTCTCGTGTGTAGCGTCAAGGCATTAATGCCATTCCCAGTTAAGTATTGAGTAATGATGGAAGTCTAGTGACTTATTTGGGTTTAAATTTAGTCAAGGAGGTTGTGGTGACTATAGATTAAGTTTGGCTCTGGTAGTTTGGTATATATTTCATGTAGCATTGGTATTGTTGGGTGTGTGGAAGTGCCCGGTGATGGATGGGTGCTCATGTTTCATAATTGAAGTCTCAATAGAGGGTTTGGTGTGGTTTGGTGTAGACACACTGATTTCTCTGGGTGCCAAAAATCGCCAAACAACATTTAGGGTGGTTACAGACCAGCACCTCAAAAGGATTATGCTCAACATTGACCATCTACTGGTTGTGGTGGTGAAAATTGTGCTGGGCTCTGGGCACTTAAATAGATGCGAGTATGGTAGGGATAATACGTATGTCACTTCTCATTTCCTGACATCTCTTTTAGACAACCGTGTGTTTCGTGGAGGCTAAGGTGTTGCTAGAAAAGGTCTTCAAAAAGGAGCTATTGTTGGGTGTGGATGAGGTGATGAAGGCTGCTATTGTGGGGACTGGTATTCCCCATCTTGGCGACTTGGAGCTATTGAGGAATATGGATGAGGTGGTAAAGTTTTTACCATTTTTGTTGGATTTGAAGGGGCCGACTCTCATGAGGCATCAAATGATCGTTGCTATGGCAGTGGAGTATATGAAAAAGGTTTTTGGGCTCATGGCTGTGCAGGACATCGACTAGATTGTGGACTATGAGGCCTTTGCTAAGGCCAATGGCTTTCTGTGAGTATGGGAAATTTTTAGGGTTTAGTTAATTTGAATCATCTTCATCTTGGTAAAGATCGAGTAAGGGTGGGGCAGTTAGTTTTTGAAGATTGGGTTTTTTGTAAATTTTGTAAAGGATGGGGTTATCTATTATATTCGCGTATGTTTGGTAGTGGTGAATGGGTAGTGGTTATCAGTATGGGTGGGTTGCAATGGTCAGGTTTGTAAGGAGTCTATGGGCTGAGGATTCTCTCTATTTTTCCTTTAGAGGCTTTTAAATGGGTGTAGGAGGGTGGTAGTAGCAGTTGGACTTGAATAGTTAACATGGCTTTTGGTGATCTCATGCATTAGCAAATGCTTGTAAACTTTATTTTAATAATATAAATATAAATCTTATGTATCAAAAAATAAATTAATTGACTTAGGGGAATAAGGTAAATTAGTGACATAATTAAATGATTTATTTAATTAATTAGGAATAATAAAGCTAGATTAGGACTTTATCAAATAAATGAAATTTATTTAATTAATAAAAAATGATGAAAAAGTCAATTAATTAAATAATGTAATATTATTCAATTAATAGAGGAAATTAGGGTTTTTGATGCAAATGATGTGAAACAATGATATTAGGTGATAATGATGCCGATGATGAGAAAATGTCATTTAGGACGTGTGATATGCATTAGGTCATTTTTACATGTCTACATTTTACCCCTCTTTGAGACAAAGTACTGGTTGCTTTGTTTCAAAGATTTTGATGTTAAGATCAAGATTTGAAACTTTTTATATGTCCCACTATGCCTTGGCGGTTAGGGGAAAGGTGGTAGGATGTTGGGCTGCCCCCTTGAGAGGTTGGCTGAAAATATCAATTTTTGGGTTGAGCTCATGACAATGTTCTATTTCAGTTTAGATACGTAGAGGACGAAAAATTAAGCGTATAGGACTCTCATTGATAGTTCAGATGTTCTTGGGAGGTCCTAATTTCAACCTAGGAAGGTTTCCTAGGAAAAAAATTAGGGTTTCAAGGGTTAAAATAGGTAATTAGGGCTTAATTCTCCTCATTTGCACTTTGAGCCTATAGTAATTTTTTGCCTCTAGATTTCATGTTTTGTCGATTATCGAGGAGCTATGATGAGGATTCGAGGATGCCCACATCGTGCGAATGTAGTTCATAAGTTCGAATGACGTGCAAGCTTCGGTGCCTCGGTACGTACCCTTTCCTTTCATATTCTCGATTTGTCATTTTTGTGTAATTAATGCATGAAATCATTTTAGGCATAAGCAGTAAATTTATGTTATTTTTGCTTTTGAGTCATTTTTACCACTTTCATTGTTTACAACTAGACTGCACTTGAATTTTCTATTCGCTCTTGAGTTAGATTTTTGCCTTTGTTTTCGCATTTGATTTACATATCCTCTTTTGACTTTTTCTATGTAGAATAACCACATTTGTGAAATTTTTTTGCTCTTGCTAAAATTGTTTTCTTTTGTTGTTTGAACTACTTTTGATTTTAATTATCACTCTCGCTAAAATAGTGACCACTTTTGGCTAGTTTTAACGCTTTTACGAAAAATAATAACCGCTTTTGACAAAAAGTCTTCGCTTTTGACTATTTTGGAATTTTAAGTCAGTTCATTTGCAATTTGAGAGTCGTTTCATGTTTTTGTAGCAAATTCTTAATGTTTTGAGTTGAATGGTTGTAGGTGGTTCTAAAAATTCTTATGTTGAGGGAGTGACAACCACGTGAGTTGTTTGATTGGACCACTGAGTTCCACGAGTTGGAGTGAGATGTTCTAGATGTTGTAGGGCTATGACACATTTGTTACATGCTGACTATCAGGTGCCACCAAGCGATGATGACTGCTCTTATTGAGAGGTGGCACTCAGAGACATCGTCTTTTCACTTACCTATTGGGGAGGCCACCATCACCCTGGAGGATGTATGGAGGATTCTGGATTCTTCTTGTTTTGATCCATGGAGATCTTGTGACTTATTCTGTATGCTGAGGTACATGTGCTATGTGCCAAGTACTTGGTGTGAGGTGTTTGTAGGTTCATGAGTCCGAGATAGACCTATTTGAGTTCGTTGGTAGTGTAGATCCAATTTCACTTGTTCTATGTGCTTTGGTTTTAGGGCTCATTGTTCTCGATTGATGAGGAAAGTGGTTTCCCATTGGTTGGGGTGTGTGCATCGAGTAGATGTTTGAGCATGGCACTAGATATGCATGGGGCCTGTGTCTCCTCATGCATTTATACAAAGATATGAATGAGGTCACCTATCAAGGAGGTAGATCTATTTTTTTGGGTGTGATTTTACTTCATGTATGAGCCTGGGAGCACATCCTAGTTATCAGGCCTGATGGCATATTAGATCAGGATCCATATTCTTACAGATATGGTGATTTTTTGCATTATACCTGGCTTGGGCATTCCCTTATTGGCATTATGTTATAGATGACATGCCTACTTTTGTTTGGAGGCCTTATTTGGACTGTGATGCTTGGCATGATGATCAGGAGTAGCTAACATATTGTAGATAGACTTGGTGGCTTATTGGTCATGTTCGTTCCTGGTTAGAGAGATATCTTCTTGATTGTGTTTGTCGCTAGTTCGGTGTGAGATAGGGCCATTTCACGGATTCCTATGAGGCTCGTTTTGGCAAGACTACTCGAGAGGTCTGAGTATGAGAGTTGCAGGTAGATCAAGATGTAGCTTTGGAAAATTTTAGAGCACTTGTTCCATTTAGATGCAAATGGCTTGTTGGGCTTGCAGATCTTGGGACTACCCCAAATTTTGATTATTGGTGGGCTAGGCAGATTCCTCTCTGCTTAACAGATCTTGCAAGTGGTGCACCAACTGTGGGTAGAGTAGGAATTATCGACCACCAAGGGGAGAGACATCGAGTTAATATTGTTATCGAGTAACTTGATAGAGCCAGGCGGGATGGTCGACAAGATAGACAAGATGATCATATGCAATAGGATTAGGCACAAATTTTGGGTCCTCCTCCACCACCTAGTGATGGAGCAGTACAGTTATTTCAGATGACAACCGTCATAGACACAGAGGTAGTGCAGTGGTAGGATGTAGAGGCTCAGGTTGTTACTCAAACTTATGGAGAGAGATAAAACTAGGCAGGAGTGAGACGACTTCGAGTAGTAGTGAGATATGGAGATTGGGCATCATCTAGTTGCTAAGGCATAGGTGCAGGTCATCATAGTTGAGAGGGATACCCTTCGGTCAGAGCATGATGCTCTTAGATCAGAGTGAGATTATTATATGAGGGAGGCTACCTACTATCATACACTATATGAGGCTATCATTCCTAGAGCACAAAGACATCCTAGGTTTGGTGAGACTAGTACAACCACTGTTGCAGCCGATTTTGGTGAGTAGTCGGTTAGACATTCTCTAGTTATGCCTCATCCATCCCTCCATCATAGTGAGAATCAGTTGAGGTCTCCACCTCGAGATGGCCAATAGGGCTGAGTTATATTTGATCTTTATGATGTACTTTTATATCAGAGACTTTGTACACATGATTTTGTATGTTCATTCATCAACCCAACTGAGGCCTCACTTATATATCTTTTGTGCTATGGTATCACATATGTTTATATGATGTTGTACCTAAGATTATCATTTTTGATGATGATATATATGAGATATACATGCTTTGATTTAACTTCATTATGTGTTCATGATATGATTATGAATGATGATGTATGATTATCTATGGTTTTTTGTACTTTTCTGATGTATACATATGATGTGGATGGATGGATGATCGATATATCTATATGATATATGATGTTTTATTATGTATATGATGGATGTTGAATATATGATATTTATTATGTATATGATATATATTGATGACATTGTGGATGTAGGATGGATGTGGTACTAATGATATTTTGATCCAGGATGGATGTTAGTTAGAAGAAATATTTGATGATGGATAGAAATTTGATGTTGTTAGTTATTAATGAGTTTATTTTGCTTTGAATAGAGGCTTCATATCTTTAAAAATCATTATTTATGTAGCAAACAAATATGATGCACCAGGGTATTAATAACCAAGGTGACTTTGCATCCATTGCGTGGACTTTGACTCGGCATACAAAGAATATTCTTGCTAATACGAGACATACAAAAACCTTGTTAGAATATATGGTTGAGTTGTGTTAAATTTTTTTGGACCAATTACACAAAGATGTATGAAATACCTAACATGCAACCACTACATGAATTATCTCAAAAAAATTTCCATACACTAAACAAAGCAAGTATTCACCATGGTAATATCACAAAAACATCTTACAAATAGAACTAACAAAAAATGACTATAAATACCACTATTCCTTCTCCTCTAAATCCTTATGGACATCCCCAAGAGATCTTGGGAATGCAGTATTATGATGAATCAAAAAGATAAGACTATAAAAAGATAAAAACTATTACAGTATCACTTGCCATACCTATTTTTAGGTTTCAGACTATTATCTGTTGTTGATGATGTCTATTGTAGGAACAAATCCGTTAAGACATATCTCAGGATGTTGTTGGTGAATTATAAATAGATAGGTAGTTAACACTTTGGAATTGTTTTCACTTGATAGTTGTCTAATCATTTTGATCTTCACTTTAGAATTTTTCATTTTGATGTTTGTTTTGTTTGCTATTTGCATTGTCAAAGGGTGATTGTGATGATTTGTTTATTATGGATGAAATTTTTATTATGGTTGGTGATGATGGAGGTAAGAATTTTTTGATTTTCTAAGTTTATTTGATGCTATTTTTGTTATTTTTGGGGGACTAACCTAGGGCCTCAGGGGCTCATAAAAGATAAGCCTTTCCTACGTTGTACACATAGAGGCAAGTAGTTCGCTTGGTTTGATACAAACATTTTTTTGATCTTTTTTGTTTTGTGAATGTTTTTTTTTAGATTTTGAATTTTTGTGACTAAGTTGAAAAAAAGCATGATAGAAACCTAAGGGGACTGACCTAAGGCCTCGGGGGCTGATAATCCTTTCATATGTTATATACACAGAGACCACGTAGTTCAATTGGTTTGATAAGAACATGTTTTTGACTTTTTTTGTTTTGTTATTTTTTTTGGATTTTGAATTTTTGACTAAGTTGAAATAAATCATGATAGACACGTAAGTGGATTGAACTAAGTCCTTGGGGGCTGATAATAATTTCCTATGTTATACACATAGAGACCACGCAGTTCGACTGGTTTGATAAGAACATGTTTTTGTTTTTTTTTGTTTTATGATTGTTTTTGGATTTTGAAATTTTGACTAAGTTGAAATAAATCATGATAGACACCTAAGTGGACTGACCTAAGGCCTTAGGGGTTGATAAGATTTGCCTACGTTATCTATGTAGAGACCATGTAGTTCGACTGGTTTGATAAGAACATGTTTTTGACTTTTTCTATTTTGTGATTTTTTTTGGATTTTGAATTTTTGACTAAGTTGAAGTAAAGCATGATAAAAACCTAAGTGGAATGACCTAAGGCCTTAGGGGATGATAAGCCTTGCCTATGTTATACATGTAGAGACCATGTAGTTTGACTAGTGTGACTCAAAGCATAACATGTTTTTGGGATTTTGATGTTTTACGATTTGTTTTGATTTTGTTTGTTTTTTGTTGTTTTTGATTTTAATGTTTTTGACCATGATAGGATGCACAAGGATCCAATCCGATATTAGTTTCAGGAAGTTTCCCCCAGTTCAAGACAAGAATACCTTCACTAAGGGAGACATATGTTGATGGTGCAACAAGGTGCGATACTCAATCAGTCATCAAGCCATGGTTGGTGTGCACATGTTATTATTGGATGAATGGGTGGATGCTCTAGATAGTGCTGATAGATAACGATGCAAGTATTATTCAAATGTAGCACCCGTTTTCCTAGTTTTCACTATGGTACCTATTCTAGAAGTGCCACAAAATGGTTTTCACTTAAAGAACATTTTATTTCTCTTTACTATTTTTTAATTTTTTTAATTTTTAACTTTTAAAAAAAAAATTTTTTTTACCCTTTTGCCTAGGGTATTTTGATGTGCTCATGTGAAGAAATTCTTGAGGTGGCTGTTGTTCAATGGTTTGGCTAAAGGTTCCCTTTCAAGAGTAGCTAGTTGATAGGTTCTGAAGCCATAGCTTGCTGTGATGATGAATGGGACTAACCAATTGGGTTCAAACTTACCTTTTCCATCTTGATTCAGTTGTACCTTTTGATTTTCATTGAGTACTAAGTCACCAATTTGAAAGTTTCTATTTTTGATCTTTTTATTGTATGTTTTTTTGAACTGATTCTGATAAACCTGAAGATGGTTTGATGAGCTCAAACACCTTTCATCTAGGAACTCCAACTCATTTAATCCAAACACCTGATACTCTTCATTGCTGACCATGCCTTTTAATGAGATCCATAGTGAAGGGATTTCAACTTCAATAGGTAAAACAACTTCAAATCCATAGACCAAGGAAAATGGTGTGGCACCTGTAGGGGTACAAATACTAGTTTGGTAGTCCCATAGGGCTGGGTTTAATTGTAGATGCAAATCATAACTGGCGCATTAACAATCTTTTTTAGTATCTTCAGGATGGTTTTGTTAGATGCTTTAGCCTGACCTTTTCCTTGAGGGTAATAGGGCATGGAGAATTTGTGCTAGATAGAGAACTTGGAACAAAGCTCTTCGACATCTTGGTTCTTGAATGGGGTCCCATTGTCCATTATGATGGTTTGGGTAATTCCATATGGACATATCAAATAATTCAAGATGAACTTTGATATTTGTTTAAACCGATGATGTAGGTTAATGGAATTGCTTCTATCCACTTTGTGAAGTATTCAGTTACAATAATAATGAAATTATGTCCATTTAAGGAAGCGAGAGAGATCTTACCTACAAGGTCTAATCCCCACTATGAAAAGGGCCATGGTGTCATGATAGGTCTTAGCTCCTGTGCTAGTGCATGAATGAGGTCACTGTGCTGCTGACATTGGTGAGATTTTCTTGTACAGGCCATAGCTTCTCGCTCCATTGAGGGCCAATAGTATCCCGTTCTTAGTAAATTTTGTGCTAGGTTAGTTCCACTATAGTGGGACCCACAAACGTCTTCATGTACCTTTTGTAAGGTAGTTTGTGCTTCTTCTACATCAAGACATCAGAGTAAAGTACCATCTAAACTTCGATGATATAAGATGTCTCCTAGTATTGTAAATCAGGAAGTCCTATAGACAAAGGTTTTCTTTCGAGTGGTTATTAAGTGAGGAGGTACGATACCATATTGGATATAGATAGATGTATCATGGTACCATGGTGAGTTAGGACCAACAACAACACATACTAGTTTAGATTTTAGGATCTTGAATGCTGGTATTAAGAGTTGCTCCACAAGGAATTCATACTTAGAAATGTTCTGTGGAATATCAAGAAGTGAACCTATCATTGCCATTGCGTTGGTTGCTTTGTTGTTGATGAGGGAAAATTGTTAAAAGGTAATGGTGATGAAATATTATTTAAATCTATCTACCATCCTTTTATATGGCAGTAGCTTGTCATCCTTTGTTTGATACTCGTCATCTACTTTCCTGATTACCAGTTGAGAGTCTCCATAAACTTGTAGTTCTTTAATCCTCCATTCGATGATCATTTTGAGTCCAGTGATTAGCGCTTCATACTCTAAGATGTTATTTGTGCATGAAAAGATATTTTTTAAGCATTATTTATACTATCTACCTATGGTGTGAGAAATAATATACCTTCTCCTGAGCCGTGTTGAGTGTGGGACTCATCAAAATATAAGGTCCAATGGCTTGTCTATTTTGTTAGCAATATGCTTTCATCTGGAAAGTCTATTATGAGAGGCTAGTGATCTTCTATTGGTGCTTCAGCTAGTTGGCCTGCTATGATCTATCCTTTGATGGCTCTCCTGTCTATGTACTCTATATCAAACTCGCTCAATATCATCACCCATTTAGCAATCCTACCTGTTAGAACTACTTTTGCTAGTAGGTACTTTCGTGGATCTACTTTTGAAACCAAATTTAGTTGTTTGTTCAAGATATAGTGTCTTAATTTATGTTCCACGAAGACAATATAAAGACACACTCTTTCTATGGGTGAATAGTTTAATTCATAGCCCACCAGTGTTTGATTGATGTAGTAGACTGCTTTTTCCTTTTTATTATCATCTAGCTATGCTAGGAGAGCTCCTAATGCTGCTTGTGTTGTAGATACATAGTATCATTGCTTTATCTAGAATAGGTTGCATGAGTACTGAAGGAGTGAGTAGATATTATTTGACTTGCTGGAACGCTTGATCACATCTTGCATCCCACTTGAATGTGATGT
Source organism: Sequoiadendron giganteum (assembly GCA_007115665.2). Lineage (NCBI taxonomy): Eukaryota > Viridiplantae > Streptophyta > Pinopsida > Cupressales > Cupressaceae > Sequoiadendron > Sequoiadendron giganteum. The sequence goes on along the minus strand of CM021105.1, from coordinate 363,593,086 downwards.
ATTTATGTAGGAGATGGGTGAATGGGTGACACTTGTCTGCTAGTTATGTGATGAATCACCTAATGGATTGTAGTTTCCCTTGTAGACTTTTGAGATGCTTCAATATCTTTGGAGGAGGCATTTCTAATATGGCTTTTAATTTTGTACGATCTACTTTAATTCCTCTTCTTGACACTATGTATCCTAGTAGTTTCCTAGACGTTACTCCAAATACATAATTTTTCGGATTGAGCCTCAAGTTATATTGTTCAAGCCTATCAAACACCTTTGCAAGATTGGTCAAGTGGTCTTCTCTTTTGATGGACTTTGCTAGTATGTCATCCACATAGTCTTCCATAATTGTATGCAACATATCATGAAAGATTGCAGTCATTGCTCATTGATAGGTTGCTCTTGCATTCTTTAGGCCAAAAGGCATGAAATTACAATAGAATGTCCCCCATGCACAAGTGAATGTAGTTTTTATGTTGATCAACAAGGGATATTTTTTTATCTGATTATAGCCTGAGAAGCCATCTATTAGTGGCAACATTTCATGTCATGTTGTTAGATCTACAATCATATCAATGCTTGGAAGAGGGAAATCATATTTTAGGCAAGCTTTGTTTAGATCTTTGAAGTCCATGTAGATTCTTACACCCCTAGTGGGATTTGATACTGGTACTAGGTTTGATATCTATTCTGGATAATCAATTGGTCTGATGAAACCTACATCTAGCAATTTATTTAGTTCTACCTTTACCAAAAGTGTTGTCTGGGGATGCATCTTTCTTAGCTTCTGCTTGATAGGTTTAGCTCCAGGAAATATGGCTAGATGATGTATGACTAATGATAGATCTAGCACTGGCATGTCTACATATGTCCATGTGAAGTTTATCTTCCTTTCATTGATGAATTATGAGAAGTTCACTTTCTCTTCAGGATCTAGCAATGATACATGGTATGTGATCTTAGGTGTTTCTACTGTGCCAACATTTATAGGTACCACTTCTTCAACTAGGAGTGTTGAATTCTCTTGATATTCAAAAATAGGGAGATTGAATCCTCCATCGTCGAGCGCCTCAAAGAGGTTTACAACCTCAGATTTGTCCTTTATTTTTCTCTTTTTAGGATCTGATAGAGCCACATCATGGTTCTCCCTAAGGGATCTCATTTTGATTGTTACATTGTCTTTTTTAATTTTTACACTAGAGGACACAATCTCCCCTCCAAAATATGCTTCTTGTTCAAGTTCCATGACAAACCTTATTTTGCGATCTCCTAATGGTATATCAGTTTGAAGTCTCATAAACTCTAAAATTGCTTCATCATTTTGGAATTGATCCAAAACATGCATATGATATTGTTGGTCCCAATCTATTAACTATGGGTAGCAAAGGGGTAGGCTGTCATCATTATCTACAAAGCTTATAGAAGTTGTGGAAATGGTCAATATGGCTCTAACATCATTCGACCATTGGGTATATAGGTCATCGTTGCTAGAGGTGACAAAGGAAGGAGAATCACATTCATGCTTGTTAGAGTCTGTTTCATAAGTACAGTCTTTGAATACAGGTTTGCTGGTTCAGATAGGGAATATACTTATGCTAAAGCTTTCAAATAATTCCTCAATGGGTAAATCATTGTCCATAAGATGGTAGATATCCAATGTCTTAACACTAGTAGAAAGATCTTCTTTCTTACAAGATGTATGTCCAATATTTGGAGTACCCATGTCTATTAAACCATAACCTAGTCCCATGTTCTTTTTTTTGTTGTTCTACTATAATAGGTTCTCATCTACCTTGTTCGTGTCGCTCAAGGCCACCTTTTCTAGTGCATCCCATTTGTTTAGCCATTTGGTACCCTTTATTGCTAGGAACATTGAGAAGGGGTTGTATCTTTTCTAGTTCTTTTTGTTCTTCCTTATAGATCATTGACAAGATGTCCTCTTTGAATATTTCCTCATCCTTCATATCTCCCCACTTGGTAAAGATCATGAGTTTGGCTATCATTTTTACTTATTGAACATGTTTGATCTCTTTAGGATCTCCATAAACCTTTGATGTTGAGGGAAACATTCCAATGCAAAAGGCTTGATTGAATGATAGTTCCTATTACCTTTGTTAAGTACTTGAATCTTGGACTCAAAGTTTGGTTTCTCATTTGATATGGGTATATATGAGGTTGATGGTAGTTTTGATGGGTCAACATATGAGGAGTGAAATGATATATCATTACTAGGTATACGCTAGATTTTTTTGTATTTCTCCTCCAATTTTGCATAGTAGTGGAAGGGTTCAGGATCAACATATAGTGCAACCTTATTTCCTTTGTGATAAAATTTTAGACACTGGTGAAATGTCGAAGGAACTGCATGTATTGCATGAATTCATGGTCATCCTAGAAGAAGGTTATATGGTAGCTCAATGTTCAGTACTTGACATGTTTATGTTGTTGTCGGTCCTATCTATACAGGTAGCCTAATTGTCCCTTCTAAATTTATTTCTAGCCCGTCATAAGATATTATAGTAATGATTCCCCTTGTTAATTATATTATCATAATACCCCAACTATTTAACAAATTTCAAGGTACAACTATTCAAACCTACACCATTATCTATCAATACTCTTTTAACCATATGTTTGTGGACACCAACCTCTATATAAAGGGCTTGGTTGTGGAACGATTTCTGTGGAAGATCTTTCTCAAAAAATACTAAATGATGATTGGCCGTGATCTTGCCAACCATGGCTTGAAACTAATCAGGATTGAGGTCATTAGGGACCGTTGTTTCCAAAGATTTCTCTAGTATTTACCTATGTGCGGGTGATAATTTCAACAACTCTAGGATGGAACATCAAAGCGAGAGTCTTCTTTAGTTGTTCCACAATACTATAGTCAATGGCTAACTTAGTTGTGGGTTTAGGTGGGGCTTCTTTTATTGTGACTTTCCCTTGACGGGTAGTTACGTTACATTTGAGGTCCTTGCCTCGTATAGTTAACACATTGACCCTAGTTTCATCTACTTGTGAGAGGGTACCTAGAATGGTGTCACCATAGGTGTAGTTGGCACTATGATAGTCTTGTTATTTCCCTTTTTCATTCTTCTTAGAATGGTTCAAAATTGGATTCATGTAGATTTGGAGGTCTTTGTTTCCAAGATGGTGTTCAATATCCACTTCTCCTTTGTTGATTAAGTCTTCTATTATATGTTTGAGTCTCATGTAGTTATTTTTTGTATGCCATTTGATATTGTGGAACTCACATAAGTCCTTTTCATTGTACCATGGTGTTTTGAAACTTGACTCTTCGTAATTTGGGCGATCATTGACCTTGATGAGGTTTTTCTGAACTAGTTTGTGCATGATTGTCTCAAGTGGTTCTCCAATGGCATTAAATTTCCTCCTTGGTTGATCATATTTCCTTTGTTTTCCTCCTTGATTTGTCTATTGGTTAACTGCTAGATTGTTTTGGGGATATGTGAGTTGATTGTTTTGTACGTTGTTGGAAGAATAGCTTGTTTGTGCAACTTGAGGTTTATTTTGTGGTACATTTGGATTTTGCACTTTCATACAAATCTAGCATCAACTACTCCATCATTGGTAACATTTTTATTCTTGCTCCAAATCTTGGGTTTCTCATTCAAACTAGAAGGGTTGTGTTTTGAGTTGTTCAGCTTAATAACTCCTCTTGCTATGAGATCTCTTTCAATGTGTAGTCCCTTTTTAATAGTCACTTTGAAGTTATTAGAGCACAAAATGGTGATTTGGTAATTTATTTCCACTTGGACGTTTGAAACAAAGATATCCACTAGTTCTTTGTCGAGAATAGGTCACTTGCATCTACTAGCTTTATGTATCCATCTTTGTAGGTAGGATGTAAAGGATTTTCCTTGACTCTATTTAATATTATAGAGGTCAGTGATGGTGACATCCTGTTCTATGTTGAATGAGAAGTGGTTCACAAATTTTTTAGTCAACTCATCAAAAAATCCTAATTTCTGGTGGTAGATGGGAGAACCATTCCATAGCATGACCAGTAAGACTACGTGGAAAAAGTCTCATTAGGTAAGAATCATTATTTTGCACTTCCATGCAAGCTACTGAGAAATCTCGCACATGTTCTACTGGATCTTCTTTTCCCTTGTACTTGTCAAACTTTGGTATTTCAAATTTTTTAGGGAAAGGAAGCATCATGATAGAGCGATCAAAAGGGAATGGACATATATCCTATAGAGTGTAGGTCTTCTTGGGTTTTCCAATTTGAATATCCAATATCTTTTGATTTAGGTCTAGTAGTTGCATGTCTACCTCTGTGTTTGGTACATTTATTTGTGGACCTTGTGTGTAGTAGCCTTGTTGTCCCAAAATGTTTGTTTGGTCATAAGTTGGGTATAGTTGAGGTATAGGACCTTGGTAACCATGGTGAGTGGAAGGAGAGTTAAGTCCTTGTTATATGAAAGGAGGGTTAGGTCCTTGTTGATTGTAAGGAGGGTTAAGTCCTTGTTGTATGGAAGGAGGGTTAGCTCCTTGTTGAATGTAAGGAGGATAAGTTCTTATTGATTTTTTTGAAGAGGGGTACCATGATAGTGCATTGGTGGTACACCTTGCTGTTGGGACAAATTGTTTTGAAGGTTACCTTGGTAGTGCATCGGTTGTACACCTTGTTGCTGGGATGAATTGTGTTGAAGGTTACCTTGATGATGCGTTGGTGGTACACCTTGTTGATGATATTGTTGATTAGAAAGGGGGCCATGTGGTACACCTTATTGTTAGTATTGTTGATTAGGAAGGGGACCATGTGGCCCAACTTGTTGATGTTGATTGAAAAGGGTACCCTATGGCACACCTAGTTGTTGGGATTGTTGATTGGAGGGGGACCATGTGACCCACATTGTTGATATTGATTAGAAAGGGTACCCTATGAGACACCTTATTGTTGGTACTATTGATTTTGAAGGGGATCATGTGGCCCACCTTGTTGATGTTGATTGGAAAGGGTACCCTGTGTTACACCTTGTTGTTGGTATAGTTGATTGGGAAGGGTGCCATGTGACACACCTTGTTGTTGTTGATTGGAAATGGTACCCTATGGCATACCTTGTTGTTGGTAATGTTGATTGGGGAGGGGACCATTCGGCCCAACTTGTTGATGTTGATTGGAAAGGGTACCTTATGGAAAAACTTGTTGGTACTATTGATTGGGAAGGGTACCATGTGGCACACCTTGTTGCTGGTATTGTTGTTTGGGAAGGGTACCATGTGTCACATCTTGTTGTTGGTACTGTTGTGGAAATTTCCCTTGTTGATTTTGTACATTTTGGGAAGGGTCAATATATGCAGTATTTTGGGGAATGTATTGAGATGGACCTCCTTGATATTGTTGAGCCACTTCTACTTGTTCAATTTGGGATAGTTTCCTAAACAAAGGTTTGTCTATTGATTTATCATTACCTTGTGAGAAGATTGGTGGCATGTTTGGAATCTCCAATGGTTTGGGTATTTCTCTTACAACTGAGTTATCCCCTAAGGGAATGAGGCGAGGATCTTTAAAACCTTCCACATTAAAGTCTATAGGTAACTTAGCACCACTTTGTGCTAATTTAAAGTAGATATTTGGATCCTTTCTTGGGAGTTTTTCCATCAATTTAAGCACCTTGGGATTGTTGAAAGAATTATTCATCATCTAATTCTTCCTTACTATCCACTTCTTCTATGACCATGTTCTTAGGATTTTGGTGTGACCTATCCATCATTTCCTGTTGTTTATGGATTAAATCCTCCTCACTTCGTGATTGGTTTGATGTTGCTTTGAATGCGGGTTCCTTTCAAGGAGTGATAAGGTCACTTGGTCTATCACCCCATGAGTTACTTATGTCGTTTGTTGTGTTTGCAGGAGGTACACTAGAGATAATTTTGTTTGCTTCAATCATTTTTCTATGTTGTGATCACATGGTTGTCATAAACAAGCATCAAGATTTGGTGGAAGTTTGGTGATTTCTAACTGAAATAAAATAATTCTTTTTTTTGGGATTTTCTATTTTTTGAGTTTTTTGGGATTTCTATTTTTTGAATGTTTTTGGGGTTTTCTATTTTAAAGGATGTTGTCTATTGCCACATGGGAGGTGGTAATATGGGCCTTTGGGACACAAGGTCTACTTTCTATTCATATTTATCTAGGATGTTAGGTATATTTCTCCACTGAGTTGGTGTTTCATTTCTCTCAAATATGAAGCTTCTCAAGATGCTGATAATATCTATTTGTTCACGTTCAATTTGTGTGAGACTCGGTTGTATGATAGGTTCCGCAAGGTTTGGTTGTTGAACAAGAGCAATTGGATGCCAAATGGTTATAAAGAAATGATGAAAATGTTGGTGTTTTGATATGGTTTTCGTGATACTCAAGACCCTAAAGTTTGAGTGATGTATTGGGATGATGCTATTTTTGGAACTCAAAATGTTGAAAGACTTGGATCGATATTCCACGTATTTTTCTATAGGATATGTTGCAGGAAATTTACTTGAACTAGCCTTGAGGTTCAAGAAAATGTTGATATCTTAGAATTTTGAGTGAAGGAATGATCCAAGTTGTTTTTTTTATGGATTAAAGGGTTTGTTGTTGAGCCTATCTAGTGTATCTATCAAAACTTTCACAGGTGCACATCAAGATTTGAGAAAGTTGTGAGTCTCTGTGTTCTTACAATTATTTTGTTATTGTAGCTGGTGTTTCTGGAAGAAGAGAATGTGATTCTGGTAATTTGAGTTGTTGTGTATGGTCCTATGATGTTCATTGATGTTTCTAGATTGTGCTCTATCCTTGTTTCACGTCCGTGTTGATCAGTGTGCTCATGATCAAAGATTTTTCCTTTGCATATTCGGGTTTCATGTTCTTGGATGACATGATGGTTGTAGTGTGTTGTGGATCCCTGTGGATTAATTTTTGAATGTTTGGTGCGTTCGAGGATGTTGTTTTAGGTCTTCAATATGTTTTGACCAACTTCGGTTGGTGCGCATTGATATTTGTCATGAATTGGGCTGATAGTTTGTAATTCATTTATCATTTTATTTTTGGCCAAGTTGTTGATGTAATTCCATGTAGCGGATATATAAGAGTGATTGCATTCTTCATTTGAGATAGAGATGTGCATGTGTGTGTAATGTGATGTATGCAAGTGGTATGTGTGAATAAAGATCAAATCATTTGATTGCAGAGAAAAGTGTGGAGAAGATTGAGTGAAGAGTGAAGAAGTGTTTATGTGCTTAACCAAAACTGTATTCAGGCTTATGAAGAAGCTAATTTCTTAGTTCAAATCCTTTAGATGGTTTTAATTTGAATAATTTTGTAAGACATCATGTCTTCTCTGAGTAATGAGCTCTAGGCAGTGTGCCTAAATGCACGTGCATTCTCATTATTCATCTCTATACTTTTAACAGGGTATAATAATGTGGACTGACATCCACCGTGGTTTTTCCCCTAACAAGGTTTCCATGTACAAAATCTTGCTGTTCTTTGTATTTCTGATGTGGTGATTGTTTATGCTTAATGTTCTCTTATCAAATCTAAGAATAAGAAAATTAAGGTTTAATAAGTTTGAATAATCTGTGACAACTAATTCACCCCACCTCTCAGTTGTCTATCCTTGTTTTTCCCACAATTGGTATCAGAGCAGGTTCCTCTAAAGAAGTTTAATATCTTTAGGTGATCCAAGATGGCATCATACAAGAAGGATAGTCCTAGATTTGATGGAACAAAATACTCTTTGTGGAAGGCTAGAATGGAGTGTCATTTGAAGTGCATTGGTTAACCCTTCTAGAAGATTGCAAAGAACAAATATGTTATTCCTTAGAATGGTCCCTCTAGTCCTGATGAGATCAAATAAGTTGAAACAAATATCAGGGCTATAGAAGCATTGTTGAGTGCTCTAATAGATTCAGAGATGAAAAACATGATGGATTTGAAAACAACACATGAGATCTGGAAAAAGTTGGAAACATTTTATGAAGGAGATGCACAAGTGAAAGTTGCTAAGCTACAAAGTCTAAAAGGCAAGTGGGAAAACTTGAAAATGGGCGAAGATGAAAACATTATTTCTTTCATGCAAAAAGTAAATGAACTAGTGATGGGTATTAGATGTGCTAGTGGAATCTTGGATGAAGAAGAGATTGTAGCTAAACTGCTCAGATCATTACCTACTACCTACAAAATGAAATCTCATGCAATTGAAGAGCTCAGGACAGTAACACATGTGATAAGAGATATGCTTATTGGTAAGCTTGCTGCCTTTGAGTTGAGTGAATTTGGTGACTTTGCCCTTAAGATATAATCTTTATTTAAAGCTACTGTATCTGAAAGAAGCAAACAAAGATATGATCTAGGAGAAATTTCTAGAAAGACATTCAAGTACGAAGATGAGATGAAACATATTGAAGATGAAGAAAGAGAGTTAGAAGAGCTGGAAGCACTGATTGTGAAAAGAGAAGCCAGAGGACAAGGTAAGTACAAAGGAAAGTTTCCTATTAAATGTTTCTCTTGCAATAAGATAGGTCATTTTGCATCAAGATGTCTTGAAAGAGTTCCTAGGTTAAAACCAGACAAGCCTAGATTTCAAAAGAAATGTTATTATGCTGAAGAAGGTGTTACTGATGAAGAATCTAATAAAGAAAATGGAAATGAGGATGGATGGGTATTCATTACTATCAAGGAAAATGGTCTGGTGTCCATTGAATTTGCTAGTAATAAGAATGTTGAGAAAGATCTTGCAGCCATAATGAAGAAGAGGATGAGTGGGTGATTGATAGTGGATGCTCACATCATATGACTGGTGACAAAAACAATTTTGTAAGCTTGGAGAAGTACGATAGTGGTGTTGTGAGATTTGGAGATAACAATGCTGGTGTGATTTGTGGTAGAGGCACTATTTCTCTTGGTGGTAAACATAATACTGATGATGTTCTTTATGTAGAAGGATTGAAGCATAATCTATTGAGTGTTGGATAGATGGTTGAAAAAGGATACAATCTTCAGTTCAAAGATGGTAAGTGCAAGATACTGGGAAGTTCTGGAAATGTAATTGCTTCAAGTACAAAGACAAGAGGTAATATTTTTCACTTGAATGCTGCTAGTGAAAGTTGTTTAATTGCTCAAGTTGATGAAATTTGGTTATGGCATAGAAGGCTGTGTCATGTGAATTGTGATAACATTGTCAAGATAAGCTCCACTCAAGAAGGAAGAGATCTTCCTAAGCTAGTGAATCCTTCTAACACCATATGCAAGGAATGCCAGATAGGAAAGAAAACTAGAGTTTCCTTTCAGAGCAAACACCATCATTCTAATGGAGTACTGGAGTTTGTGCATACTGATCTATGTGGTCCCTCCAAAATTAGAAGTGTACAAGGAGAAAGGTACTTTATGTTGCTTATTGATGATTACTCTAGGACGATATGGGTTGCTTTCTTGAGAGAAAAACATGAAGCATTATATACATTCAAAAGTTTCAAAGCTATGGCCAAGAATGAGATAGGTTTGAAGATCAAATGCTTAAGGTCAAACAAAGGTGGCGAGTTCACTTCCTAGGAGTTCAATTCTTTCTGTGAAGAGCATGGAATTAAAAGATATTTATCTACTCCCAGGACTCCTCAACAGAATGGAGTTGTAGAGAGAAACAAAGAAAAAAATTCTAGATGTTGTTAGATCTATGATATTGGAAGGTAATGTACCTCATATCTATTGGATAGAAGTTGTAAGCACTACTGTGTATACTATCAACTGGCTAAATGTCAATGGTAATTCCGGTAAGAGTCCTTTTGAGCTATGGTTTGGTTATAAGCCTACTATTAAATATTTCAAAATATTTGGAAGTAGATGTTACATCAAGACAAATGAAGATATAGGAAATTTTGATGCTAGGAGTGATGAAGGAATATTTCTAGGTTATTCTACTAAAAGCAAGGCCTACTGGTGCTATAATAGAAGATTGAGGAAAATAGTTGAAAGTGCAAATGTCAGAGTTGATGAAGACACTGCTAGATCATCCAGATATTATGGATATGATTTAGATGACCAACTTGATAGTATTGATAAAAGGAAAAATGCTCAGACACAGAATCAAGCCCAAATTGTTCTAGTGAATCAAGAGAATCAAGAAGGAGATGCTAGTGGAAGTGTAGAAGAAATAATAGAAGAACCAAAATTTCACGAGAATCCTAAATTTTTGAGGTATGTAAAGCTAAATCATTTTGAAGATCTAATTATAGGAGATAAGAACAAAGGTTTGCAGACTAGAAGAAGAATTGCAGAAGAGTATTGTCTGATATCCAAGACTGAGCCCAACAATGTTAATGAAGCATGTAAAGATGAACATTGGATGAAAGCAATGAAGGAATAACTGATGCAGATAGAGAAAAATGATACATGGATTCTTGTTCCCAAACCTTAGGATAAAAATGTGACTGGAACAAAATGGGTCTTTCGGAATAAGCTGAATGAACAAGGTGAAGTGGTTAGGAATAAAGCAAGAATGGTATGCAAAGGGTAGTCATAAATGGAAGGTATTGATTTTGGAGAAACCTTTGCCCCTATTGCTAGAATTGAAGCTGTAAGACTATTTCTTGCTTATGCTGGTTTTAAGAACTACAAAGTCTATCAAATGGATGTAAAGTTAACATTTCTGAATGGTGAGCTAGAAGAAAAAGTATATGTTGAGCAACCGAATGGATTTCAACTGACTGATAAAGGAAATATGGTTTACCTATTAAAGAAAGCACTATATGAACTCAAGCAAGCCCCTAGAGCCTGGTATGCCAAACTGGATAAATACTTGTTGAAGCTTGGATTTAATAAAGGTACCGTTGATAGTAATCTGTATTTTAAGATGGTTATTGAAGTCTTTGTTGATGACATCATTTTTAGAGGCGATGATGATTTTTGCATGAAGTTTGCCGATGAAATGAAAAGTGAATTTGAAATTTCTATGATCGAAGAGATGAAGTTCTTTTTGGGATTGCAAATCACTCAGTTAGACAATGGAATTTTTATATCTCAGTCCAAATATGTAAGAGAGCTACTGAATTTTTTTAGCATGGAATAATCAAGTCCTATTGGTACACCCATGGTAACTGGATGCATGTTAACAAAAAATGATGATTCTCTCAAGGAAAATTAGACAAGATACAGGCCAATGATCGGTGGATTGCTTTATTTGACTCAGAACAAACTCAACATCATGAATGTTGTATGTATGGTTGCTAGATATCAAGCTGATCCAAAGGAATCCCATGTGACTGCTGTAAAGAGAATTTTCAGATACTTGAAAGGGATAGTTGATTTTGGCCTTTGGTATCCTAAAGATGACGATCTTAGTTTAAGTGCCTTTACTGATGCAGATTGGGAAAGTGATGTGGATGATAGGAAAAGTACTAGTGGTGGTGCCTTCTTCTTGGGGAAGAAGTTGGTATCTTGGTTAAGTAAAAAGTAGAATTCCATTTCCTTATCTACTATTGAGGCAAAATATATTATTGTTGCAAACAATTATACTCAAGTAATATGGATGAAGCAGATGCTGAGAGATATCAAAATTGAGTATGATGAGCCTATTTCTATATTTTGTGATAATTCAAGTGCAATAAACATTTCTAAGAATTTGATGCTGCATTCACAGACAAAGCATATATCTATCAAATATCACTTTTTGAGAGACAAAGTGAGTGACAAAGAAGTTAGACTGGAGTATGTGTCTACTAAGGAAAAAATTGTAGACATCTTTACTAAGGCATTGCCTAAGGATAATTTTGAGTATCTCAGAGAGAAGTTAGGGGTGATTATCCCTCCTAATTAAAACTAAGATGCATAATCTTTGCATCAGTCCATGCATTCATAGTCATATCTTGATCTAGATTGATGTTGTGGTGGCTGCTACTCAGGGGGAGTAGTTAGATGATTCAGATATGTGATTCAGAGCATGTGCACCTTTGCCATTAATGTCAAAGGGGGAGAAGAGTAATGTGAAAAACTATGGAAGAGCTAAAAGTAAGGGGGAGAATAACAGTATAAGAAGAGCAATACGTAAAGGGGAGATTATTGGAAGAAGAGTTAGTTGCGTTGATGGTGTATTTTTCACATCATGTGTTTTTCATCAAATCCAAAGGGGGAGATTATTGGATGTTTTTGTTGAGTTTCTGATATGTGGTTGTCATTGATGTCAACACTATTAACATTGGTGTCTTGAAGGCTATATATGTCGAGGATATTGAGAAAATTATAATAAATATGTTGAAGGTTGTTTATGAAGTTCAATGTGTTGGAAAGTTCAGTATGTTGGTATTCAAAATTTATGGATTAAAGGGTTTGTTGCTGAGCCTATCTAGTGTATCTACCAGAAGTTTTAGAGGTGCGCATCAAGATTTGAGCAAGTTGTGAGTCTCTATGTTTCTATAGTTATTCTATTACTGTAGCTGGTGTTTCTAGAAGAAGAGAACACGACTCTGGTAATTTGAGTTGTTGTGTATGCTCCTGTGATGTTTCTAGATCATGCTCTATCCTTGTTGCACATCCGTATTGATCAGTGTGCTCATGATCATAGATTTTTCCTTTGCATATTTGGGTTTCATGTTCTTTGCTGACATGATGGTTGTAGCATGTTGTGGATCCTTGTGGATTAATTTTTGAATGTTTGGCGCATTCGAGGATGTTGTTTTAGGTCTTCATTATGTTGTGACCGACTTCAGTTGGTGCGCATTGAGATTTTTTCATGAATTGGGTCGACAATTTGTAATTCATTTATCATTTTATTTTTGGTCGACAAGTTGTTGATGTAATTCCATGTAGGGGATATATAAGAGCGATTGACTTCTTAATTTGAGATAGAGATGTGTATGTGTGTGTAATGCGATGTATGCAAGTGGTATGTGCGAATAAAGATCATATCATTCGATTGCAGAGCAGAGTGTGAAGAAGATTGAGTGAAGAGTGAAGAAGTGTTTTTGTGCTTAACCAAAACTATAATCAGGCTTTTGAAGAAGCTAATTTCTCAGTTTAAATCCTTTAGATGGTTTTAATCTGAATAATTTTGTAAGATAGTATGTCTTCTTTGAGCAGTGAGCTCTAGGTAGTGTGTTTGAATGCATGTGCATTCTCATTATTCATCTCTATACTTTTAACAGGGTATAATATTGTGGACTGACATCCACCATGGTTTTTCTCCTAACAGGGTTTCCATGTACAAAATATTGGTGTTCTTTGTGTTTCTGATGTGGTGATTGTTTATGCTTAATGTTCTCTTATCAGATTCGAGAATAAGTAAAGTAAGGTTTAATAAGTTTGAATAATTTGTGACAATTGATTCACCCCCCTCTCAGTTGTCTATCCTTGTTTTTCCAACAACGTTCTTTTAGGTGGGCTTACCTCATGCCCTAAAGGGATGATCTTACATGCAACAAATGGAGAGTTTTTTAAGCTCAACCATAAGCTAGACTTGGTAAGTAACTTCTTAGAATTAAAGTTCTAATGCACCACTTCAAATAATGTTTTTGGCTAAAAGGGGTGGCTTCTACAAACTTGGTTCTTAGTCAGTGTCTTGAGATAATTTGGTGTCTATACATGCGCTGATTCACTCATTTAAGAGGTCTCCCAAACCTTAAAAAGGGTTTTTATGTATCTCATGGATACTGAGGGAGAATTTTGTTGGTATAGAACATTCACACCAGGTGGTTGATGACTTTCATCATGCCCAAAATTATTTGTATAGTGGACCAAATTGAAAGTACCGCTTGGGTCGTTCCCTCTCACAAATTGAGAGACAAGCCCTCTAAAGGTAATGCTTTGAAATGAAAATAATGTGCGAAACTCAAGATGCTTTTCGTCACCCAAGATCACAAAAAGGTGCGAGGGGAGAGGATAGACACCTAGTTTTCCAAACATGGAATACACAGTGTATAATTCATTGCAATATTCTTTTTAAGCCCCTCGAGTGGTGCTATCCAACCAAATAAAGTGTGAAAAAGACTAGCAACTCATTTTTTATGTTGCCCCAAAATTGAAGTGTTTGAGATATCAAGCAATGTAGATAGCAATGTATAAGTCAAAAATTGATTTGTCCAAGTGTAATCATGAATTGAAGTTTTCTAAAGCCTTGTCTTAATTTTTCAAAAAAAGGAAGTCACTCGTTTTGTCAACATATTGAAAGCATTTGTCAAAGAAAAACATTTTTTAGAGCACCAAAACGAATTGTTTGTTCTAATCTAGAAATCCTTGAATAATTATTTTTAGAGCACCAAACCAAAGGCGTGTGGATTTGTGGGGTTCATTTTTATAGCACCAATTTGAATTTTTTTCCTAAGCTAGAAAGCTTCTTAAAATTATTTTTAAGCACCAATTGAGAAGTTTTCCTAAGCTAGAAAGATTTTGAAAGATTCTTTTTAAGCACCAATTGAGAAGTTTTCCTAAGCTAGAAAGCTTTTGGAAGATTCCTTTTAAGCACCAATTGAGATTTTTTCCAAGCTAGAAAGATTTTTAAAAGATTATTTTTAAGCACTAAATTGAAAAGCGTGTGATTTGTGGGGTTCATTTTATAACACCAATTTCAAAGTTTTCTATTATAGGAAGCTTCTAATTTTTTTTGACTTGGACTGTTCACCTCCTCTGTAATAAAATGTGTTAGTTCTTTTTCATGTAACGTGTTCCATATCCTACAAGAGCTGCAAAAATGAAGTTAGAAAACACAAGCATCACCAAAAAGCACTCGTTAGCGTTAGAAAAATGAAAAAAATCTTCTTAGATTTTGGATCAACAAGCAACAGAGTAAAATATTTTTTTTCAGCAAAAGTGGCTTTGTTAGAATTAACTGCGGCTAAGAAAATCAGAACCAACCTCTGTTATTTAAGTAGAAGTGGCTAAAAAATGCAAGAGCACTCTTGTTATTTTGGAAAAAGTGATTGGAAAATAGGCGACTACAATCGAAACAAAAGATCAACCATGTGAATTTCCTATAGCTTATGTGTAAAAAAATTTCAATTGCGTTTCTAGAACTTGCAACTATTCAAAATTTACTCATAAAATAGTTAGTGCTAAGGATTGTGGTCCCACAAGCATGCCAAAATGTGCAAGGGGGAAATCAAGTGTGCAATAAGATAAAAAATAAATGAATTGAAACTAATCTAATTCAAACAAATATTATGATTCATGCCCATTACTCATGAAATAAAACTCCGAGAACAATGAATTCAAGAAAGTAATTGGAGAAAAATAATATAAAATGAATTCAAAATTGTAGCATTACCATCCTGTGTCAAAGTGTATTCACATAGATGTTGGATCATTGTTGTATCAATGTGAAGCCTCCATTTGTGCGTAGTAAAAGCTTCAAAGTGTGATGTTGTTGATCAAAGATATGTGTTGAAGTTATCAAGAAATCAATTGAAATCTCAACATTATTTCGTTGTGTAAAATATGTTGATTCTCCAATCGTTTTTGAGAAGAAACAAGGCTGCTATATAGAATTTATGTTTCGAAATGAACACTCAAGATCACATAGTAGAATATCTTGATCAACGGTTCAAAACCGTTGAGAGGAACTAGATAGGAAGAATTAGTGGACTTTGATTATGTAATTAGTGTGATTGAAGAAATCAATTTGAGTGTACATTGGAATTGAGGAAATAGATTGAATGATCTATGGAATTGAAGAAATTATGTTGAGCTTTCAGTGGGATTGAAGAAATCAAGTTGAGTATTCAGTGGAATTGAAGAAATCAAGTTGAGTATTCAGTGGGATTGAAGAACAAATGAATCAGTTAGGAAATAGATGGATCAATCAACCAATCAGAGTGAGCAATCAATGGACTGTAATTTTCTTAATCATTAAATTGTGTAAAGGTAATTAATTAATTGAATTAATTAATTAAGCCTTTTGAGTTGAACGTGCAAATTATGTTTGACTTTTGCAAACAAAGTTGTATTTGTTTGTTTTGACCTTTTTGAATGATGTTTGAATAATTTATTTAATTATTGAAGTTTAGGGGAAAATGATTTAATTAAAATATTAAGTATTAATAATTTAATTGACTAAGGGGAATAAGGTAAATTAGCGACATAATTAAATAATTTATTTAATTAATCAGGATGAATAAAGTTAGATTAGGACTTTATTAAATAAATGAAATTTATTTAATTAATCAAAAATGATGAAAAAGTGAATTAATTAAATAATGTAATATTATTCAATTAATAGAGGAAATTAGGGTTTTTGATACAAATGATGTGAAATGCAGTGATATTAGGTGATAATGATGTCGATGATGAGAAAATGTCATTTAGGATGTGTGATATGCATTAGGTCATTTTTCACATGTCTATAACATGAAATAAGATATGATTAATGGGAATGACCATGTCAAGATTTTTCCAAAAGCAAGTTTGAAGTACATCCATAATCTTTGTCAAGATCAAGATACAGATAGACGATGGATAAAAGTGGATTGGATGGATCAAGGATTTTATCATGGATGAGATAAGATGCTTCCACCTGGAATGACACATGTAGATGATTAATTCTACACATGATGCCTATTTTCTAGGCTTTCATCAAGGTACTTTCCCAAAGTTTCATCGAAGTGGTTTTCACTAGAGGATGATTTCTCCCTTTACTATGTTTTTTTTTTTTAGGATTGATTGGATTATTACGTCGAACCACCTAGTGGTGCTGATGTGGACACTTCTATTATGATATGCCAACGACGTCCTGCTTGAAGGATTTTTTTTTTTAAGATGCGAGCGCTTAAATATAACCCCTAAATTTTATTGTCTTCGTCGATACTTGAGTTAACCTTATCTAGATACACACAACACGATATAGTCCCCGAAGAGTCCTTATGATAAAGAGTTTCTACCAGGACATGGTTAATGCGAGAGTTGGGTATTCTTGGTTTTGAGTTAGATGGTGGATTTTGC
Organism: Sequoiadendron giganteum; assembly: GCA_007115665.2. NCBI lineage: Eukaryota > Viridiplantae > Streptophyta > Pinopsida > Cupressales > Cupressaceae > Sequoiadendron > Sequoiadendron giganteum. The sequence continues at coordinate 363,576,162 of CM021105.1, read as the reverse complement.
TTGGGGATATGAGATAAGGATGGGCCAGTTGATAGTTTGGGTATCAGAACTATAATCCTCCAAACGTGGGATGATGAGTGACGAAAAGTGGATATGGATTTTTGATTAGATTTAGGAATAAATTTTTTATCTACTTTGTATGTCCTTGCTGAAGTTTTCTTTTGCATTATTGGACATATTTGATGGATGGAAGTCCCTTTTTTATTTTCCCCCATAGTTTCTTTGACTAGTGGAGTTTGATAGGAATTATTTTCTTTATTTTCTTTAGGATCCATTTAAACTTTGTGTCCATTTTGATTTTTCAATTCGTTAGCTTCGATGACATGCTCTTTTCTTTTGTAAAGATTTTTCTCTTCTTGTTGGTCCCAATCAATGGGTGGAAAGATACGATGACGATTTATGACATGGATGGTTGAAGTGTTAGTAGAAATTTCATTATGTGTTTTCATTAGAAATTTTTTCCCAAGTATCGTGGAGGTATCCTTGTTATGATTAGATTCTTCAATCACTAAGTAACTGATACCTTGATGTTTAAGATTGTTGACTATTTGCACTAGTTCTAGGATACCTTGTTCATGTAATCCTAATCCTTTTCCTTGATAATACATTGACTGAAATTTATTGTTTTCAATTGAATATAATTTGTCTTGGAAATAAGTTGCTAATCCTTCTTTTTTTTACTGTGAACCTTTAAAGGTGATAGTCTCTTCATCGGTAAGAGAGCTTGCTTTGATGAAAGTAAGTGATCCAATTTTGTAAGCCATGGGGATATATATATATGTTGGATAGCTTCTTGATTAATTTATTTAGTCTAAGTTTGGTATGCATTATATTTTGATAATTTTTTAAGAGATGCTTGTGTCTCAAAGTCAATGTAGAAACCTTCTTCATGATCATTTCTTGAAGTTTCATTATGAAGTCTTGTCAATTCTGCTATTGCTTGATTATTTGTGAAGATGTTGAGAGTAGGAGAATCTTATTTTGAAGGAAGATCATCTACGCGTCCTATGGAAGCAAGTATTTCATAGGCAGATGTAGAAGTGGTTGGTGTATTCATATGGTTATATTTTGTGGTAACTTGTATGGATTAAAAAATACTCATTAGGTCATTGTAGTATTTTGGAGATATATTCTTCTTAATTCATTTTAGAGTTATTTTCATTAACGGATTGGAAAATAATCATTAAATCATGATAGTATTTAGGAGATATGTATTCTTTATCTTGAATCATTTTAGAGTTATCATCATTATGCTTTGGATTATGTTATTGATATGGATCGATTTCAATGAATGGATTATTTGAAAAGGGCTTTTGGATATCTTCAAAATGCAAATATGTAGGTAATAACTCTTGACTTGGATTTTTTGCATTAGGCATGAGAGGCAATTGGATGCATGATAGTATTGGATTAAGGGTTTCTTGATCATCAAATGGATTTGAATTAAGTGTTTGACAAATTTGGCATGCATCTATCATGGATAGTCCTTGGAGGGAATTTGGAAATATGTCATTGTTTGATGTTGGAGGTTGTAGAAGACTTGAGGATGATGGATTTGAATTAAAGAGGGAAGCCTTTTGTGGGAAAGTTTCTCCAATACTTTCCACCATGAGGTCAAATGATGCTAATATGTCTTGAAATGGGTTAGTTCTAGACACTGATGGATTATTTTGATCATTCTTTGAAAAAGATTCTTGATATATGTCGACTTCTTAACTATATGTGGTATTGTCAATGTGATTATTATCGAATAAATTTTGAAGGTTATTATTAGCATTGATTGTTCCTTGATCAATGAGGTCTTGTTTGAGGTTTTTGAGTTTTATGCAGTTTAAATTTTTATGACCTTTTGTTTTATGGTACTCACAATAAACATCATCATTATACCATAAGGGTTTGAATTGAAGTTCAAGATAATTTCTTGGCTCAAGAATCTGGATATGTTTTGATTGGATTAATTTGTTTAACATGAACTCAATTGGCTCCCCCAAAAGGAGTGTACTCACATTTGGTAGTGTTGCTGGATTGTGATGTTCTTGTTAGAGGATTCATGTTTTGATTGTTTGGTTGTTAGATTTGTAAGGTTTGACATTGATTAAAATCTAACATGTGAAAAATAATTCCAAACTCTTGATTAGGGACACCCATAGTTATTATGTCATTGAAACTAGTAGGATATGATGACCCCATATAGGGATGAAATGGAACTAAATGTTGGTAATAAAATGATGTTGACATGTTTTTTTCATTTTGAAATTGGACAAGTGAACAAGTGAGAAGATAAATTATATGTTGCTATTTTGGATGTTTAGGGATGACTATAGGTCTATTTTGCACAAGTCTCTGGTTTGATACAAACTGTTGATGAAAAATTGGAATTTTGAGATTTTTAAAGGTTTTGCTATTTTGGAATGATAGTCAAATGTGACATTTTACAAACATGTCGAATGATAGTCTAACACAGTGCACTGACCTTAACAAACACAACACAATTTTTCAAAAGTGTAGGTCTACAAATAAAGGTGGCATAGTGTGATAGTCAAACATGACACTGCATGATTTTGATACAAGATCTTTGAGACAAATGTGCCAAGTTGTACAAACACGTTGATATGCGTACAAAATCATCGATATAAAAAATCAAATGTGTCAAGATGCATACAGAAGCGACACAAGGTGACAATTATATGCGTAGATTTAATTTAGAGACATGTTTTTAAAATATGATCCTAAGTACATATAGGGTTTTTCAATTTTTAGGGATTAATTTGTGTTTGTTTGATCTAAAAAGTGATAAAGATAACAAATAATCTCACATAAGATTGAATCCAAGGATTTGTGGATGGATTTTCATGTGCCTTCTTCAACAAGACCACATTAATTGGTGTTACGAGTATTTGAACAATAAAGACACACAATAGGTACATAACCTATTTTAGTGGTATATTGGTTTATCAACTTATAATGGTCCCACACACCAAAGCTATACCTCCACAATGAATGGGTGACTAGAGTATACGAAGGTCATGTACCACCTTCCCACCTCTCACCTTAAAAAGGACAAGGTCCTAATCAAGGAATAACATTCACCTCAATAAGGGGAAGTACATGGTGAGTAACTTCATACATTGATCCTTATACATTGCACCACTACAAAATGATGGCTAAAAGCTCTTATAGGCTTCTAGATAAATAAGGTTCATAGTGGGGATCAATGAATAGTGATCTTGTTTGTTATGCCTAATTTGAGGGGGGTCTCTTCTCCTCTCATCACCTATACATGTCTTGGTGGAGCAAGTGTCATGAGCTTGGCTTGAAGGACATTGGCTACATCTTGGGGTACAACTTTCGTTCCCCCCCTTTATTTACCCTGCCCAAAAATGTAGTTGAGATCGAGCCCTAGGGTGACAAGGCCCCCAAACAGGTCTCCTACTTGAAATAAATGGTAATGATATTGTTTTTGATCCCCAAGATTATTCTTAAGAGTTGCGAGGGGAGAGAATACAAAAATAATCACACTTCAGATGTACAAACAAAGATTGCAAGTTAGTGGTGTTTCTGATTTCCAAGATCGCATGAAGTGCAATGAAAGAGCATATGCACACACTAACCTACCAAATACGACAAATATTTCATTTTAAGTGCACCAAAATTCAAATATGTGGTCCAATTTTAAAACACTAAATCAAATTTGCAAGTTGTTGGTAAATTTTTAAAACCCAAATTGAAGTGTGGAAGTTGTATTGTTTAATTTTTAAGCACCAATTAAAAATGAGATTTGTGGGTTAATTTTAATTGCACCAAATTGAAATGTGAATAAAAAAGTACAAAACCACATGTTAGTAGTTTCTCAAATTTTATTTTCCTAGTGTATACCACATGCTGCACAAATGTTAGCTTATGAAAGACAATTCCACATTAGGGTTAGAAAATAAAAGAATTAAGGAAATTCAATCAAACCCTAAAAATAATAAATGTGCTAATATACCTGACAAATGCATCACTGTAATTGAAGACAAACATGTTGAGTTTAGACAAAAGAGTTGATTCACAATCAAACACGTTGTTGTAGGAAACTTGCATAGAAAAATAGAGACTTATTTGTTAGATAAATGTACCACAAAAGACATAAGTGACACTATAACATATGAAAAACACATTGAAATACTACAAACATGTTGAAAACTGTCAAAGGCATTGCTATAAGAACTTGCACGAAAAAGAGAGAAAATAACCAGTTAGAAGAAGCACAAAAAAAATGTGGTGCTATAAATTGAATATGTGGAAAAATATGGCAAATGTGTAACTGCAAGGAAAAAAAACACGTCACTCTATGACAAAAGCAACTCTATAACCTGTAGGTCTAAAAAAACATCAAAAATTGTTAAATTTGGGACATTTGTCCTACTGGGCATGCCAAAATGTCATAGGGGAAATATGGATTAGTTGCAAAAATCACGAATAAAGCAATTAATGTACAAAACACTAAAAACCCATCAAATATTAGTCATATAAGCCTATAATCAATGAAATTAGTTAGAAAATGTCTAAAGATTCAATTAAAAGCATGAAAACAAAATTCAAAGCAATTGATAAAAATAACATGCAAACCTTCAATCCCATTGGGGGATTATGCTCCAAATGAATGTGGATTACTCTATTAAGCATAACCCATGATGTAAAGCTCAAGATTGATGATTGTGACTCACAAATTTCTCAATTTGCTCAAAACAATGAATTGCTCAAGCTCATGAGAATATAGAGATTGTGAATGAACAATGATAATTGTGAATGATTTTGATGAAGATGAAGGCTTTTTTTTATAGATTTGAAAATATCTAATCAACAGTCAAGATTAAATCTCAATATTGATAGATAAGAGGAAATCAAGGAGATCAAAGAAGATCAATGGATGAAATTGTATGAGAGCCCAAAATATCCATATTTTCATCGAAAATTGGTTAAAGATATTTTGGAGGGAAAATATCTATTCAAATTTGAATTATAAAATATTATTTTTGGAAGGAAAATATATTTTGAAAAGGGAATATTATATTTTGAAAAGGAATATTCTTTGTGCAAGTTGGGAAGAAAATTAGGGATTTAAATAATTATAAAAAACTATTTAATTGTATAGATGAGAAGAAATTAGGATTTTTATTTAATCAAGTGCGATAGAGGAAAATTAGATTTATTTAAATAATAAAAATTATTTAATCATGATAGAAGGAAGAAAATTGAATTTAATTAAATAATTCTAAATTATTTAATTAAAGGGGGAAATTAGTAAGAAATGATGAAAATTGATGAATTATTCAAATAACGTCAATTATTCAATTAATAGAGGAAAAATATGAATTTAATCAAATAATTAGAAATTATTTAATTAAATTGAGGAAATTAAGTAAAAACGAGGAACATGATATTAAAAGGTGAAATTAAGATGTGTGATACATTTAGTATAATCTTAAGTGCCTACAAATACTAATCCTCCAACATACGTTAGACGTAGTTCGTTGTCATTTGCTATCCTAAAGACACATATATCACAAAACATTGAGATACCTCACTTTGAGATGTATTCTGACAAAGGAGATCCTAATAATCATGTATCGAATTTCATCAACATATGTAGTGATTTCCTTTTTGAAGATGCTCTCTTAGCTATTTTTTTTCTATGATCATTGAAGTACATTGACTTAGATTAGTTTTGTTCATTTCCTAATAACTCAATTAAGTCCTTTACACAACTTATTAATGAGTTCCTTCAACACTTTCAAGCGAACATTAGACTTCATCACACAAACTAATTTAGTCCATTGTAAACAAGGAACAAAGGAGAAAATAATAGTTTTTAAAGGATGATGTCAATCTCTTTATTCATAAATATCCTATAATATTCCAAATGCTAACATTCAAAGGGTGGTCATTGGAAATTTTCAACCTAATATTAGAGATAAGATATTATTGATGAGTATCCCTTATTCACACGCTTATGTATGACTCTTTGTGATTACCATATTTTGGTTAGCCAATATGAAGGTACACCTTCATCAACTCCCAGTGGTCAATTCAAAGTTGTGCCTCAAAACAATCACCGCTTATTCAAGAAATAAAACAAAAAATATATAAAGAGTTTACACCCCTCAAGCTTCCAATAATATTAGAACAAAATTTGCTATGTCATCGGTGACACTATATCAATTTAGGCTAAGGGATAGACAACTCTTGCAAGTGCCCGATTCCCTTTGTGGTATTATGTAAAAATTGCTAAATAAGAACATGATTGAACTTCCTCCAATTAGGCATATTGATACCATTGAACCATTACCTCCAAACTTCAATGCAAAAGCCTTTTGTCAATATCATTGAACTCTAGGGCATGATACAAAAAGATGCATGCATCTTAAGCATCAGGTTCAAGACCTCATCGATTCTAATATCATCTAGTTTTCGAGTGTAAATGATAAAGGGAATAAATTGGTATCAATGCGTAACCAAAAATTATAAATATTTATAAATCCATTACCAAGTCATACAACAAATTTTGTTCAACATAATGATAATGAAGTTCTTTGTGATATAAAGATTATTGAAGATCATCCCTATAAAAAAATATCTTACTCGTTATCACTTTCATGCATATTGATGATTCCATGCATGTACCCAATGGTCCTCTCTATATAAATGGTAGAATTAATGATAAACGCACAAGGGGTATGCTCATTGATCTAGTATGTATGGTGAATATGATCACCGAAGAATTTTTGTATGTGCATGATATTTCTAAAGATAAGTATGAACAATTGGAAATTTTGTTAAAGGCTCATGATGTTACCATTCGTCCCACAATTGGTTCTATAACTTTAGCAATTAAATTAGGACCTAAAAATTTAGATATTTTGTTCTCCATAATCTCGACATCAGACCAATTTTGTGTGAAGTTAGGTCATCCATGGGTTAGCTCTATGAATGCAGTCCCATAGATCATTCACAAATATTTAAAATTCATATTTGAAGGACAAATACATACCATATACTATAATGGATTTAAGCCTCGAGCTAATTGTAGAAAATTTTCCCTTGATTATTTTTGGCCACAACCAGCCCAAACCATCAAGATGCATGAAGATCACTTATTTGTATCATATCAAAAGTTCAAAGCCAATTGAATAGCCCAATTATCCCTTTGTAATGTTTTGCTTGAGGCTCCTCAATATCCAGTGGCTCTGATGGTTGTTCCTCCTACCCCATAGGTAGTGAATGAACCTCAATCTAAACTGAGTATCCTCCCTCAACCACTTGAAATTTATGCCATGGCTTCCCCTTTGCCATCCTATAAAGGACCAAGAGATATTTGCTTGATTAAATTTGTGCCTCTAAAAGAAAAATAATTCTTTGGGCCAAAACCTAAGGATCATTTGGTCTTCCAACCTTTGATAGTCCCTTTGATTCCTCCTATAAAGGAAGAAAAGATACCAATGTTGGGGAACAACTCAATTACGCCTTCACAAGATGAAGTATGTGCAAGAAGAAATAGAGGTGAAAAGGAGCATAAAAGAAGACAACATGCTATGGCTCATCAACTTTCTGAAGCTAATTTACCAAATTACCATCTATCCATGTCCAACCAAATTATGTTGAAACACCTCCCACCATTTGTCCTCATCATCAATTGACTCCACATTGCCACCCTTGCCCAAACATGAAGCCAAAACTTACTTATCTCAACCAAAGCAAAGAAGAAAAGATGATCTTATGAGTGATATTTCTCACAGTCATTCCAATAGCACTAATATGCAACCTAATGTGATACATTCAGGTAGTGAATTAGAAGAGAAGATGGAAGAAAAATAATAATGAACTATCACTTATGTTTGAAAAATCAATAAATCTAGATGAGAACAAATGTAATGGTCCTCCTAATGAGAGTGACCTACCATGAGTTGAATCTAGAACCTCTCCTTGTGTTGTACTTGCTTCAATTCCTTTAGCTTCTTGTTTTCCCTCTATTTATGATGAACAAGATTGGGATACGAACAATTTTCTATAGATCTACTTGCATGTGTGGTACCCTTGTGTCTTTGTGTGTTTTTCTTGCAGATGATGTGATCTCCTTGTAATGTGCTACTTGGTGTGTCTTTGTGTCTACTATTTTTCTTTAGATGACCCGTGTTGTTCTTGTAGGTACAAGGATACAAATAAAATGAATATGTTGTGACATTCCTCTATTTTTTTCTTAATTCTTCTTTATATCATAAATTTATTTTATCTTTTGTTATTTTGGTTTTCTTTTGGGAATGATGAAAAATGTTGAGATATTTAGGTCTCTTCCATATTGACCCAAAAGCGTTTTTATGTTGTCTTCACGTGTCATTGCTCCCTTGTGTTGGTAGTTACACAAGTATTTAAGGAATGATGTTAGTTTTGAGCATGATCACATTATATATCATCTCATCTATACTGAACCTAGATCTATGGATCCCTTATATGTTCTCATTGTCTTGTTGTTTGTGTAGCTTTATATTTGGGGAAACCCCTTGTCATGATTTAGCTCTCTTGGGATCATATTATTTGGCATAGGATTTACCAATAGGCTCTCATACCTCATTTTTCAAATATCATTTTATTCTACCTTAAAGGAAATTTATCACAATTGGCATTAATAATTACTTTAAGGTGGGGTCATACATTGCATTATGTGCTTCACTTCATTTCACATAATTGTAGCATTGTGATATTTTTTTGGCATATTGATCATATCTTGTAATACCTTATCATGTAAGGTTCAAAACCCTAAGAAATATCACAAAAAACATAGTAACTCATTTTCACATTTAATTATAGAAACAAAATGAAACATCTTTAATATATATAAATGACATATTACATATCACATGTAAAAGTGTCTAATCAAAAATATTAAGTACACGATATAACTATTGCAAGAATAAGGTTGAGACTCTCATGCCTATCTGGTCATAATAAATACAAGTAAAGATATAAAAGAACATAATCACTAGAGTCTCCAACCGTCACTAATCAAATGATCATCTGTAAACCAAGAGGTGAGAACATGGATCAAGCACTTTTCCACCCAACCACAAAGCTTACGCTTCCTTGAAATTCTTCCTAACATGAATACCCAATCCTACATGAGAAGCCTAACAACCTAGAAATGGTTGGAAGGATGGAATCCAATGCAACCTAATATATCTTCATGCATTTCACATATGAACATGCTATGCTCTACTATTAGGTTATGACAGAGAGAATAAAATAACATCAATCTATTTCAATGGTACACCTAGCTTTGACCATAGAAAATAATCCGTAAATGGTAGGTATATATGAAAAAAAAATCTACACTCCTCTGTTAGTCCATATTCAACACCCATCTTGGAAGGTAAAGCCAATCACATATAGAAGAAAATAACATGCATATATCCAATGATCATAAAATAAATAACTCTTTTCTTTTCATGCAAAATGATTATACGAAGGTCTTTTATTATTTCAATTCTTTCATGCATAATGATGGTAAAATGTATAATTGATATGCAATTCACTTTTTGAAATGTAATTTGACAATTATCACGCAACTAAATTATTGACATGCAACTTGATTATTGACATGCAATATTTAATGTACATGTGATACTAACTAATATTTGATGTCATGCAAGTTAAATCCATAAGAAACCAGTTCATTACATATGCAAATTAAAAATCAGATCCATAACAATTCAATGATAGTTTCATATATTCAGTTTTTACAGTGGATTCATCATAGCAAAAATAAAATGTTTACCTATGTTAACTCAATGGAAAATACATCGTCTTTTTATATATAAATATAAATATAGTTTCTTGTACATATATAAATATATGTACTACTATTTAAATATACTAAGATTATGGAATAACACAATGGTTTTATAACAATAACACAAATTTAGGCATGGTTACAGTCATGAACTATCCCTTAATATAGGTATAATTAACTCATTCTATATATGTGTATATATTAAAATTGAAATGATCATGGAAGTATTTGGAACTATTATAGCACTTTGAAAGAAGCCATTGATAAAAGGAAACCACAAATGCATTTAAACTTGAAATAAATTCTCTTTGGTAGAGAGTCTTTAATGATATCCAATTCAATAGAGAAATGATCAAAGAGAGATATGGGGAGAATTTTAGATGCTAAGTTGTCTCCTGAGTCTATCCAATTATCTAATACTAAAAGTGATACAACCTCTCCAAATTTTTTAAAAATCCAAGCCTTCTATTTGTCCATGGGAAAACCCCATTTTTTAAAGCGGTATATCACCCAGGCTATTCATGCTCACAAACTACTTAAAATATTTGATTACTACATTCTTCGTCTGAAGCCCCTCACTCTTCTCTTCCAATTTAGGGACCACATTGAAGTCGCCACCTAGAATATACTTAGTTCCTAATGGCACAAATTGAGCCAAAATATCCCCCAAAGCTACTTCTTATCCTTAGATTTAATAGGCCCATATATACTGAAAAGAAATAATTTCATATCCGACAAAAAATGAAATAACTCAACAAGCATCCAATTGTTCTCCTTCCTGAATTCTTTGATTGCCACTATAGTCAGGTTCTAAAGGATTCCCATCCCCCCAACTGCACCATTTGATTATGTTCCACTTCCATTCCATATTCTGTAATGCTTGAGAAAAAGTCTCACTTCCTTAGATCCCAAATTTGTTTCCCGCAATAATACTATATCGACCAACATTTTTCTAGATGGTATTTGGTTGCACACCACTTATTAGGGGTGTTCAAGCCCCTGACATTCCAAGTGAAAATATTCATTGTTATCCAAGGGATGTACTTCCTCACTAGATCTCAACATGTATTCCTCAATATTAGGTAGTCCTTTCTTAATTGCTATTTCCTCTCTCTTCTACTTATTAATTTTCCTTCCTTTCTACTTCTTGACTGAAATATTTTGCTTTATGACACTTTTCCCTGACTGGCTGATACATTTGGGGTCCATGATATCTAATTTTCCATCCTCCAAACCATATTCCTCTAACCACCACTCTTCTGCCACCTTATTTTCTTCACATTTTCTCTCATTCTCCATTTTTCCATCCTCCCCTCTAACCTCTGTCTACCCTTGTGCACTTTTAATCCTCCAAAAATTAGAGTTCTCCACTCCTTCCTTTGATATTGCGACCACCCTTCTTGAACATATGTCTTCTTCCCCTAGTCTAAATATAGACCCCTCCACTCCCAAAATCACCACACCTTTGCTGGGACCAACATCATTAACCATGATTGGCATTGCACGTCCATTCTCTTCACACCTTCTTCCTCCATTCTTTATGAAATTTTTGATGCTGCATCCATTTCTTTGGATAGTTTTCCTCCATGTTCCACCTAATCTTACATTCTAATCAATAAAACTTCTCATCTTCAGTTGTTGTCGGTTGTATCCATTCTCCACAAGGGATATCTAGGTACAATTCCTTTAGTATTGGTTTGATGTTGGCCACCCTAATTTGTGCACGGAAATGTGATCTATATTCTCTAAATCCTTCATCAATCTCCATAGTCATACCCATATTATATCTGATTTCCCTAAGATAATTCATGGTACAAAACTTGAGAGGCAAGTTATAAAGCCTAATCTATGATGGTTCTTTATTACGAATGTAGTCCCATAGATTGAAGTTTAGCACTCAGTTTTGTAAGAACCTAGTTTCCATGGTCCTTTGCACCATACCTCATCTTGTACACCTTCCTCCTTGAATTCTACAAAAAAATCCCTTAGGTAGGAACCTCGAGGGGAGCAATTCTTCAAATTTCATTCAATCCATCTTTCTATCCCTTCCTGACAATTTTGTTTTCCAAAACTTTCGATTAGCCCACATTCTCGCATTTTGCTAATTGACATTTCTCTGAGGGAGATTCTTAGACCTTTCTTGCAGTTTGCTCCTACCTCCTGGATCTTAGCTTTGTTGTCAGTGCCACTCACTCTTTCCACTTCCTTCTACTTCTAATTTTTGTGCAACTGCTTTTTTTTCCTTCCCGCATTTTTGCTTGTATATTACTTATATATTTATATACATAAATAATTATATCCTTATTATAAATAAAATAATAATTTATTTAATTTTGAGAGCTCTGAAATGCTATGAAATTCCACAAACCTGCGTCCCTTTCCTGGTGGTGATGGTTCTTTTGGGCGGGTGACTGGCGCTCGAGGTGTTGGATTTTCTCGTGGGGGACTACCACCGCTTGGGGCTTGCCACCTCCATTACTCAAAGGCTCTGAAGACTGGCACACAAAAGGGTGAAGTATCCCTGGCGGCCTCCAACCATTTTTAAAACCCTAGCCCTAGTTTGGCTGTGCTGGCAGGGAGGAATGTGGCTCTGAATGGGAACTCCATGGGTTCTCCTTCAGGCGCAAACTCATCCCCACCCTCTTCCTATGGTGCTATCGCTAATTCTAGCAAAATCTTACCTTTTCATCGCTCTAACGCTATTCCAGAGATTTGATTGGATGGTGATATTCATGATAGAGAAGGATTTCTCAAGGAGCATGCACTAATATGTAGATTCATTAGATCGTGGCCAAAACTGTGCGATTTACATGCGTGGATTTCTGAGTTATGGAAGGAGGACTTAGAGAAAGAAGTTAGCATTTACCCTTGTGTGAGAGGTTTTTTTATTTTGGAATTCGAATCCTCCAAAGATAGAAGGAAGGTGTTGGAGCATGGTCCGCGGTTTCTTAATGGAGATTTTTTTATGTTTAAAGCCATGGTTTCCAGCTTTCGATCCTTGGTCAGAATCTTTCTCCTCTGCTTTTATGTGGGTGCATCTAGCATACTTGCCCATACAATTTTGGGAACTTGATTGCCTGAGAGCCATTGGAAACAACCTAGGGAAGTATTATTGCTCCTCAGAAGAAACCATAAAGTATGCAAGCTCAACTTGTGCCCAAATTTGTGTTGAAATGGATATCTCTATTGGTCTTCATGCTAAAATTGATGTGAAGGTAGGTAACATAATTTGGAGGCAAAAGATCGACTATGAAAAAATACCTTTCAGGTGTAGGAAATTTTTTTCAGAAGATCACATTACTGCTCATTGCAAAAAGGTCTCCTCGATAAGGGGCTCACAAGCTTCACAGGAGAAGCCAACTTGGTGGATTGGGGTTGAGCCCCATCATTATAACATTACTTTGGCCCCTCAATTTGGCACAACTACTCCACACACTCCTCCAAAGGCTGTAGTAAATGTCATTTCCTCTCCCTCACCAATGGCCACTGACACATCCTCTTAGCCTACACATGGGGAAGATGCAATAAGTATGCCGGAGACTCCCCCAACAATTGTAAAGAAAGCTAACTTGCCTCCTCTCCTTATGGCTAGCTCCGTAGAATCTACTGAGCCACTAACTACTACAGATCTGGGGAGTGATGGGTTTGTTAGCTTGTCAAAATCCATGAGTGCATCGAAGTTTGTGTTTCTTGAGGATGGTGTGGGCACTTCAATTGGTTTGGTGGATCATGCTGGGGGGTCTCCCTCACTTACAAATCATGGTTGGACGAAAGTGAGGAAGAAAAAATTCTCTCAACCAAAGCTATAGATGACGCTTAGATCGTCAAAGAAAAATGAGAATTCATAAATTTGGGGATGATGTGAGGAGCCCCATCTTCACTATGCTCTGTGACCTAGGAAGTTGAAGAAAAGAAGGATAAGCTAAGCCCTATGTTGTTGTTTTTGCTTATATGATTTTGGATATAATTGGATTTAGGTAGGTGTCTTAGGTAGTTAGGAAATATGTAGCTAGTAATGCTTAGAAGGGTGGGTTTGGTAGTAGTGTGAAGGCTGGGTACATCAATTTTGTTATGTAGTTGGGTTTTTTGAGCCTTTCTGAACTCAAATATGTAACTTTTGAAGCTTTTCGTTATAATACAATGGGTGTTGGCCCTACCCACTATTAATCTATCAAAAAAATAAAATCCTTATATTTTTATTATTATTATATATAAATATAAATTATGAGATTTATTTATTATCAAATATTAGAAAATAAAAATATTTTATTTTCCCAATTAAATTAAATTTTGTAAACAAAATAGCCATTATTTAAATATTAACTCATAATAGGCAATAGAATATTCATGATAATAAAATGCATAACATAATCATTCACATTCCACGATGGAAGCAACTACATGAGTGTATGTAGGATTTCCATCATGTTAACTATTGTTGGGTGGCTAGGTCATCTCTACCTCAACCATGTTCTCACCTTCAACCTATTCTTGCACTCAATATTATCATGAATAGGTTAGCTCATAAAACCATAACCAATAATCGATATATTCACATCATAAAAATACATCATTATAATTCAATCACAATAGCATGCATTTTAAAGATAACATATAATTTATCGTCCATGAAAACACTTTAATCTATGCTTCAAATATATATTGTCCAATGGTCTCATCCAATTCCATTTATTATCAAATAAAGTTTATGTAAGAAAAATCGAGATGTCACATCCTTCCCCACTGAGAAGAGACATTATCTCGATGTCTTATAGACACACACTAAAACAAATAAGAGTATCACATTGATGCAACAAAAAACTATCTCAAAACTAAGCACTCAAATGAGGAAAAGAGCGGTCTATATCCTCTACATTCTTTCATGGCACTATCCATAGAATATTGGTCCCATTGGACCTTATACTGCACTATATCTCTATTATGTAACTTAACATTGTACCTATCAAGAATTTGAGTGGCCTCCACCAACACCACAATTGGATCCTATACATGTAAAGCATGCCAATCAACTATATGGGTAGTGTCAAGATGATATTGCTTATACATAGACAAATGAAGCACACTATAGATTTGAGCAAGAGCGGATGGTAGAGAAATTTTGTGAGCAACTAGGTTGATCACTTCCAATATGTCAAAAGGAACCATAAATCTCGATGCTAGTTTGGAAGATTTTCCAAATAATATGGAACTGTTATGAGGTTTAATCCTCAAGAATACCTTATCTTCAACTGAGTTGCTTGAATGTTCTATTCTTATCTACATAACTCTCTTTCCTATTTGTTGCTTCCTTTAATCTCCCCTTGATCAATTTTATTTGATCATCCATCTCTAAACCAATTACAATTTTATCTTCCACTTTATCCCAACTAATAGGCGTGCGACACTTTCGGCCATAAAGAGATTCAAATGGTACCATCCCCAAAGATGCATGGTAGGAGTTGTTATAAGAAAACTCAGCCAATGGGAGATACTCTTCCCACTTGTACTTCTGATCCATACAATAGATTCTAAGTAGTTCTTCAACTACCTAATTCACCCTCTATTTTTCCATCTATTTGTGGGTGATATGCTAAACTAAAATTCAATCTTGTTGCCAATGTTGCATTCAATGTTGTCCAAAATCTAGATGTCATGTGAGTATCTTGATTTGATATGATCATCTTAGGTACTCCATGCAAACAAAAGATATCTTAGAAAAATCTCTTAGCTAATATCAATGAAACATCCTTAAGATTTTGTGGAATGAAGTGTGCTACCTTAGTCAACTTATCCACAACTACCAAAATGATATCATGCTTATACTTGGACATAAGCAATCCTTGAATGAAATCCATACTAATCACTTACCATTTATACTCAGGTATGTCATGTGGGTACAAAATCCTTGTCAGATGTACATGCTTAGCCTTGAATCACTGACACTCCAAGCATCAAGCCATATATTCAATTACATCATTCTTTGTGTCTTGGCCAAAAGTATAGAGATCTCAATTCTGCTATGTTCTTGGTTACTCTACGGTGCCCCGAATAAGGTGCATTGTGAATTTCTTCTAGGATCAACTTTCTCAAATTTTATGAGTTTGGAATGTACATTCTTCTTTGGTATCTCAAATTTCCATATGATTCCAACACATACCTATTGAAACGATGGTCTGAGGGGTTTTTCTCTAAGGCTTGCTTTACTCTAGAATAGTGCTAATCTCCTTATATATTTTGAACTACTTGTTGTCTCAAATTAGACCTTGTAGTAGTCATGACTTCTAGTTGCCTTATTCTACTAAGAGCATCAACTAATTTGTTTTCTTTACCCTTGATATACTCAATGCCAAAATCATATTCATTGAGGAACTCTAACCATATCCTTTATCGAGCGTTGAGATTGGGTTGTGTGAAAATATACTTGAGTCATATGTGGTTTGTCTTTAATTCAAATGAATTCCCCAAGAGGTAATGTCTCCATACTTGTAGTCCACTAACTATGACTACTAACTCTAAGTCTTGTGGTGCATAGTTCAAATCATACTACTTCAATTACTTGATTCATAAGCCACCACTTGCCTATTCTACATTAACACTCCTCCTACACCTTCTCCTGATGCATCAGTTATCATTGTGAATTGTCCATTTGGATCAGGTATAGTCAAAATTGGAGTTGTAGTGAGATTTTCCTTCAAAATTTATAAATCTTGCTCACTCTTGTTAGTCCGCTCAAATATTTTTACTTTCTTTTGGAGTGAATTGATCACTGTTTTAATTCTAAAAAACCCTTCTAAAAACTTACTAAAACATCTTGCAAGTCCCATGAAGCTTCAAACTTTAGTTATATTCTACAGTGTAGGCTAATCAACTATTACCTTGATTTTATCTAGATCTATCACAATCCCTTCTACTAAAATGATATGGCCTAGATAATGCACCTTGTCTTGATAGAAGGTACACTTGGATAAATTTCCAAAAATTTCTCTCCTTAAGTGTTGTAACACTATCCTTAAATGCATTTAATTATCCTCAATATTCTTGGAGTAAATCAAGATATCATCTAAGAATATTAGTATAAAGTAATCTAAGAAATCTCTAAATATACTATTCATTAAGTTCATGAAAGCTGTAGGAGCATTGGTTAACCCGAATAACACTATAGTGAATTTTTAGTGACCATAACAAGTCCTAAAAGCTATCTTGGAGATGTCCTCCTCTTTAGTCCTCAATTGATAATATCCAGATCTTAGATCTATCTTAGAGAAAATTGTATCCCCTTTCATCTGATCAAAAAGTTCATCCATTCTTGAAAGGGGGTTCTCATTCTTGATAGTTACCTTGTTCAATATCATATAAATAGTCAATGCACAAAGACAAAGTTCCATCCTTCTTCTTCACAAAAATGACTGGTGCACCCTACACTGACACAATAGGTCTAATAAAACCTTGTTTCAACAACTCCTACAATTGAGCCTTCAGTTCATACAACTCAGTAGTAGTCGTCCTAAAGGGAGCCTTGGATTGAGGTTTAGTTCCAGGTAGCAACTCAATAGAAAAGTCAAATTCCCTTTTTGGTGGCAACTCTCTTAATTCTTCTGGACACACATCTTGAAATTCTCTAAGGATAGGGTAGTCATCAAGTACTAGCTTCATAATATCAAGGCCAATAATGTGAATGATATATGGAACATCCCTTCCTTCGGGCCTTCTTTAGTCGCTTAGTTGAAACTTGTCTAAGTTGAAAAGGTCTTGGAAAGCCATGAATCTCAACATGATTACCAAAATCATCCAAACATCTTAAATTATTATCTTCACAATTTACTATAGACTTGTGTTCAGTCAACCAATTGATTCCCAAAATCACATCATATGTTCCTAAGAGAGCTACATAAAGGTTGACTTGAGTCTAAAAACTAGGAAGTTCTAACTCACAACAAGAAAGACAAGAATCTACCCTATTTTCTATCTAATTTCCATACTAAACAATCCATGAATTAGCCATGTGTCCTAGCCTAACTGGTAACTTTGAAACTATTTTTGGATCTACAAAGAATTTAAGTACTCCAATATCAATTAATATAGAAATAGGTTGGTCATAGAGCTTATTGGTACACTAAATTGGTGTGGCTTTGAAGTCAGCTTGTTAGTTTTCTATAACTACATGGATTTGATGTTGAGGTGCCCCTTGCCAATTTCTTTCTTTTCATTCTCCCAAACATTGAGAATTGTTGCTTCGCTTCATTTTTTAGATCTACCAATTGTTTCCTCCTTGTTGGTTATTATTTTGAAATTTCTTATTTCCAAAACTAGATCTAGCATCTTGATTCTTGTGGTAGTTAACCACTTGCTAATGTTTTTTCTCTTGTTAAGTAGCCTTCTAAAAAATTCATCCATAGTCAAAGGGTTAGGGATGCCCACATCTGCTCCAATTTGAGGCTTCAATCTGAAGATTAACTTCCTGATTCAGAATCACTCATCCAACTAATATTCAGGTATATACTTAAGAAAGTTGGTAAAAAATTCCTAATATTGAGTAACCATCATGTTACCTTGAATCAAATTCTAGAATTCTATCATCTTCTTGTTAAAGAAGAGTTGAGGTAACCGCCTCTTCCTAAAATGTTGAAGAAAGATTTCCCAAATTGTCTCCCTTGGAAATAGCTTTTTTTCAAAAATTTTATCCCACCAAGTAGTTGCTTCACAAATGCATTGATATGAAGCCCAAATATCCTTGATCTCATTGGGTAGATTCCTAAGTTCAAAGTACTTCTCCATCTCAATGATCCAAGCTTCAACTCCATCTTTGATGGTTTTTCCATTAAATTTGGGTAGTGCAATCCTCTTAAGGTCCTTACCTAGTTCTTCTTCAATTCTTTCCCTATTATTTACTTGGTCTTCATTCCCTTGATTTCGTTCCTCTCAATTCCCTTTAACCTCTTGTTCTAATTTTTTTTTATCCCGTTCCTTGTTTCAATCAAAAGGTTGAGGAATTGGTCCAACCTTTCATTGTTGCTCGGTCCAACATGGTCATTGTTCCTGGTTTGTACCATGGTTGATTATGGAATGACCTACATCATATTTTGAATCTTATCATAGTAGACAAAGGCCCTAGTGTTAAACCTAGAGCTTTGATACCAAAATATAAGGTTCAAAACCCTAAGCAATCTCACAAAAATAAATAGTAACTCATTTTCACATAATTATAGACATGAAATGAAACATCTTCAATAAATACAAATGACACATTACATATCACATGTAAAAGTGTCTAATCCAAAATATTAAGTACAAGATATAACTATTGCAAAAATATGACTCAAGCTCTCATGCCCATTTGATCATAAAAAATACAAGTAAAGATATAAAATAACATAATCACTGGAGTCTTTGACCACCACTAACACAACAATCATCCACAAACCAAGAGACAAGAACATGACTCAAGCACTTTTTCCCCCAACCACGAAGCTTACGCTTCCCCAAAATTTTTCCTAACATGAAGAAACTCGATCCTGCATGAAAAGTCTAGCAACTTGAAAATGACATGCAAGATGGAATCCAGTGCAACCTGATATATCTACATGCATTTTAGATATGAACATGCTATGCCCTACTATCAAGATATGGTAGAGAGAATAAAATAAAATCCATTTCAATGGTACACAAATTTGGACAAAGAAAATAAACCGTAAATGGTAGGTAGATTTGGAAAAAAAAATCTACTCCTCTCTGTTAATCCATACTCAACACCCATCCCGAAAGGTAAAGCCAATCTCATATAGAATAAAATAAAATGCATATATCTAACAATCATAAAATAAATAACTCTTTTCTTTTCATGTAAAATGATTATATGAAGGTCTTTTATTATTTATCCTTTCATGCATAATGATGGTAAAATGTATAATTGACATGCAACTTGAATATTGTCATGCAACTAAATTATTGACATACAACTTGATTATTGACATGCAATATTTAATGTACATGTGATACTAACTAAAATTTGATGTCATGTAGGTTAAATCCATAAGAAAATAGTTCATTACATATTCAAAGTAAAAATAAGATCCATGAAAATTAAATGACAATTTTATATATTCAGTTTTACAGTTTTACATTGGATTCATCACAACATAAATAAAATGTTTACTATTGTTAACTTAATAGAAAATGTACATTAAGTTTATGTATATAAACATATATATTTTCTCGTGTATATATATATATCTATATTTGTACATATATAAATATAGGTATATTGTTGTTTAAATATGCTGATATTACAAAATAACATAATGGTTTTATAACAACAACAAGAATTCAAGCATGGTTACAACCACAAACTGTCCCTTAATACAAGTATAATTAACTCATATATATATATATATATATTAAAATTGAAATGCTTGTAGAAGTGTTTGGAACTATTATAGTAGTTTGAAAGAAGTTGCCAATACAAGGAAACCACAAATCATGAGTTTTAAGGAAATAAATCCATAGAAGTTGCAAGGAAATTATAAAGCCACCCATGCAATATAGGTAGAAGCTACCAATATATCTGAAATATGGTAGATTCTATGGTTCAAGCACAATATTTCGTTAACATAAGCAACTATATGGATTCAAGTGCTACATATTAAGATACACAAACACACACATATTGTAATGCCCCGCCACATAACCCTAGAGGAAGTTGCAACAACTACAAAAGCGTACAATTTTTATTATTTAAAGTGCATTATTAACATGAAAGATGCACTACACTATCACAACATCCTCTAAGGCACATGACTAAGGTTACATCTAAATCCCATAACATATACATTACTCACATATAGCATTTAATTAATTACTAAACATGAATTAAAGTACATACATTTAAAGCATTAAAATTACATCACATAGAGTAGAAACACATCAAGATCCAAATATTACATTAATTTTTAAATAAGGTTTACAATACTCATTCCCAGAATGAGGAAGATCATACAAAGTGTTACAAGTTACAAGATTCCTCCTCGAATACAACTAAGGAGTAAATTAAATACAAATGTCAACTGAAATAATACATCAAAAGAAAGGATCAAATCTGTTGGTACCACCACAAGCTCTCCAATCAGAAGATCTCGCCATCATGAATAGAAGAAAAGGGACCCAACGGTGTAGGTTGCATGTTCCTCCCAACCAAGTGGTACTCGAAGGCACACCCCCCATGCTAGGAGATAGTAACAAGGATCCTAGACAAGACCTACTACCTCTAGACACAAGCTAACACATATTGAACTTAACCAAATACTAGAACCACACTGTTGCAAAGGTTACAATGCTTCCAGAGTTACACAATCATTTATATCACATATCTAACATATTGTTGACTTAGGAGAAGTGTCACCACAAAGGTGCATGGGTTACCCCGACAGATCTTCCTAGACCTTGACCCCCATCGAGAGTCACTCTCCTACTGTCAACACATGGAAAAAATGCACAACCAAAGGTAACTAGAGCACACTACGGATATTCAATCCCCATCCAAAGAAAAATGACATCACATCCTCGTTCGTGGAAATCGGGTGATTTACTGACAACGAAAAACACACTACCCAAGAGTAATTAAAGAGATGAAACCAAGAAACACAACAACCCCAAAAGAAAATACTACAACTGGAAGACTTACTGACATGACTAACTAATTTCCCAAAAAGTGAACAAAGGAAATTACATGCAAAGGCAATAATACAAGAAATAACTACTTTTCGGATATATATTAAATCCAATTTCCCCCCTTCAGTAAATTTACAATAAAGAAATTGCTCAAGTAAATAAATTAAATTAAATTAAATTAAAGCCCCTTAACACCCAGAGAAGGGAAATTCTAACTTCTCTGTAACTTCAGTTTCTTTGATTACTTTTAAAAGAATAATAATTTCTACTGAAAGATTACAACAACCAAATCCTTTATTTGTGCATATTATGCATGCACCAATTTAAAATTAAAAAAATTAATTATATATTTAAATATATATATATATATACATTGAATATATGTATATATGTCAAAGTATATACATTAAATATATGTTAAAATATTTAACAAAATAAACATTACATCCAAATCCATATTAAATAAATATATAATATATATATATATATATATTAAACATTATAAATATCACCAGATCGAAATCAATAAGCAATCGAATGACAGATACAAAGGCGCCAGATTGTACCCATGTATAGTTGGCAACCCTTACTCATTGGAGGGAGTGATTGCCTTTGGCAACGCCCTCCACATAAATGTGGAGGGAGCGCTGCCATTGGCAGCGCAACCGCCAATTAGTAAGGGTTGTTGGTTGTACATGGGTACAGTATGACGCCTTTATATCTGTCATTCACTTGCTTATTGATTTTGATTTGGTGATATTTATAATGTTTATATATATATATATATATATATATAATATTTATTTAATATGGATTTGGATGTAATGTTTATTTTGTATATGCATATGTATAGATATGCCACACAAACACACTTATCAATATGATGGTAAACGTGAGTGGCTATATGTGAAATGAATGTGAACATATATATGTATATAGTATATACACATATGTATATGTATATGTATATCGATACATGTGTACATTGGCAAATAGACATGCTCATACAAATGCATTGATATAGATATACCTACACATATGTATACATAGAGACATATATTTTATTAAATATTTTAACATATATTTAATGTATATATTTTGGCATATATATATATGATTATATACATATATTCAATGTATATATATATATATTTAAATATATAATTAATGTTTTTAATTTTAAATTGGTGCATGCATAATATGCACAAATAGAGAGTTTGGTTGTTGTAATCTTTCAATAGAAATTAATATTCTTTTAAAAGTAATCGAGGAAATTGAAGTTACAAAGAAGTTAGAATTTCCCTTCTTTAGGTGTTAAGGGGCTTCAATTTAATTTAATTTAATTTATTTACTTGAGCAATTTCTTTACTGTAAATTTATAGAAGGGGGGAAATTGGATTTAATATATATCCGAAAAGTAGTTATTTCTTGTATTATTGCCTTTGCATGTAATTTCCTGTGTTCACTTTTTGGGAAATTAGTTAGTCATGTCATTAAGTCTTCCAGTTGTAGTATTTTCTTTTGGGGTTGTTGTGTTTCTTGGTTTCATCCCTTTAATTACTCTTGGGTAGTGTGTTTGTCATTGTCAGTAAATCACCTGGTTTCCACGAACAAGGATGTGATGTCATTTGTCTTTGAATGGGGTTTGAATATCCGTAGTGTGCTCTAATTACCTTTGGTTGTGGATTTGTTCCACATGTTTACAGTAGGAGAGTGACTCTTGATGGGGGTTAGGGTCTAGGAAGATATGTCGGGGTAACCCATGCACCTTTGTGATGACACTTCTCCTAAGTCAACAGTATGTTAGATCTGTGATATAAATTATTGTGTAACTCTGGAAGCAATGTAACCTTTGTAATAGTGTGGTTCTAGTATTTGGTTAAGTTCAGTATGTGTGTAATGCCCAAAATTTTACACTAAAATACAATTAAGGACAAAACACAAATTTCAAATTTTGTTCACATACACGCTTGCAAAACTCTCAAGGGTTTCTACCAAAACATGTACTACATGAAAGCGTACAACTTTCAACCAATTATAAACTATAATATTTTAGTTCGATAACTAAATTGCTTAGACAATCAAGGGTGGGGGATCAAAAGGAGACATTGAGTCCACATCATTGAGGTTGACTTAGATAGTTCAACTAACTCTAGAACAATCACAAACATGATACCAGACACATAATAACCAATATAATACATATCAATGGTAATTCCCAAGTATAATAATAAGAGAACAAATCCTAGGGGCTAGACCTAGTCCTCGGGGGCTTGTCTCAGACGGCCTTGCCTAAGTATATATTTCACAGAGGCACTGTAGCTCAACACTAGACTTCAACCATCTCACCCATGGTTGGATAACAAAACAGATATAACCTTCAGGTTCAAAATAATGGCTTAACATCAACTCCAATCACAAACCACTAACACCTCTCCTCACAATAATAATAGGAAACAATAGTTCAGGGTCAAGGATCAAGACCAAACCCACACATAGGATCTCACACATAGGATCTCTCAAGACTATTCAAAAGCAACCTAAGTTTTCTCCAATCTCAAATTTGATTGACCAATAATAACACATTGAAAACAAGGTTTAACTCACAACTAAATTCACAACGGTATAATAAACATATAAAATGGACAACACCGACTCATCTATAAGGACTCCTTTTAACTATAAAGAGAAATAATTAACAAACCCAACTACAACACTATCTAAGGACCACATGACAAAATATGATAACCAAGTATGTTTTAGAATGAAAAAGACCATATCATATCTTAAATAAATGATGATAATAGAAGTTGTGGTTTTAAACAAATCATTACAAGGGTCTCAATATAACATTAATAAGATTAGGAGGTGATAGGTTAAATATTAATATTTCAATCAAACATATGGTTGCAATATATGGCAACCAATCACTATGATCTAAGAGCTTATCATAACAAGATAAGCATGATATATTATTACTATATCTTATTAAATATTTTTATTTTAAGTATATCGTATTTCATAAAAGTTAGTGTATTCTAAATGAATAAGCCAAACATACACGAGCAGTTTTACCCATAACATCGCTTACTAGTTCACCCCAAAATGACGGTAGGTAATAAACTAACCTTACACTATTGCATACTTATTAATCTTTACATGACATTTATTATAGATAAAGATAATCCCAAAGGATTTTATAACCTAGTAATCTCTCCTTTATTCTATTCCAACACAAAAAAATAATGACACAAAAGAAGATTACTAGCAACTTGGATATAGTCATTTCTATATCTTTAGACAATAGGTTCGATTAGACAAGGTATGTTCTTAAAGTGAGGTGCAAAACATTTAATTATTAAGTGATAGTGTGCCAATAATGCTAAAAAAATATATATTATAAACATTGCAAAATATGCATATATTTAATACCTCTAATAGAGAATTATTCAAGCTATTTTATTTACTTGGTACCCTATCTTAGTTTATATAAGACTGTATATACAATAGCTTAAGTTTGATATCTTCTATTATCTCAAAATCGATCTAGATGATTTGAGCAATGAGGTCATGATCATCCAAAGATAAGAGACAAGTAGAATTAGCATATTATGAAATTCATGTAGTACTCAATTGTTATGAGCTCTACATTAAAACAATTTATGACTATGATCATAGATAATGGGAAGAATTAAGGGGTGCTTCTATAGAAAAGATATTGTACATAAATTTGGTGTCATGAATCGTGATGACCTTGCATTACAATGTTGATATTTGTGCTTTGCAACCTTTAACCAGATTGAAAATAAAAAAAACTAACCTTGATTAATATACAATACTTGTTAACTCATGACTATGATGAAATATAATTATAATTATGAAACAATTGCCTAAAAGATTTTTATACTCCAAACAACCAAACTTATTTAGCCATGCATAAGAGTGATTCAATAAAAGAATTTTGGCTTCTTGAATTCAACATCGAAGACTACCATCACTTTATATTACACATTGAGAACTCTATTTTGTACCTAAGCCATGAATGAACTTTAAAATGCAGCCGATATGCATTAACTAAATTATTTTATTGACTCATCATGTAATATTTTATTTTGAAATGATAGTTTCCATTTCATGAAAAGGAATTCGATAGGCTTGAAGACAAGTCACAAGGAGAATCGTAACTGCTATAAAGGACTAAAACAGACCAAAAACCTGAAGAAATTACTAAAAAAAAAAACCTCTGTTAAAGACCTCTAATCTTTTAAGCCTTGATTCATTGCCCACCCCTTGCTTCATAGTACCTTTTACCGCGAGAAAGAGGCAAAAATTATATATTATATTTAGGAAAAGATGTCGTAATGTTGAAACCCAAATGTGCTTGTTAAAGGGATCTTGGCAGTAATTTTCATTTTAATAAACATATGCTGCAGCTCGCCAAATTTGAGAAGTGAAAGGTCAAAACCAGCGAGGGAGAGTTTGGAGAAGCGTAGAACCAACAACAAATAAAATGATGAACGACTGAGTTTTGTAAAGCCACATCCTACAACATAAATCAACAGTCATGCAAAACGTGAAGGTATAAGTATAAGCAAGGCGTGAGATATGTTTGACAGAATGCCTCAAGAAATGTGTTCTCATGGACTGCGTGGGTTGCACGACATGCACAAAATGAATTTGTTGAGGAGACTCTAGAACTTCAAAGCAAATGCAATCGATAGGTGTAAAGACAAATTCCTAAACCTTTGTCTGCACTAAATGAGAGCTTGGAAATAATTTGAGAGATGCTGTGAATACAGACCACTAGGGTATGCAACAAGAGGATGCAGAGACTATGCGCATGAACTGTTGACAAGAAGCCCTCAAGAGATGCCATCTCACAGACTGCTAAGATTGTACGAGATCCACAAAATACCTTCGTTGATAAGGATTTTATAAGCTTCCAAGAAATTGCATAAGGTGGGTGTAAAACCAAATTCTTCAACCTTTCCCAACATCCTCCCTACATGAACTGTTCGACAGAATACCCCAAAAGATTGTTATACAGGAAACTAGCTGCTGGAAATGATGGCCTAGCGAATGCATAAATTGGAACCAAAACCAAAATCCTCTGAAAAGATTTAGACTACAGTCATAAAAGGATGCGCAGGGCTGAGAGATTAATCTTGAATTTCAAGGATTGAAAGCTTGAAATTCCACTGAGTGTTGAGATGTTGACGAATATTCAAATGAAAATGATGAGGAACAAAAGAAAATTCATGAGGAACCATAAACGACAGCACCCAAATCGATGCAGAATTTTTATAGATATAAAAATCTATAATAGCCAAGGCACTTCGAGAGATTGGCTTCAATTATGCACAAGCTATTCAAGGAAGGTAGAGGGAAATAAACAATCACAGAAGAATGATTGTGCATAAACATATATAACGCCTAGTATAAATAAATCCAACCGCATTGAAATAATGTTTAGGTTAACTATGAACATTGCATAACTCCAAATTAATTGGAGACAGGTATAGGCAAACAATCAATTTAAACATGCCTGAAAATAGCCAAAATGATGAGATTTTCCTACGGCCAGTTGCAAGAGCAATGTAATAATGCAAAAGAATCACCAACCTAACAATCTTGAAATGGTTGAAATCACACTATAATATGCTGTCAACAATGGTAGGATTCCTCATAACATCGCACTCCTCCAATATGACGCCCCCTTCTTTTCCAACAGTTAGCATTTGCATTAATCACTCCCCCCCTCTCCACTAGTTCCAAAACAGGTCTCTCCAATCCCTAAATCTGGAATTTATTATCCTTTTGAAAAGAATGCTGAGAGGATCGTTGTAACTTGTGATGCAACACTCAGATTTGCAGGGCAACAATACTCAGTTCTACTCTGTCATCCTTAACCACCCAATCAATCATACCCTATGCTTTTTTTTTAATGGGTTATGTACAGGTGCTTGATCTTCCTTATGATATTGCAATTAGGATTCAACCGTGTAGTTTTCAAGTCAAACTCATTGACCCATGTTTCATGAGTAGTGGTTCACAAGAACCCATCTGAAAAATATGAAAAATTAGTGCAGTCTAAAAACTCTAATTATGTTAATGACATAAGGAAGAAACTGATCTCTCTCGGAAAACAGAATCCTAAAGGCTTTTGGAGAGAACCGCAACAAAGGAAAAAGAAGACTGAAAATAGTATTACAGATGTCCAATGGTAAGAATATGCTAGGCTTCTTTACGAACGGGTCCACGAAAAAGACTATCCGCCTGTTCTTAACACATCAATGGAACTATTCACGGTGGAGGATATTAAACAAGGAATAAAGAATTTAGCTAGTGGTAAAGCTCAAGACATTGATGGGTTACAGGCTGAATTTTTAAAGTGGGGGATTGAGACTCTTGCCCCTCACATAATTTCTTTTTTCAATAATGTCAATCGCGATGGTTTCCATGGGGAATGGACTACCAGTGTGGTCATTCCTTTATTTAAAAGTGGTGATATTAATAATCCATCTAACTACCGCATGATTATGGTCAATTCTATCTTTGGCAAGCTTTTTGGGAGCATGGTTGAATGAAGGATCAATAGTTGGGCAGAAAATGAGGGCAAAAGGGCAAAGGGGCAGGTAGGCTTCAGGTTGAGACACTCTACCATTGATCATTGTATCACCCTTAGACATTTGATTGAATTTTTTTGGAACATCCAGGGTGAGGAGGCTTACTGTTGTTTTGTAGACTTTAAGAAAACTTTTGACATGGTACCTAGAGACAAACTATGGAATAGAATGGAGGAATTAGGCATCCCAAATGAGTATAGAGCAACTGCTCACAGATTGTATGAGAAGGTTAGAGCTAAATTCATAACTAGTGATGGTATGTCAGAGTGTTTTGGTAGCGACATTGGAGTTAAACAGGGCTGCCCTCTATCCCCCACGCTTTTTGGGTTATACATTGATAAGTTGAAAGCTTGGTTAAGCAATAAGGACGAGGATGGTATTCAGCTAGCAGGCTATGTGGTGAAACTTCTATTATATGCTGATGATCTTATCCTAATTTCAAAAACAACTCATGGGTTAAGAGAACACTTGAAAGCTCTTGAACTCTTTTGTCAAGAGTTTGGGATGCAAGTGAATATCACCAAGACCAAAATCATGATTTTCTCATTGAACATAAAAGATAAACAAAATACCTTTCTTTTCGAAGGTAGCCCGCTTGAAATTGTGAAAGAATACAAGTATCTTAGGATAGAATTTCATTATAAGCTTAGTTGGGAGACTTGTCGTATGAAAAGGATGCTAGGAGGTTGGAAAGCCTCCTACCTTCTGCAGAATAGGTGTAGAAAAGCCGAGCTTTGGGATTGGAAAACCAAGAAAACCCTTTTTGGTTTGCTTGTTGTGTCGGTTGTTCTTTATGGGTGCGAAGTGTGGGGAAGCAGTATGTCAAAGTGCAGTTGGAGGCAACTAGAAAGAATCTAGAAACATCTAATAACAAGCAGTCTCAAAGTTAAAACCACAGTCCCATATGAAATTCTTTTAGCTGAAGCTATGACTTTTCCATTGGAAGCATCGACGTTAACTCGGTTGATAAGCTATTTAAAAAAGGTTGAAAACATGGATGACCACCGTTGGCCTAAAATGGTTATGAAAGAGACGTTAGATCGTAGGAAATTTTTTTGGATGAGGCAGAACAACAAGTGGATGAACAAGTAGGACATCAATTTGCAAGGGTGTCCTAGCACCAATAGTGAAATAAAAAGCTATGTGAATGAAAAATTTAGAACTGTCATGTAGGCAAATCAGATTAGGCATAAAAAAACTTACTACATCAAAGAGTTTAACCCGGAAAAGGATCATGGTGAATTTTTTTATCTAGGTGCAGCTATTAAAGGAAAAACACGGTTGTTAGTTGCGCAATTGAGGACGGGATCACATCACCTTAGGTGTGAGACCGGTAGGTGGAAGATACCCAAAGAAACTTGGGAAGAAAGAACTTGTATTTTATGCAATAAGGGGACTGTGGAAACGAAATGACACTTCATCATGGAATGCACCGCTTACGAGGATATCCGTACTCAGCACAAAGATAGTTTGAAAGTTGATAATATGCACTAGTTCTTTGGGGAAGACAAGATTAATCAAACGGCTAGCCTTCTAGTCAAAATTAATAGTAGGAGACTCGACTTGGAAAAGAGCATGAAGACAGATTAGGCGTGGTTTTGTCTTGGTCCCTTAGACTATTTAGTCTCGTGGACATCATTAAAATCTTTCATTCATTCATTCATCTCTCATGATAATGAATGGTCCACTTAACACTCATTGCATCTAGGTGATGTTCACACGGTTGAATCCTGATAGCAATATCATAATTTGACACGCTGTGGAAGAAACCTCTTACTTACCAAAGATTCTTATCAACTCAAAGCCAGGCCATCCATACCTCCATAAGCTACTTCATTTAACACAAGTAACTATCATCTGTCAATTCTAGGCAGCCTCCTTCCTCACACTATCACCCCCACGCGAGCTACTCCATATCCCATTGAAATTTTTTTTCAGAAGAATGAAAAGGCACCTGGATTTTTTTTACCTCTTATGCCAAATCTCTGAAGGGAATGATAATTCTTCCACGAAATGCATTCTCTTTTTCCAATCTGCGTGACTACCCTCAATAATGAGGCCATGTGAGTGGTCCACTATGATGTTGGGTGGTTGGGGAATTAATAACTGCAGGTCTATAAAACCATATGCATTTATTTACTTATCACTACGCTCAGGTATCAAGGGAGGCTTTCATATAGAGACTACCATTCATTTGGTGTTGTTTTGAAATCTTCCATTTGATTTTCATGGCTGGGTGTGCTGGTGGATGCAAAAGCAAGGAGGAGAGGATCCATGTCCTCTTTAACCCCTCATTACTTTGTGTATAAACATTTAAAATATATTGTACAAAGGTATATTTTATTTCCCTAGGGGTTTAAACACAAACATGGATAAATCTCATTCCTATATAAACATTTCCTAAATTGACATGACCTCCATAATATTGGCATATAGAAATAAGACAAGTAGCGTTCCAATTAAATGGTGGCAACTAGAGTGAGGTCCCACATTTTAGCTCCTATATTTTTCCCCTTCTATTTTACTTAATCATTTTCTATTATTTGTCTACTGATAATAATATGTCTATTGATTATAATATTGATCTTCTTCTTTTACTATAATTAATATTAAAATATAATGATAATTAATATCATCGATATACATTTATGACTAAAGTCAATGCTTATAGAATCATCAATCAAATAAATATCTTATTGCTAAAAGAGGTACACACCAAGTTAACTGACACTGTAAGTAAAAATAGCATTAGTTCCACACAATAGACAATCAATATTAACATGATATAAATAAAATTATGTTTCCTTATAGATTCAATTAACTAGAATTGTGATCGAACTAAATATCTTCATTTATTATTAACACAAACATAAAATTATATATATAAAACAAAATACCAAAGTCACTAATAATATTACAATCACTCAACTAAATACATGTTAAAAATGTCATCAATTATTTAGTTATTGGACCTCATCATAAGAATATTATATTTTGATCGACTAAGAAACCCTAAAAATATTGGTATTGTTGAATCAACTCTCTTTGTTTTGAATTTAATAATAATATAAAAAATTTAACTAAACAATATTATTATTTACCCCCAACATAAGACTTACCAATAATAATGATGTTATCATAGAATAAACTAATTGAATGTTAATAGTATTCTTATTTAACCAACACTTAGACCTCTATATGTATATAAATGTGAAAACAGTGTAGTAATGCTCAACAATAGGCGGGGCCTCACAATGTGTTAGCTTGTGTCTAGAGGTAGTAGGTCTTGTCTAGGATACTTGTTACTATCTCCTAGCATGGGGGGTGGGCCTTCGGGTACCACTTGGTTGGGAGGAACTTGCACCCTACACCGTTGGGTCCCCTCTCTTCTGTTTGTGATGGCAAGATCTTCTAGTTGGAGAGCTCGTGGTGGCACCAGTGGATTTGATCCTTTCTTTTGATGTATTATTTCAATTGACATTTGTATTTAATTTACTCCTTAGTTGTATTCGAGGAGGAATCTTGTAACTTGTAACACTTTGTATGATCTTCCTCATTCTGGGAATGAGTATTGTAAACCTTATTTAAAAATTAATGTAATATTTGGATCTTGATGTGTTTCTACTCTATGTGATGTAATTTTAATGCTTTAAATGTATGTACTTTAATTCATGTTTAGTAATTAATTAAATGCTATATGTGAGTAATGTATATGTTATGGGATTTAGATTTAACCTTAGTCGTGTGCCTTAGAGGATGTTGTGATAGTGTAGTGCATCTTTCATGTTAATAATGCACTTTAAATAAAAAATTGTACGCTTTTGTAGTTGTTGCAACTTCCTCTAGGGTTACGTGGCAGGGCATTACACATATATATGAAAATTGAGTAACATATGTAGATCCATGCAATCAGAGCTACCAAAACCTACATTTGAATGTCATGAAAAACTACAGGTAGGTTGAGGGAATAAACTGAGGCATCAAGGTCGACGCATAGGTTTGGTAATAGAAAAATGTGCAAAATAAAACAACACAAGCCTTTATAATGCACTCTTACACCATGGATTTATATTATGGCATAAATACACACTTTTCTCATATATGCTATACAATTGTTTCAAGAAATAATGAAGTGTGGCCTACCTTATATGTGTTTCCTGGATAGAGATCTGAGAGGTGTCCAAGAGAGTTGCCCCAATTACCTAAATACTTATTTGTAGGTCTACCTAAAAGAAAACCATTCACCAAGTTCTACTTGGTGTATTCTTTCAAATCGAGAATAATGTAGTAATGATATAAAAAATAGTCCCCTAACTCCTACGTTGAGCTCTCTTTTAATGGTGTTCATATTTTCATACAATTCTTTGACTCCAATTGCAGTGCTTCTTTTATTTTAGAAGTGAACGTTCTCCTCATGCCAAGATTGCATGATTTTTCATGCAAATATGTGGAATTTAAAAACTTATTTTATTTATGTTTATTTTCTTTTTAATGTTAACCTATATATATATATATATATATATCCTTATTATATTATTCTTTTATATATATAATATAAATTATGAGATTTATTATTATCAAAGATTGGAAACTAAAATCTTTTATTTTCCCAATTAAATTAAATTTTACAAAAAAAATAATTATAAGACATAGTCACTATTTAAATCATAACACACAATAGGCAATGACATATTCATGGTAACACAGTGCATAACATAATCATTCACAATGTAGGATGAATGTAACTATGTGAGTGTGTGCATAATATTTTCATCAAGCTGACTATTATCGGGCGGCTAGGTCATCTCTACCTCAACCATGTTCTCATCTTCAACCTATTCTTGCACTCATTTTCACTCAATAATTTGTTAATAGGTTAGCTCATAAAACTATAATCAATAATCAAAATATTCACATCATACAAATCCATCATAATAATTCAATCACAATAGCATGCATTTCAAAGATAACATATAATTTATCATCCATGAAAACACATTAATCTATGCTTCAAACACATATTGTCTAATGGTCTCATTTAGTTCCATTTATTAGATCAAATAAATTTTATTCAAGAAAAATCGAGATATGATATATCATAATTATTCAAAGTATAATTCTTGGTATGGTTGACATGAGAACTCACCTAGTGAATATCAGACTTCACTAGCCCTTGTGTGTTTTCATTTGCTACCCTTTGAAGAAACTCATCTAGTGAATATTAGACTTCACTAGCCTTTTGTTGTTTTTGTAGACACCTAAAAATTTCTTGAACGTATCACATATCCCAATATCACCTATTAACATCATTTTCATCATTTTCACCCAATTCCTCTATTTAATTAAATATTTAATTATTATTTGATTAAATTCATATTTTTCGTCTATCAACTGAATAATTGACATTATTTGGTTAATTCATCCTTTTCATCATTTCTTATTAATTTCCCCTTTAATTGAATAATTTTGAATTATTTAATTAAAATTATTTTTCTTCCTTTCACCTTGATTAAATATTATTTGTCATTTAATTAAATCTTATTTTTCCTCTATATCACTTGATTAAATATTTTTTAATTATTTAATTAATAAATATCAATTTCTTCCAATCCTCACAATTAAATAATTTTTATAATTATTTAATTCCCTAAATTCTTCCAACTTGCACAAAGAATATTCCTTTTTCAAAAAAAGATATTCCCTTTTCAAAATATCTTTTTCCTCCAAAATATCTAAAAACGCATATTCTCTCCAAAAGGAATATTCCCAAATTCAAATTCAAATTTGAATAGATATTTTCCCTCCAAAATATCTTTAACCAAATTTCCATGAAAACTGGGATATTTTGGGCTCGCAAGCAATTTCATCCATTGATCTTCATTCATCTCTTTGGTTTCCTCTCATTTGCTGATTTCGATCTTTAATTCTAACTGTTGATATGATATTTCTAAATCTATAAAACAACTCAATTTCCCTTCAATAATCATTCATAATCTTTGAATTCTCATTCATTCATAATCTTCATGAGCTTGAGCAATTCATTGTTTTTAGCTAATTGTGAGTCATAATCATCATTTTGAGCTTTGCAATCATGGGAAAGTGCTTAATAAAGTAATCCACATACACTTGGAGCACAATCCACTAATGGGATTAAAGGTTTGCACATTTTTTGATTCAATTTGCTTTGAATTGTATGTTTTAATGAATTTAATTAAATCTATTTGATGTTTGCTAACCAAATTTCATTGAGTGTGGGCTGATATGATATTTTTTTTATGGGTTTTTAATGTTTATTGCATTGATTGCTTGATTTTTAACTTTTACAACTAACCCATATTTTCCCCTACAACATTTTGGCATGCTCGATGGGACCCACATCCTAAAATTATCATTTTAAATGTTTTTATAGACTTACAAGTCACAACCATGTATTTCTCATAAATTGATGCATCTGGCATTCTCAAAACATCATATTTGTCTCATCGTGCTGCAATTGCAATTTATAGTGCCATGTTTGTTTTCTTGATTGCTTATGTCTGTCTGAATTTATCTCAGATTTTTGTGTAGGTTTCTTGTAGTGGCGCATTTGACAAGATTTTATCATGTCTATCATATCATCCTGCATTTGTTCTCTATTATAGAGTCACATATGTAATTCTTTGTCGCATTTTTATGACACTCTGTTTGCTATTTTTGTGTAGGTTTTTATAGTACCACATTTGTTAGATCGTGCCACATCTGTCAGATCATTCCGTGTTTGTCACAGTTACAGTGCCACATCTGTTAGGTAAATTACCGTGTTTGTTTTGTTTAGGGTTTGAATATTTTTCTTGAATTATTTTGATTTCTAACCCTAAAGTGGGCCTATCCTTTTTAAGCTAACATCTTTGCAGCCTATGACATAACCTAGGAAAAGAAAAACTTCATAAACTACTAACATGTAGTTTTATAGGTTTTCTTAATCTAGGTTCATATTTACTTTGGTGCTTAAAAAGAATCACATTTCAATTTGGTGCTTAAAATTAACTCCATAACTTTCACATTTCAGTTTGGGTTTTAAAATTTACAAACAACTTGCACATTTGAATTTGGTGTTTAAAATTGAACCACACATTTGAATCCTTGGTGCACTTAAAAATAACTCTATCGTGTGTTTGGTAGGTTAGTGTGTACGTATGCTCTTTCCTTGCACCTAGTGCGATCTTGGAAATAAAAAATACCACTAACTTGCATATTTGTTTGTACACCTTGAGGTATAGTGCTACGTATTCTCTCATCTCATGATATCCAAGAATGATCTTGAGGACCAAAAGAAACACTAGTTCCATTTATTTCTAAGTAGGAGACTTGCTTGGGAGCCTCATCACCCTAATTTCTGATCTCAAGCATGTTTCCCGGTGGGCTATATAAAGGGGGAGAATGAATTTTGTACCCCAAGGAGTGGCTCACATCCTTCAAGTCAAGCCTGGTGACCCTCAGTCTATTGAGACACATATAGGTGATGAGGAGAGAGGTGAACCCTCTCAGCTCGGGCATATTGGATGAGCTCTCTATTCACGGTAGATCCCTATTACGAACCTTGTAAAATCTAGAAGCCTAAGAGCCATTTGTAAACCGTCTGCTTATATTGGTGCAACGCACAAGTATTAATGCATGAAGTTACTTGCTATGTACTAACCTTTGTTGAGGAAACAATAATTCCTTTTTAGGAACTTTTCCTTTCAAGATAAGAGGTGTCAAGGTGGTACATGACCCTGGCATACTTTAGTTGCTCATTCATCAGACAATATACTAGAGTGGGCATAATATAAGCTGATAACTCGATCTACCACTAATTAGGATGTGTATCTATGACACGTCCTTATTGTAAATCTATCTATGATACCAATAATGTGGCCTTATTGAAGAAGGAAAGCAAAAATCTTCCAACATCCAATTGAGTCAGTCCTATGTGCAATTATTTGTTTATTTTATCACATCCAGATTGGTCCAAACATACTTAATCCTCAAAATTTACAAAACAATAGACGTACCTAGGATCACAATTCAAAAACTAGTCACTTTGTCAAATTAGCGCATCTCGCTGCCACTCTATGCCACCTCTATATGCATCTTGGTGCATCTAATTTTCATATCAACATGTTTGTTTACATATTGACACATTTGCAGACTTAAGTGCATTTGTCTCAGAGTCATTTCCAGCCACAATTTTAACAGTATCGCATCTGACTGTCATCTTTTGTCACTTCTGTATGTAGATTGGTGCGTCTGATTTTCACATTGACACACTTGTTTTCATATTGATGCGTTTGCACATCTTGGTACATTTGTCTTAGAGTCATTTCTTGTAAAAAAATCATTGTGTTACATCTGACTATCATCCCGTGTCACTTTTGTTTGTAGACTTGCACTTTTGAAAAAGTGCATCGTGTTTGCCAGGGGAAGTGCACCGCATTTGAATGTCTTTCGATGTATTTGCAGAAAGCCATGTTTGGCTATCTAATAAAACAATAGAACCTAGCAAAATATTAGTTTCCATTTTTTCACTAATAATCTTTTTCAGATTAGAGTCTTGTGCAAACCAAACCTGTAGACATCCTAAACATCCAAAACATTAGCATATAACATTTTTGACTTAGTCACTTGTCCAATCTTGAAAAAAGGAAAAACATGTCAATATTAATCTTTGGTTCAAAATCACTCCCATGCAGTCATCATATCCTCCTAGCTTCACTGTCCCTAATCAAGAGTTTGGAATGATTTGTCACATGTTAGATTTTAATCAATGTCAAACCTTACAGGTCTATCAACCAAACACTCAAAACATAGATCCTCAAACAAGCACATTACAATCAAACAACACCACCAAATGTGAATACACTCCTTTAGGGGAGCTAATTGAGTTTGTGTTAAAAAATCTAGTCCAATCCCATCTCATCAATCTTCCTTAGTTACAAGATGATTTTGAACCTTATTTCAAATCCTTGTGGTATGATGATGATGTCTATTGTGAATATCATAGAACAAAAGGCCATGAAACATCAAATTGCATAAAACTCAAGAACCTCACACAAGACCTTATTGACCAAGGTGCAATCACTATTGAGGATAATCTTCAAAATCTATCCACAAATAATCACATTGACAATGTTTCTACCTCACCTAATGAGACATTTGACATAAATCAAGAATCATTTCCCAAGCATGATCAAGACAATCCATTAGTGTCTCACAATGATCCATTTCAAGACATATTAACATCATTTGACCTCATGGTAGCACATATTGGAGAAACTTGGCCACAAAAGGATTTTGTCTCTAAATCTAATCCATCATCCTCAAGTCTTCCGCAATCTCCCTCAAGTAATCCTTCAAGCAATGAAACATCTCTAAATCCCATCCAAGGACTATCCTTGATAGATACATGTCAAATTAGTTAAACACTTAATTCAAATCTATTTGATGATCCAAAAATCCTTGATCCAACACTATCATGCATCCAATCACCTCTCATACCTAATACAAAAAATCTAAGTCAAGAGCTATTACCCA
Organism: Sequoiadendron giganteum; assembly: GCA_007115665.2. NCBI lineage: Eukaryota > Viridiplantae > Streptophyta > Pinopsida > Cupressales > Cupressaceae > Sequoiadendron > Sequoiadendron giganteum. The sequence continues at coordinate 363,538,494 of CM021105.1, read as the reverse complement.
TAGATCCGCATATTGAAAGCATTCAAAAGCCCTTTGCAAATAATCCATTTTTTGAAATTGATCCATGCCAAGAACATAATCTGAAACATAATGAAGTTAACTCTGAAATAAGTCAAGATCAACCATCCATATCTCCTAAATGCTATCAAGATCTAGTATGTATTTTCCAATCTGTTAACAAAGATAATTCTAAAATAAGTCAAAAGCAAGAATACATATTCCCATAATACTACAACGATCTAATGAGTATTTCCCAATCCATATAGGTTTTCACAAAAAAGGACCATATCCATATACCAAACACTCCTACATCTACCCATGAGATACTTGCTTCCATGAGACACGTAGATGATCTTCTTTCAAACCAAGAGTCCCCTACTCTTGACATCTTTGCAAATGATCAAACGATAGAAAAATTCTCCAAACTTCATAGTGACATCTTAGAAAGTGACCAAGTAGAATATTTCTACTCAAAATTTGAAACACCAACAACTTTTGAATCATTAGAATTAGAATCTAGTGCTTCTATTACTACCTTTGAACATTCCCGATAGAGCATAGAAGGAGTAACACCTTGTTTTCATGACAAATCATATTCAGTTGCCATTTTTCAATGGATGTATTATCAAAGAGAAGAATTAGGCCTACATGAATAGGGTATCCTAAAACTAGTATAGATAGTTGACAATCCTAAGCATCAAGATATGAGGTATTCAATAATCAAGGAATCTAATCATGTTAGCAATACCTCCCTAATACTGGGGGAAACTTTATCTATTGCAAACATTAACATGGGATCCATGAAGAGTCCTTATGATGAAAACACAACCAATACTTCGACCATCCATGTCAAGAATCGTTATCCTTGTATATTTCCACCTTTTGTTTGGGACCAACAAGAGAAAAATATTTACAAAGGAAAAGAACATGTCATCAAAGCTAATTAATTGATAAATCAAAATGGACACATAAAATTCAAATGGATCCCAAAGAAAAATAAAGCAAATAATCTCCATCAAACTCCATTAGTCAAAGAAACTATGGGGCAAAATAAAAAAGAGACTTCCATCCATAAAAATGTCCATCGATGCAAAATAAAGCTTCACCAACAACATACAAAGTATAAGAAAAATTTGGTCCTAAAACCAATCAAAACTCCATATCCACATTTTGTTACTCATCATCCCAAGTTTGGAGAATAAAAGATCCACTATCCAAACTATCGACTGATCCATCCTCATCTTATATCTCTCATCGAAATTTTCCATCCATCTCGAAACCCATAATATCTAACTCTCGCATTATCTGTGTCTTGGAAAAAACTCTTTATTATAAGGACTCTAAAGGCACTTTATCACGATGTGCACATCAAGATAAGGTTAACTCTAGTATTGATAAAGACAAGAACATTCAAGGGTTATATTCAAGCACCCATATCTTGGTAAAACAACCCCTTCAAGCAAGACATTGTTGTCACATCATGACAATGACATTTAGATTAGCACTGCTAGGTGGTTCAACATAAAACACTAAAAAATCATAAAGAAAAGATAAAAATGAAATAAATAAAAAACATAAAGAAAATAGTAAAGAGAAAAACTATGCTCTAGTGAAAACCACTTCAGTGGTGCTTTGGGCAAGTACCATGATGAAAACCTGAAAAACAGGTGTCATGTGTAGAATCAAACATCTATGTGTGCCATTCCAAGTAGAAGCATCTCATCCCCTTCATAATAAATAATATCGATCCCATACATAATAAATCCATGATCCATCCAATCCACTTTCATCCATCTTCCACATCCATCTTGATCTTGACAAAGATTAGGGGTATACTTTGAACTTTCTTTTGAAAAAATATTGACATGGTCATTTCCATTAATCATATCCTATGTGATATCTATCATTATCCTAACGATCATCACCAATCCAAACATGTTAACCTATTACGAGGTAGTCCTTGGCATTCATCACATATCTATCTATCAATATATTTATGCATCCACTCATAAGCATTCCATACATTGTTCGACACTGGGGGAAAATACTTACATCTTGCTTCCAAATAAATCTTGATCCATGTCCTATAGCTCATAACATGATCTAGGTATCATCTAGAAATCCAAAAGAAAATCCAAAAAACTTTGAAAATCTCAAAAACATTTAAAAAACTTTTAAAATCCTAAAATCAATTCAAATAATCAAACTATGAAGCCTTTGTGTAGTTGCGTAGGTAAGGCCATCTTTGATGAGCCCTCAAGGCATAGTTTTGTCCCTTAGGTCCTATTCCTAGGTCAAAACACATTGAAAATACCAAAAACATTTAAATATTTAAAAATACCAAAAACATTTAAATATTTAAAAATACCAAAAACATTTAAATATTTAAAAATACCAAAAACAAATCAAATGTTCAAAATTCCATAAACAACCTCAAAACATTTCAAAAAAGTCAAAAAAATTCAAATATCCCAAAAAAGAAACAAAATCATCCACCATATTTCATCTCATTTGCAATAAATCTTTTATCCATAATAAAGCTATCATCACCTTCACCTTTGGCGAAACAACCAGAAACAAGTACAACAAGTTTGTTGAAATACAAGCTTTCACGCAAAATCGTAAGTCTTGGTCATTGTCAAAATATGTCAACACACTTTCATATGAATGGCCTAAACATTTGAAATCATCATCCAATGCATGTATTATAGATATATCTTTCCTACAATAGACATCATTTTATATATCAACTAAAAGCAACTCTCTGGCAAGAGATGTGATAGCATTGATGTTTTTGTCATTTTGGTCTTTTCTTTTGGTTTTATCTTTTTTTCTCATTTACATTGCTCACTCAAAACTTCCTTGATTTTCAATATCTTGGTGTGTCTAGAGAGGTACGTAATGGGGCATAGTCATTTATTTCACCTATTGTGCTTGTTGGATGTTCTTGCAATATGACCTTGGCAAATACTTGTCTTGTGTGTGCAAGGATAGTCTCAAGTAATACAATATTTAGTGCACATCACCTGGTTCTTTATACCGTTTTTGTGTATTAGTCTCCCTACTTAGATGGCTTCATGAGCTCACATGATAAAACAAGGCGTCTGTATGTCGGGTATGAAGAAGGATACTCCTATATGTTTCTAGAGTTAAAGTCCATGCAATAGATACAAAGCCACCTTGGTTCTTCATACCTTGGTGCATCATGTCTAATTGCTATATCAAATTAAGGATTTCTCTATATTATTTAGCACAACCTAAAATCAAAGAAAAATCATCTATCTTACCTCATCACATATCCAATAAAATCTTGGAATAATCATAGATTTATTGGTATCCTAATCAATATCATCATCCTATTCTATCTCATCCATCATCATCATTCTATCTCCTCATCATTATATTCCAATGATTCTTCAATCTCTATACATACTAACATTTCTATCCAAGTATCATGACAACAAAAATATATGCATCCATCTCGCATCTACAAATCGTCAACATGCATATCATATCATTCATCCTACATGAGCATCATCATATATAATATAAAAATAAAAATAGAAAATCATGATTATATCATTATCCATGTCACATGCATCCTACATCCACAAATCATTAGCAGATAATATCCATCACAACATGTATCATCACAACATCCATAGCATGCAACATCATATCATGAAGCATCCATAACATCATACATACATAAGCATACACAAAGCATACATACATCATAAGACCATGCCATAGTTTTTGGAATGTGTGGAGATGATGCTGATTTCTTGTTGTCATTAATGGTTGTTATTGATGTCAACATATCTTGGTTGTGTGATCGATGTTCTGTTTTGGTGCTTTGGTGATCCAGATTGGCCTGGTTCTAAATGTCATGTTGTAATGATCTATCTTGGGTTGTATTTGTCTTGGTCCCATTTCTCCTGTAACATAATGAGATACATTCTTTTGGGTCCATACCGATTTGGTAGTTGGTTAATGTGCTCCGACACATGGTTTGCATTGTAATGTACATATCTTATTCTATGGTTCCAGATATCATGTAGCATGTTGATTTGAGCGAGGAGGTTTTGTGTGGTCCATGTTTCATTCCTCTCCATCATAGGAATGTTTTTGTGGTGAACTATTTCAATTTGTGCTTGGCCGACTTAGAAATTATAAAATTGTGTTTGACCGACTTGGGCGATTATGGAAGCATGGAATGGTATAAGTATAAGATGTTTTTGTTTGATGAAGGAAAGCGTGATGAATCTGAATCTGAATATCCAGACATTATGAAGTGTGTGAAAGTGTATGACTGGAGGTAGTAGATAGTGAGATTCTATCTGGTGTAATTGTTGGTAACAGTTATTTTCAATGGTGGATTCCCTTTCATCATTCTTCAGGCAATGAGTAATTTTCTGTAGGCAGTGAGCCTTTCTCTTTTGATAGTGAGCCTTTTTGTATCTTTGGCTATAATAGCTAGGCAATGATCCCAACTGGCAGTGAGCCACCTTGCAGTGAGCAAATTAGCAATGAGCCCTTGTAAAAATCACCTTAACCGGTGTCACCTTAACTGGTGTTTTATAATTAATAATTAGCATTCTCCAGGTTTTTCCCTTCTTGGGTTTCCACATAAATTCTGGTGTTCTTTGTGCATGGTGTTGTTGTGTGCTTACATGTTCATTAATATCTGATTGATTTAAGTTTTCTCCAAATTAATTAAAGTAAAGAAAATTGTTTGATAATAACTGATTCACCCCCTCTCTTAGTTATCTGGACTGTTCAACAATTGGTATAAGAGCTTTGGTTCCTCAAAGAAGTGCTTAATCACTTGAGGTAGATTTGATGGCACAAAAATTGATAATTCATGTGTTTGATGGATCTGACTATAGTTTCTGGAAAGTGCAGATGAGAGGTTACTCGATCTCTCTTTGCTACAAGACTTGGAAAGGTGTTGAGACAAATTATTTCAGCCTATGATGAGAATGAAAAGGCAAGGTATGCAATCTTTAGTGGTTTATCTAAGACTAAGCTAACAAAATTTATTTCATTGGGCACCGCTTATGAAGTTTGGGAAAAGTTGAAAGAAATCTATGAAGGAAATGATAGAGTCAAATTATCAAAGAAGTTGACAACTAAGCGCATATATGAGAACTTGAGAATGGAATAAGGTGAGGATATAGCAAGCTACTTTCAAAGGGTTGAAAGTGCAGTAAATGAAGTGAAAAATCAATGACGTACTCTGACAGATGAAGATGTAATGGAAACAATTTTAATGAACCTACTTGAGAGCTACAACAACAAGATTTCAGCTATAGAGGAAGTTTATGATCCAAATAAATTCACCAAAGAGTAGCTATTTAGCACCTTGACCGCATTTGAGATGAGGAAATTTGGAAAAGAAAAGGAGAAAAATGAAACTACCTTCAAAGCCACAAAAACAAAAGATGATCCAGATAGTGAAAGTTCTGAAGAGATGGAAGCAAATTTCACAAGGAAACTGAAGAAAGGTACCGACGAGTACAAAGGTAAGTTACCTCTTAAATGTTTTAGATGTGGAAAGATTGGTCATTTAGCAACTAAGTGTCTAGAGAAAGGAACAAGACAAAAGTTCAAAAGGATCAATTAGAAGGCCTATTATGTCAATGAGAATGCTAGCATTTCAGATGATGAATCAGATCATGAGAATTGTTTGTTTTTGGTTGAAAATGATGAACCTAGATTTGATATCTCTAATATTTTTTTTTGAAATATGATGATAACACCAAGACTGCATTATTTTTTAAAAGAAATAGAGATGAATGGCTGATTGATAGTGGATGCTTGAATCATATGACCGGTGACAAAAGTAAGTTTGTGAAGCTTGAGAAATATGATGGAGGTTCTATCAGATTTGGAGATGATAAAACAACATAGATTGTTGGAATTGGTTCTATTAACTTTGATGGAAAATATAAATCCAAAAATGTTTACTATGTGAAGGGATTATATCATAATCTTCTGAGTGTTGGAAAAATTTGCGAAAATGGATACAATGTGGTGTTCCAAGATGATGGTTGTGAGATCCGAAAGAAATCCGGAAGTGTTTTTGCAGTTGGAAAAAGAACAAGTGGAAATATGTATCAATTGGAAGGAGCTACAAAAAGATGCTTGGTATCTCAGTCCAATGATAGTTGGCTCTGGCATCAAAGGATGTGTCACATTAACTTTGACAATTTGGTAAGGATAAGTTCATCAAGAGCAGTTAGAGATTTTCCAAGGCTGACCAAACCAAATAGTACTATCTGCAAAGGATGTCAAGAAGGAAAGAAGACCAGAGAAACATTCCAGAGAAAAGAAGATTCATATACCGAACCGTTGGACCTTGTACACACTAACCTTTGTGGTCCAACCAGAACAAGAATTTTACAAGGTGAGAAGTAATTCATGCTTTTAATAGATGTTCATTCCAGATTTACCTGGGTTGCATTTTTGAGAGAAAAATCAGAGGCATTGGAAAAATTCAAGATTTTTCAGAGCAAGAGTTGAGAATGAAACTGATAGGAGAATCAAGTGTTTAAGATCTGATAGAGGAGGAGAGTTTACTTCTGACGAGTTCAACAAATATTGTGAAAATCACGGCATTAAGAGACAACTATCTGCCCCTAGAACACCTCAGTAGAATGGTGTAGTGGAAAGAATGAATCGAATAGTTCAAGAAGGAGCTAGAACAATGATCATGGAAGCAGGTTTACCATAGGTCTATTGGAGAGAAGCAATACAAAAAATAGTACACACTCTTAATATAGTACTATTTCAGAGGAAGTATGGAAATATATCATATGAGTTATGGCATAGAAGAGCTCCCACAATAAAGTACTTCAATATTTTTGGAAGTAAGTGCTACATCCAAAAAGATGAGGACAATATCGGAAAGTTTGATAGTAGAACTGATGAAGGCATAGTCTTGGGTTACTCTACAAAAAGTAAAGCATACCGGTGTTACAACAAGAGACTAAACAAGATGGTTGAAAGTGCGAATGTGAAAGTAGATGAAGATGCTTAAATAATTCCTGACATGCATATTGAATATGAATTAGATAACTTGGATAACAAAGGAGAGAAGGATAAGAAAGAAGAAAAAGAAGAAGAAGAGACAAAGGAGGCTCCGACATCTACAACTAAAACTCCAAGGTATGTACAGAAAAATCACTCTGAAAAATAGATTATTGGAGATAAGAATAAGGGAATTACTATAAGAAGCAAAGCAACTCAAGAGCAAGTATTATTGTTCCTACTCTCAGAAACTAAGCCAAAGACTGTGGAAGAAGCATTCAATGATCAAAATTGGGTGAAGGAAATGAAAGAAGAGCTTGATCAAATAGAGAAAAATCAGACTTGGGAACTTGTGCCCCGATCGACAGACACAAATGTAATTGGAACAAAGTGGGTGTTCCAGAACAAGATAGATGAAAATGGAAAGGTAATGAGAAAAAAGGCAAGATTGGTTTGCAAAGGTTACACTTAGATTGAAGGTATTGATTTTGAAGAAACATATGCCCCTATTGCCCAGATGGAAGCAATTTGGACTTTCTTATCTTTTGCAGCTTTCAAGGATTTCAAATTTTATCAAATGGATGTGAAATCTGCATTCTTGAATGGAGAATTGAAGGAAGAAGTCTACATTGAGCAACCAGAGGGATTCAAATCCGGAAGTGACCTGGATGCCATTTGCAAGTTGAAGAAAGCTTTATATGGATTGAAGCAGGCACCTAGAGTCTGGTATGACATATTAGAGAAGTACTTGATTGGAAAAGGAATTCAAAAGGGATCTGCTAATAGTAATTTATATTGCATAAATCACTCAAATCAGATGCTGATTGTTGTGGTTTATGTTGATGAAATAATTTTTGGATGAAATGATGATATGAGCAAAAAAATTGTAGATGAAATATAGAAGGAATTCGAAATGTCTGTGATAGGTGAGCTAAATTTCTTCCTTGGATTGCAAGTAAATCAGAACAACAAATAAATTTTCATTTCTCAGTCCAAGTATACAAAAGAACTTTTGAAGAAGTTTGGGTTGGAGAATTCTAAACTGATTTGTACACCTATTGTTACCAAATGCAAGTTGAAAAAAGAAGATGAATCACCTAAAGATGGTGCAAGCATGTACAAATCAATGATTGGAGGATTGTTATATTTGACTGCAACTAGACTAAACATTATGTATGCAGTTTGTTTAGTAGCAATATTTCAACAAGAACCAAAGGAATCACATGTTATTGCAGTTAAAGGATCTTTAGATATTTGAAGGGTATAGAAGATTTGGGGTTATGGTATCCAAAGGACTCAGACTTCACTTTGACAACCTATATTGATGTTGATTGGGCTAGATGTGTTGATAACGGGCGGAGTACAAGTGGTGGAGCTTATTTCCTTGGCTCCCGATTTGCTTGGTCAAGTAAGAAACAAGATTATGTATCTTTATCTACTGCTGAAGTTGAATACATTGCAACATCCTCATGTTGCACTCATATATTGTAGATGAAACAAATGTTGAAGGATTTTGGCATATCATTTGATGAACCGATCTCAATCATGTGTGACAATACCAATCCAATAAATATTTCCAAGAATTTGGTACAACACTCCATAACGAAGCATATATCCATAAGATATCATTTCTTGAGAGAGAAGGTGTTGGACAATGAATTAAAACTTGAAAATGTACCTACAAAAGAGCAAATTGTAGATATTTTCACAAAATCATTGAGCAAAGATACTTTTGAGTATCTCCAACATAAGTTAGGGGTTTTCCCCCCTCCTATTCTATAATAACATGCACTAGGGTTTGCATTGGTCTAGGGTATTATATGCTAATTTTTATCTGGATCAATGTTTGATGGCTTCCTCATAGGGGGAGCAAAGTAAGTTTTTTAGGGGGAGTTTTTCACTTTTTCTTTGATGTCAAAGGGGGATAAGAAAAGAAGATAAGATGGTCCTTGATGCTGACGTTGAGTTTTTTGGTTTGTTATTGATGAATGTTTCCATCAATGAAAAAGGGGGAGATTTTTGGAATGTGTTGAGATGATGATGATTGTTTTTTGTCATTGATGTCAACATATCTTGGTTGTGTGACCAATGTTCTATTTTGCTGTTGACGTGATCCAAATTGGCTTGGTTCCAGATGTTGTGTTGTAATGATATATCTTGGGTTGTATCTATCTTGGTCCCATTTCTCTTGTAACATAATGAGATACATTTTTTTGGGTCCAGACCGATCTGGTAGTTGGTTAATGTGCTCTGACACATGGCTTCTATTGTAACATGTATATCTTATTTTGCGGTTTTGGATATCATGTAGTGTGTTGATTTGAGCGAGGAGGTTCTATGTGGTCCACGTTTCATTTCTCTCCATTGCAGGAATGTTTTTGTGGTGACCTATTTCAATTTATGCTTGGTTGACTTGGGATATTATGGAAGCACGAAATGGTATAATTATAAGATGTTTTTGTTCGATGAAGGCAAGCATGATAAATCCAAATACGAATATCCAAACATTGTGAAGTGTGCGAAAGTGTATGACCGAAGACAACAGACAGTGAGATTCTATCTGGTGTCATTGTTGGTGACATTTCTTTTTAGTGGTGGATTCCCTTTCATCATTCTTCGGGAAGTGAGCTATTTTCTATAGTTAGTGATCCTTTCTCTTTTGACAATGATCCTTTTTGTATATTTGGCTATAATAGCCAAATAGTGAGCCCAACCGGTAGTGAGCCACCCTATAGTGAGAAAATTAGCAGTGAGCCCTTGTAAAAATCACCTTAACCAGTGTCACCTTAACCAGTGTTTTATAATTGAGAATTATAATTCTTTGTGGTTTTTCCCTTCTTGGGTTTCCACATAAATTCTGGTGTTCTTTGTGCATGGTTTTGTTGTGTGCTTACATGTTCATTAATATCTGAATGATTTAAGTTTGCCCCAAATTAATTAAATTAAAGAAAATTGTTTGATAATAACTGATTCACGCCCCCTCTCAGTTATCCAGAGTGTTCAACAATAGTCGCATAAAAAAAGGGTCCACTAATCTCATATATCATAAAAAATAAAAGTCATGATACAAGATCTGGTACATCAGTTATGTGATACAAAAATATACACCAAAAATACATATATACATGAGGCTCAAAGGAAAATGCATGTATATAAATGTGTCTACATCAATGATCAAAATACATCAAAATAATATTTGTACAAGACTGAGCTACCCCACTCTCTCCTCCCTATTAGGAGAAGGTCGAGGTGGTGGACCCCTGATTTTCTCATCTCCATGCCCTAGTGGTAGCTACTCACCATGCCCTAGTGGAACCTACTAAGAGGGATGTCCTATTGATCCCTCCTCTGATATGCTAGATCTAGCTATAGTGCTACTCCACACAAAGAATCTAGGCTGCCATCACTCTCTAGGAACTACTGCCTGGTAGAGGGTCCTGCAATACGTCACCTCCGATATCAAGGACCGAGTCTCCTGCATATGGAAATCCATGGTGATAATCCCCCCTAAGAAATCTCGAGTAATGTCCTCTTGGTGCACTCTATATCCCTCTTTGCCCTGGTTGTATCCCTCTCGATTATGAGTTGGGCCACCTGTCCCTTTTCCTATTGGCATCGAGTAATCTTGGTATCCCACTATGTCACTTGGGAGTCCTATGATGCTTTAGCCTGGTCCCTCTCAGCAAGGGCCTGGTCTCTCTCTATAGTCATCTAGATCAACTATGTTGTAACCTGATCCTGCTCAGATTTGTATTCATCTCGCTCTCTACGGACCTAATCTCTCTCTGATAGTACCATGGCCAATCTAACATTGGGGTCTCCATTTCCCCCTAGCCTCCTACTGGTGATCATGTTGCTATTGATCTCTCTATGGTGGATCTTTCCTAGGTAGATCCTGTCGAGGTGCATCACATTTTGCTACTTGGACTATTTGTTGCTGCTCTACAAAATCTCTCTATCTTTGTCTAATCTCTCGGCTAGGACCTACCTCCCCTCATCTCCAACGAGCCCCAACAACTCTTGGCCTACCAAATCCCATGGGGTGTGTACATTTGAGTGGTCATCATTGGACCCACCAAGTGTCATACTCTTGTGTCATCCCAGGATCATAGGGACCACCTATCCATCCCCATGCAAGGAGAGCCATCTAATCAAACTCTATGAGTGTTATCTAGGGTACTACCATAGGACCCCATGCATCAATATCTTGCACTATGCGAGCAAAGGTAGCATGATAATCTGCATCAAACACAATCTACCTCTCTCCAAACTATTTGTGAACCCTATTAGACAAATATCTCTCGAGGAAATATTGTGTGCGCCTGATCAACCATAAGGTATGTTTACAAAAAGACATATGGAGGTGGTCATCCCTCCATGCCTCGCACCAAATCCAAGGTCTCCAAATAAACTTTGTCATACTATCGAATACCCCCCTCTAGTAGTGAGTCTCATCGATCATCTTGTATGTTAGCATACCACCATATCGATTGGAAAAAAGATCACCAACATCTCTCTCTGACTCTCCTATGGGCCGAGTCACTACAATTCTCTCCCATGCCTAAAAATGGAGCAAAGTCATGCCTATTAATAAGCTAGTGGCTCCCATATAGAAGATTTGATGCATGTGATGATATAAGTGGACAAGGATACACAACCCCCATGCATAAGTGATACCCTTTGTAATCATGTTGTTAATGATCAATCCCCATCCAATGGGAAACTGTTGTGATCACCTATCGGGCATCAAAGGCCCCATAATCAACCTAGCTAAGATAAGAGTGATCTCATCTACCTCCCCAATATAAGGATGTAGGCCAATCTACCCATCAACAACCTCTATATGATCCTCGCCAAGGAGTCTCGCCATGGCCACTGCTCCTTGATCCATGTCATATACAACTCTAACACCCTAAATAGGAACTCAAAGGATGCACCAAACATCCTCCAAAGTGGTAGTGCACTCTCTTGTAGGTAAGTGGAATGTAGTTGTATCAGATCTCCAATGATCAACAAGCACTGTCATCATAGATCTATATGCCTAGATGTTAGGTGCATGTATGGAATATGGTAGAGATTGATCAAAGCTAGGAAATCAATCTTGACCTTGCCAATGTGATCCAATCACTCTAGAATCCTAGGCCTACACTCTCAAGAGTAGATGGGATGAAGTACCGCCTGCAAGTATAGTGCCCACAATGTCAAATTACCAATTTTTTGATTAAAAACCTAATTCTACTGATCAAAATAAAAAATATGTCGCTATGCAAAAACATGGTAAAGCATAACAATTAAACACGAGCTTGATTTCAAATGTGGAAAACCCCTAAAAGAAAACATGAACACATTTTCAAACGTGCCACTTTACTTGCATTGGTTTATCCCAAACAAGATAGCCTATCCCAAACGAACCACTTTACCACAAACGCAAAATTCCATGAATGCAGACATAACACATCGGTGTTCAGACACGTTGATCCATAGATTGATGTGTTTTTTTTCCTACCTTTGGCTACAAATTTGACAACCTAAAACTATGTGCAAGCAAAAATTAAAGGGGTATGTACTGCTTGGTGTGCTCCTGCTAGCCTTTGGAATTGTCGAACCATCTCTATGCAATGTGGTGCTTAAGGAATGAATGCCATTGCAAAAGAACAACTGCAAGAGTGGATGCCTAGAGCTCTGAAATCTCACAAAGTCAAGAGTGAAAATGAGGATATTTTGAGCCCAAAATCCTATATATGACCCCCAAATCCTAGAGTTTTTCCCTTGGTGGACTCACTAGCCTATTTTTCAAACTTGGTCGTCAATCCTAACCACTTTATCAACATCCTAGGACCTATTTTTCATCCTTTTCTTAGTAGAAATACTCTTGTAACCTTGTCGTGACTTCGACCCAATTTTTTTTTCAGTCGATCTCTCGAGGGGGCAACACACCATTATTCCTTCGTCCATTGGGGAATTAGATAATTTTTTGATTTTTTTGAGCAACATCAGGTCTTTGAAACAATGCAACAAATACCTCGCTTTAAAGAGGGGCAAAATGTAGACACCTAAAAATGTCTTGAATGTATCACATATCCTAATATTGCTTATTAACATCATTTTCATCATTTTAACCTAATTCCTCTATTTAATTAAATATTTTTTATTATTTTATTAAATTCATCTTTTACATCTATTAATTGAATAATTGACATTATTTGGTTAATTCACCCTTTTTCATAATTTCTTATTAATTTCCCCTTTAATTGAACAATTTTGAATTATTTAATTAAAATTAATTTTCTTCCTTTCACCTTGATGAAATATTTTTTATTATTCAATTAAATCTTATTTTCCTCTATATCACTTGATTATATAATTATTTAATTATTTAATTAATAAATCCTAATTTCTTCCAATCCTCATAATTAAACAATTTTCATAATTATTTAATTCCCTAATTTCTTCCAACTTGCACAAAGAATATTACTTTTTCAAAAAAGGATATTCCCTTTTCAAAATATCTTTCCCTCCAAAATATCTAAAAGGCATATTCCCTCCAAGAGGAGTATTCCAAAATTTGAATTCAAATTTGAATACATATTTTCCCTCCAAAATATCTTTAACCAATTTTCCATGAAAAGTGGGATATTTTGGGCTCTCAAGCAATTTCATCCATTGATCTTCATCCATCTCCTTGATTTCCTCCCATATGCTAATATTGATCTTCAATCTTGACCATTGATCTAATATTTCTAAATCTATAAAAAAACTCAATTTTCCTTCAATAATCATTCATAATCTTAATATGTTTGAATTCTCATTCATTCATTGTTTTGAGCTAACTGTGAATCATAATCATCATTTTGAGCTTTGAAATCATGGTAAAATGCTTAATAGACCTTTCCACATACACTTGGAGCACAATCCCCCAGTGGGATTAAAGGTTTGCATATTGTTTTGGTTCAATTTTCTTTGAATTGTATGTTTTAATTCTTTTGATCAAGAATATTTTGATGTTTGCTAACCAAATATCATTGAGTATGGACTAATATAATATTTTCTTGATGGGTTTTTTATTATTGCATTGATTGCTTGATTTCTAACTTTTACAACTAACCCATATTTTCCCCTATGATAGTTTCTTATCAAGATCACCTAGTGAATACTAGACTTCACTAGCCTGTGCTTCCTTTATATATTCATGGCCACCTAGCAAATATCAAACTTTTCTATCCTATTATTTATGGATATCTTAGGTATGGATCCTAGTATATGTGAATCTTGCTAGTCCATGATATCATACCCCCTTTTCTACATATTTGCACTATGTATACATCATGTACATGCATCATGTATGCATCTTGTTTGTATCATGCTTGCATTGGGTTTACATAATTGTTTAATATTATGTTCGTGTATATTTTTCTTCATGTCTTCGTTGTGTATGCTTTGTGTTTGATCATCATTTGTATTGTATCTTGTGTGTGTGTGTTCCTTTGTCTTCTCATTGTTGTGTAGTAAGATCCCAAGCTTGGGGGCTAGTGCATCCCCTAGACTCAATGCCATCTTACTTCTTCAATGTCTTCATAAATGAATCCTTCTTGGATTCTCCAAGTACTTTAGTGTGAGCATGAGTGTAATTTCATACTCTCACTAAAGTGAGGGTTAAATAAACTATCATAAATTATCGATCCCAACATTTTCACATTATGTTTGGCTCCACCTTTGATGCATGGACCTAATTGTGTTAATTATTTACCCATTTTAATGTCGTTTTTGAAAAATAAAAATAGAATTAAAAGATTAATATTAAATATTCATTTAACAACATCAAATGTCCCCAAAATAGTTCTAGTCTAGGGTTCCCATGCCCCTGACCAACCTGTTTTGACCCAGATTTAAATATTTTATTGTCAACATTTTTTATTTATAAAGTTAAGTTTTATTTTTTGGCTCTTCATAATTAATTTTGCAAGAAACAAATAAATGCATATAAATATAAGCTATTTTAACCATTTGACATTTAGCAATCTAAGGAAATCAAGAGAAAAATTGAGCATCATGAAAGTAGTCAAGGGTAGAATTAGTAGAATTATTGCAGCATTATTTTAGTCAAGTATCATGTTGGCAATGCATCAAGTTTCAAGTTTAAGATCATTCATGTTTGTATGTTCATCCATTTTGTGAGTACTAACACTTGGAGGACCTTAAATCAATCCAATTTTCCTTGCATGAGATTTGTATCATGACTTTAGTCCATCAAGGGACTCAAATTTGAAGTGGTGAGTTGCAAAACTTGTTAATTTATCACTTGTTTAATCTATTTTGCCTCTGCTTGACCCAGAGTAAGCACTCTTTACATCATCATAGCCATTTTAGAAGTGGAAACACTAAAATAGGGTTTGAATTAGGTAATCCCTTGTACGACACAACCCTTTCCCTCCTTTATTGTGTGTAGATGGCATATCTAAAGCAAAGTTGGAAGCAGATTCAAGACCTAATTGTAAGATTCAACATTCAAGCATCTTCCTTCAATAAATATTGATCTAGATGAAGTTTTGAAGTTGATTCCAGGAGGAAAAATCTTATAGGTTGTAACCTACTAAGACCTGCTTAGAATTCCTAAAAATTATCATTTCTAGTCTAGGTCACCCATGCCCTTCTCCTATTAGTTTTAGTCCAAATTTAAATGCCAAGTTCCTTTGTCTTTGCGCTCTGCTTCTCTATAATTTGTTTTGAGTATCAGTTTTGTATTTTTCTATAATTCCATCATTTTGTTGTAGGTGCATCATTACCCTAATTAAGTATCATTTCACACTTCACTTCTAAATTGGATCAAATCTTGCTACCACAAACAAAGGGACCAAAACCTTGATCAACCATTCTAGCTCTTCCATTTAGGATAGTAGCCAAGTGGTCTTTTACGATCATTTTTATGTTGTTTAATGTGTAAACGAGTTATAGGTGTGATTTAGACCCTAGATCCCCTTTTTACTCAACACACAAGTACAAGATCTATTAATATAAAATTATTACTCACGTGTTCTCATCATTAGGGGAAATATTGGAGGTGATTTATCACTATTTGATATCTATGTTGACATGATTGCATCTTGCTATATTGATAAAATATCACATGATGTTACATCTAAAACTTATTATATAATTATTGAATTTTATATTATCATATCTCTTTCTCCTATCTCTGATTCCTTGCATCCATTGGATGCAATCAACTAGAGGGGACACATTTGCTATTATTGATGCTCTTTTGATGACTATGTTTGTAGTGATTAGCTTATGGTTATGATGATTATTTTTATTCTATGTGGAATCCTATTGTCACATCTCCAAATAGAGTCCTATTTTTATTCCAAATGAAGTCATATTTCTACATCAATTAGAGTCTTATTACTATTTTTTCTCCAAGCTAGCCAATTATCTTCATTTTATGAAGTCACTTTAACTAGTTTTTGTAAGCTCCTTCACAATTATTAGTTGTATTTATGCTTATTCCAAATTTTTAATAGATGTTACTCATTAGAAGTTGTTGTATGTACTTGTAGGTTTCCAAATGGAGTATTTATTATAAGGAGAGCACATAGTTCATTGCCATCTTTATTGATATCCTTAATGTGAGTGTTTGAATATTCACTTTCATGTTTATTACGTATTTTATGAAGTGATACACATCTTCATGGTAGTTCACATGTAATTCGAAGTTGGATCAAAATGTAATAGAAAAAAATGCACAACCTATGCTTTTCTTCATTTTTGGCCCACTTACTTGTTTGTCCTATGTTTAATAACTAGTATAAATGTGATGTATTTATTTCCAAAACTTGGTAAATCATCCAAGCCTTGATTGATTATGACCTCATACATACATAGGGACTATTTTTTAATTTATTTTACCAATATGTTATCTTGGGTCAAATCCACACCCACAAAACTAACCTATGTTAGTTTAGTTGGTATGAAAATGACTCCAAAACTTATAAATGATTCAGATTTAAAATTTGGGCTCAATTTAAGTCTTTGCAACTAGCTATTATGAGCCCATTAAAGTGTAAAATATTTCAAATTGCATGCTAGGGTGTCAAAGGACAAACATTAATTCATTACAATCATCTAAAAATCTAGGAACTTATCAAAGAACCATCTAGTGAAGAGTGAATGAAAATTGCAACAAGGATTATCATGCACCATTAGCATTGCATCAACATCTTAAGCATACTAGAAATAGTTTCCTTTTTTCTTCAATCATTGTTATGTACCATTAAATTATTTACAAGGGGTTCGACCAAATGATAAAATGCTAGCCTAGCAAACTCTTGAATGATATCTATCAACACCACTCCTTTTGTAAATGTGAATAGATCCCTAATGTTGGATTTGACTTACTTTAGATCTGAGTGTATGGTTCAATTTCATCCTAGGGTTCAAATTGATGAGCATGAAAATTATTCTCATAAACATTAAAGTGAACTAAAATAATGTTACACCATATTTATTTGTCATGAGGTAACCATTTAATAAGTTCCATTTTATTAATACATCAATGAATCAATTGATAAAATTTATCATAATCAAATTTTTGTTGAACCACAAGCTCAATATCATTATAATATTTATCTAATTTTAAATATTTATTTGAATAATTTTACAAATCCTAACTTATTAATTCTAAAACTAATTGATTAACTTATTCAATTATTTATTTACTCTAATTAACTAATTAAAATTAAGAAACTATAGTTTCCTTTCAATTACATTTCAACCTTCCATAGACACAACTCTTAAAAACTAATCTTTTTCTAGCTTAATATTATTTAAATAAATAAATTGATTTAATGTATATGATACTTATCACACTATGATTTAAAAAGATCCAATCTTTGCCAAATTATTTAAAATTAGAAATGATAATTTACTTTGCAGACTTTTAATCAACTTAATTACACTACACCAATAATGTAAAATCATGACTAATAAATACATGTTATTGGAACATGTACCTAATCTTTCATAATAGTGGTTGTATTATATGACTAGCACTTGCATCTAAAGAAGGTTCAAAGATTACGTGGATAGACAATTATATAAAGAATATGTATTTGTGCATAGATGTATATGAATACCATGTATTGCAAGTTCTAATTATATGTATCTCATTGCTTTGGTACTTCTATAAATGCATATAATTTCTTAAACTTCAAAGACTTGAAACAACCAAAGTATCTCTAAAGAAGGTTAGAACAAATGTCTAAAATTTGAAGTGTTTTACTTTCTCTAACAAGTTGACTCGTTTTCAATAATACTCTTCCATTGATGCAGAAACTTGGTGAGACAGACGCCAACAAATCTAAAACAATACATTGATTTTCTACATATACAAGATCAACTCCAAAATAGTATTTAGAGACAGAGATATAAACTCGTAATAATTAATAAGGCCTTCAAGCAGAGGCGGTCTCCTTTCGAGAATTGAAGTAGAGAGAAGCAACAGGCAGGCCAAGGCTGTTGAGAGATGCAAACTCTCTGGTGCTGAAATTGTTGCATGATGTACAGTCATATACAACACTTTCTCTCCCCATCTGCTTGAATAGAGTGAAGACAATCTTGTGGATGCCACTCCTGAGGTTTGGACATTCGTAGCTTACCAACTCTCTACCTGTGCAATATTTATCATTCTCCATTCTCATTAATAAGAAACGACCCACAAATTAACAGATATAGATTAATGATAGAGTTTGTCATACCCAAGCCATTAGATGATGTTGCAGGAATATCCGTCACAATCCTGCACAATCATAGTTACAAGTTGTTAGTCTATGAGATCTATTCTCAGAAGTGTGATAGTTAGTCCAACACCCCTCTCTGATATTATATCAGAGAGGAAATTGAATTTGGGTTGATGTTCTGATATCACATATAGATTTATTGTTACACCAAAACTTGAGGGTGTTAGTGAACTTTTGAATCAACATTTTCACCTATATCTAGAGTGACAGTTAATCCATGAGATCAATTCTCAAAGATGTGATGGGTAATCCAACAATTTATACAAAGCTAAACATAACATACCAATGCAGATACTCACGGAGGGTTGGCTCACCAGGGCTGGGAACATCTGAATCACTCATTACCTGTAATTTATTTTTCAATAAAAAAATAAATAATATAATGTACATAAGATTTCCATATTCTAAATCACACTATGATTTCTATCCCCACATTTTACTAGCATCATAATAAAAAATCATAGAATCTAATATGAAACACTATGATTTCTATCCTCATATTTTATTAACATCATAATAACAAATCATAGAATCTAATATGAAACACTATGATTTCTATCCTCATGTTTTATTAACATCATAATAACAAATCATAGAATCTAATCTGAAACAAAGGTACAAACATTATTTTCTAGAAACTCTTCCTTTCAATCATATAATATGCCACCAACAATTGAGATGCAAGGCTAAGCAAATAAAAGGTATACCAAAGTGAAGAATCTCTCAGAGTCAGCCCCTCCGATCTCAAGATGTGGAAGAGATAAAATTTCTGAAGGCTTGAATTGGGAAGCATTGGTTGTGGGAATAGGGGCAGAGGAGCAACAACAAAAACAGAGCAGCAAATAGAGATTTCATACACAACAAAAAATATAACTTATTCTACTGGAATTAAGAGTTGTTCATAAAACACAAAAAATAACACAGCAGTAAAATCAGATTTAAATTCAAGTATTAAACTGAGACAATATTGGCAGAGCTTCGATGCCCTTGAGTTATTGCTTCTCTTCAAAAGTTGCAGAGCTGCGTTGCTCTATTTTCAGCTTCTTTTCATATATCAAAATGACCACAAAATAGAATTAAAACTAAGGCAACAAAGGACAGCTAAGAAGTAATAAAATATTACTAATTTTAACACCCACAAAGTGTGCGATATAAAATAGCAGTTAATGCATAATCAAAATAAATCTCCCGTAATCTTCTCCAAGAAGACATTCCTTAAAAGTTGCCATAAATGTTGAAATAGTGGAGGTGAGCTGGATGATCTGGCGCAATTAATTGAGATTAGACATAATTCTAACACTCCCCCTTAATCTCAACTAACTAATATTCAGCTCAAAAACTTTCGGAGTATCCACCTTCAGTCTGAAAGGTTCTAGAGCATCTGCCTTTTGTCTTCTACTTTCTGTCTGAAGGGTTCCAGAGCATCTACCTTCTATCTAAAAGGTTTCAGAGCATTTGCCTTTTGTCTTCTACCTTTTATTAAAAAATTTCTAGAGCATCCACACTTGCACAAAAAAATTTCGAGCAATCATTTTCAGCACATACACCCAAACAACTTCTCAAGTATTCAAATGCATCTTTTGCCAATGGTTTAGTAAAAATATCAGCAAATTGATTTTCTGATCTGCAGAATTCTAAACATATTTCTTTGTTATTCACTAACTCCCTTATAAAATGATATCTAGTATCTATGTGCTTGCTTCTTTTATGAAAAATGTGATTTTCAGACAGTGCAATGGCTGAGTTATTATCACTATAATTCTTTGTTTCTTCATCTTGTTTATGCATCAACTCAACCAACATTCTCCTCATCCATACTGCTTGACATGCTCCTGCAGTGGTTGCCACATACTCCGCTTCTGCTGAAGAAAGTGTAACAATGGGTTGCTTCTTTGAAGCCCAAGATACAACACCAGATCCAAAATGAAATGCATAACCAAAAGTAATTTTTCTATCATCTATAATACTAGCACAATTGTTGTCTATGTATCCAATGAGCTTGAAATCATCTACAACTGAATACAAAATTCCATAATTCTTAGTTCCACATACGTACCTCAAAATGCTTTTTTCCAGCTTGCCAATGAGAGTCTTTTGGAGACTCCATGAACCTTGAGATAAGGCTCACACCGTACATGATGTTAGGTCATGTGGTAGTCAAATACATGAGACTACCAACCAGCCTTTTGAACAACTTAGGATCAACTAATGAACCATCATCATCCTTGCTTAACTTTAGTCCTGTCACAACTGGAGTAGGGACTGGTTTGCAATTCAACATATTAAATATTTTCAATACATCACCTGCATACTTTGACTGAGAAATAAAAATACCATCTACTGATTTATTAACTTCTATTCCCAAAAAATATTTCATAAGTCCAAGATCATTCATCTCAAACTCTTTCATCATGGCTATCTTAAAAAGACTAATGGAAAGATCTCCCATAAAGATCAAATCATCTATACAAAGACAAACTATCAACATTTTACCTTCTTCATCCATTTTGATATATAAAGTAGGCTCACTGTTGCACCTACTAAAACCATTCTTAATCAGGTAAGAATCAATTCGACTGTACCATGCTCTAGGAGCTTGCTTGAGTCCATAGAGCACTTTTTTTAGCTTGTATACCTTTCCTTCTTGACCTGCAATCTCATATCCTTCTAGCTACTCAACATAGACTTATTCTTCAATCAAACCATTTAAAAATACAAATTTTACATCCATTTGGAAAACTTGCCACTTCTTTTGGGCTGCAATGGCTAAAACACTTCTTACCGTATCCAATCGATCTATTGGAGCAAATATTTCATTGTAGTCAATACCAAGCTGTTGAGTGAAGCCTCTATCAACCAACCTCACCTTATGCTTCAACACATTTCCACCTATTCCATACTTAGTTTTGTAAATCCACTTAACACTTATGACATCCTTTTCTTGAGGGCGATCCACCAACTCCCAAGTATTGTTCTTCTCAATAGCTTTAATCTCTTCATTCATAGCTTCAGCCCATGCTTCATCCTTAATTGCTTCATAAAAGAACATTGGATAAACAACTTCTGAAAATAAAGCAAAAATAGAAAATGAATTTGATGTTTCAACACTAAAATCAGCTTCATATATGTCTCTTAAACTCCTTGTTTTTCACTGCAATAAGCTTGCCAATGTAGGACTGGATGAGTTGCTTCTATCAACTGAGTTTGAAGGACTTTCAGATGATGTTACAACTAGTGTTCTTTATGGAGTTTTCTGTGTTGGTGAAGAAATATGATTTCTTGAAAGTCTTGTTGTAGAAGGTGTAGCTTGTGCTACAACTTGTGTTGCTTGTCCGGGAGTGGAAGGAGGTATTGCTTGAGGAATACCTTGTTGTTCTATCACTTCATCAGTCATTTCATCATGTGGATCAACTATTGCTACACTTATTATTTTTTCTACACTTCCATCCCATGCTTCATTCTCCACAGATTGTACATCTCTGTTGATTACAACTTTTCTTGTAATTGGATTAAACAATTTGTAAGTTTTTGTATCTTTTGAATACCCAACAAAAATACATTTTTCACTTCTATTATCTAGTTTTTTTCTCAACTCTTTAGACACATGAGCATATGCAACGAATCGAAAGACTTTGAAGTGATTAACATTGTTCTTTCTACCACTCCAAGCCTCTTGAGGAATCACATTCCTTACACTGGTAGTTGGACATCTATTCAAAATGTAAACAACACTTGCTACTATTTCAGCCCAAGAATTCGTTTGGTAAATGCTTTGATTTCAGCATACTTCTTGCCATATCCATGATAGTTTGATTTCTTCTTTCAACCACACCATTTTGTTGAGGTATGTAATGGGCTGTAAATTGTTTGTGAATACCATGTTGGCTGCAATAATTCAAAAAATCATTAGAACTATATTCACCGCCTCTATCAGTTCTTAATATCTTGATATAGCATCCACTTTTTTTTTCTACAAGAGCCTTGGACTACTGAAAAACACCAAATGCATCAGATTTATGCCTCAAAAAGTAGACCCATGTCTTTCTTGTATGATCATCAATAAAAGTTAGAAAATATGTGCATCCTCCAATGGAAGGATTTTGCATCAGTCCACATATATCGGAGTGAACAATCTCAAGTGGTTTACATGCTCTTTCCAATTTTCCAACTGGGAAGGTCTCTCTATGTTGTTTACCCAATATGCACACTTCACATACTCTTTGTGGTTTCTTAATCAATGGTAGCCCCTTAACCATATTCTTCCTATGCAATAAATTAAGACCTCCAAATGTTAAATGGCCAAATCTCAAATTCCATAACCATGATTCATTCTTCACAATTGACTGAAAAGTTGTTTGAACAATTACATTACCATTTTGTTCTTCTTTAGTTTTAGTTTCAGCCTTTTTGGAGCTACCTTGTTCTATTTTGGAGCAGCCTTGTTCTTTTTCATAGCAACCTTCCAGAGCAACTTTGCAGCTTTGCTCTTTTCCAAAGAAAAAATTTGGAGCAACTTGAGAGGCGTCTTGAGAATTTTCAGTCTTAAATGCTGCTCCAGCTGCTTTTCTTTTGATGTCAGGTTTCAACCTCAATGAGAACATTCTGTTTTTTGTCATTTGTACCTTTGCAATCAACTACGTGCTAGGATATTTATCAAGAATGACACATGCATTGTTTTTCATATAAACTCTGTATCCTTTTTGCACCAATTGACCAATACTCATCAAATTATGTTTTAGACCAGCAACATAAAAAACATCATGAATTACTTGTTGCTCCCCCTTTTTGGTTAGAATGTCAACAATGCCTTTTCCCATACCATTCACTTGATTATTGTTCCCAAGAGTGACATTTAAAGTGACTGATTTGTCCAAGCTAGAAAAAAACTCTAAATTTCCAGGCATGTGATTGCTACAACCAGAATCTAAATACCAAATATCATTTGAACTCTCTTGAACCATATTGCATTCAACTGGTGATTTTGTAGAAATTGCTTCAACAATCTTTGCACTTGCAATAAACATAGTATTTTTTATAGATTTTTTTGGGGGATTTTGATTTTGTCTTCCTTGATCATGTTGTTCCTTCCTACACTCAGAAGCATAATGATCATATTTCTTGTAGTAATGACATTGAACATTTGAATTGTCTTGTCTTTGACCAATTGGGTGACTATGAGAGGATTCTTTGTTTTTTCCTCTTCCACCTTGATTTGCAGGATTGTTGCTATGTCATCTAAATGAGTTTCTTCCTCTACCTCTTCCATGGCTTATTGAAGCCTGAGATGAGAAAGCATTCTCAATGGAGGTGTGTGATCTATTCAACCTATATTCATGATTTATCAAGGATGCATGCAATTCATCCATTGTCAACTAGGTTAAATCCTTAGTTTCCTCTATGGTAACAACTAAAGGATCAAACTTAGTAGGAAAAAATCTTAGCATTTTCTCAACTATTCTAGTCTCTTCTAATGTTTCCCCATGATATTTTATCTGATTTATTAGCCCAATAACATGAGTAAAAAATAACTCCACAGACTCTGAATCTTTCATACATATATTCTCAAATTCTCTTTTAAGTATCTGGAGTTTTGCATATTTAGCTTTGTCCTTACCTTGATAAGTTGTTTGCAATGTGTCCCATGCCTCCTTTGCTTGTGTTGTTGTTGCAACTCTTGACAATATGATTTCATGCATTGCTTGATGTATGTAGAAGAGGGTTTTTCCATCCTTCTTTATTTGCTCTTTCAAGAGGTCTTTCTCTGCCTGGGTGAGTGCATTGTAAGTTTCTTGGTCTATTGGTTCTGCATAGCCATTCTCAACAATTTCCCAAACATCCTGGGACCTAAACAAGGCTTTCATGGTCAATGTCCAATATTCATAATGTTTGCCTGTGAAAAGAGGGGTTTGCAGGCTAGACAAGGAAGCACCAGAAGTTGAGGCTGTGGAAGCCATTGATGGCTGTCAAATAGAGAATGAGCAAACCCAGAAAAAAAAGAAGAAGTTTGAAGCAATGGATTTGATACTAGATGTGGGAATAGGGGCAAAGGAGCAGCAACAAAAATAGAGCAGAAAATAGAGATTTCATACACAACAGAAAATAAAACTTATTCTACTGGAATTAAGAGTTGATCATAAAACACATAAAATAACACAACAACAAAATCAGATTTAAATTCAAGTATTAAACTAAGACAATATTGATAGAGCTTCAATGCCCTTGAGTTCTTGCTTTTGTTCAAAAGTTATAGAGCCGCGTTGCTCTATTTTCAACTTCTTTTCATATATCAAAATGACCACAAAATAGAATTAAAACTAAGGAACAAAGGACAACTAAGAAGTAATAAAATATTACTAATTTTAACACCCACAAAGTGTGCAATATAAAATAGCAATTAGTGCATAATCAAAACAAATCTCCTGTAATCTTCTCCAAGAAGACATTCCTTAAAATTTGCCATAAATTCTGAAATAGTGGAGGTGAGTTGGATGATCTAGCGCAATTAGTTGAGATTAGACATAATTCTAACATTGGTGACATGCCTGGATGGGTAAATCACACTTAGCTTGACACTTGGCATGAAC
This sequence comes from Sequoiadendron giganteum, assembly GCA_007115665.2. Taxonomy (NCBI): domain Eukaryota; kingdom Viridiplantae; phylum Streptophyta; class Pinopsida; order Cupressales; family Cupressaceae; genus Sequoiadendron; species Sequoiadendron giganteum. Next base: position 363,513,086 of record CM021105.1, on the reverse strand, counting down.
ATACCTACCACATCTCCAATAACTCCTACCAACACCAAGGGATCTTTCATTCTCTCCATTTTCTCTCTATTGCAGTGCAGTTCACAATCTGCAATGGCTTAATGTGTATAGATAGTGTGGAGATGGTACACAAGAATAAAGACTGGTGTAATGTGTATTAGTGTGGTGATGGGCACATAAGAATAAAGACAGATTGGTCAAAAAATCATCGTTTACCTGTTAAGGAATTAAAACTAAAATCAAAGGTTGTAAGTACAATTATTTTGCACTATTTGTACTCATTCTCATGTTTTCAGAACATGAAGACCTTATTATTGTCTCATCTGAGTTGTTGCTCAGTGCTTTAGTAGTACGAAATGTTGAATAGTGAAATATTTTTGTCAATATGGACATTTGCACCCTTGAATCAAAGAACATTGCCAGCATTTAATAATTGAATATTACATAGAAATGCCAGAATCCAATTATATAGTATAATCTGTCAGCACCACTGTAAGAAAAAATTATGGAGGGCTTGGGAGATATTGTGAACAACTATACCGTTGAGAGTTGGGTTCTGGGTGCCAGTTGGCCTGTTCAATAATTACAAATTGACATGATGTCTTAAAAGTCAGGTTTGCGCTTAAATTGATTGGAAATTGACATTTTGTCTTAAAAGTCAGGTTTGCACTTAAATTATATATCACATATATTTGCAATTGGAAAGGATCAACTTCCATTCTATAAGGTGAGTTCTTAGAATTATGTCCTTTTTCATTAAAAGTAACTAATATAAATTTAATTTTTCATTTAAAACATTAAGGATCATATGTATTTTGAATTTTAAAATGGTAAAATATATATTAATTATTTTATAACTGTTGTCACTTGGATTTGCACTCTTGTCAAGTGTCTTGATTTAGCAATCCAGTGAAACATAGAAACACTCCAAGACTTGTGGGTTTCCCATAGCTTGGAGTGAATCTCTAGAGAGGGTTGGTTCTCTTTGAGACTTCACCTAATTTAACCTATACTACTGTTGCATGCTAAGAAAAGGGGTGAAGGAAACATGAAATGAAACCTAAGACTAATAAGGTGATGCACCAAATATTCTTTGAGACCTGCATAACTATCTTTGCACACACAATTAATCAATGATAAGGCGGGTTCATGCACAACTATAAGGTTTTATATGCCCATACATCAATATTTTATGAAAAGGTTATGATATTCACAATCTTAAAATGAAAATCTAGTATCTCTTCACAACTTTGGATTGTTTGTATCATTTACACAACCCACTACCTACAATAATGCATACATTCTCTGCCTAAAGGTGTTGATAATGAGACACAACATCAAATATTATCACATACATCAAAATAAATTGCCAATCATTTGATTGCATACAATAAGAACAACTTTTGAGAAGGCCAAAAAACATAAATTTCTTTATTGAAAAGGTGCTTACATATTGTTGTACATGCTTGAAAGTGGGTTACAATCCTATCCCAACTTGAAAGAACCTTGAAAAAGCTACAATACAATAGCTAAGAATAGCTAGAACTAAATAAAAATCTACCCTTAGGCCTCCTTTTTAAGTTTCTCAACAACTTGCTAGATATTAGGAACATGTTTTGACAAATGAAAGACATATGTTTGCTTCAGTTTGTTCGGTCAAACCTTCTTCGGTGTCCATAACTGTTACCTCTTTTTCTAGTTCCTCAAAGTGCTCCATGATGGTGGTTAAATGAAGAAAACTTGATGTTTTGACGTTATCTATCAACAAAGGTTCCTTGAACAGCTCCTAGATGTCCTCAATAGGTTCAAACTGAGTCAAATAACCACCCTATATTCTCTCCATTTTTTGCACAACTCACCAAACTTCATAGATGCTCTCCAATTTCTCACAACTCATCATTATTTCTCCAAGCTTCCATCAATTCCTTTCCAAGATTTTAGGACATGTGCAAGAGTTAAAAAGGGATAAAAAATCTTTTAAGGTATGGGAGATCTTCTAGGACCAACATTTGACAAGTGTCACTCAATTATATCTCCTTAGTCCTCACATATTCACTACCCATGTAAACCTTTTCCATTCACCTTAACCAACTAAACAGTCATCTAGGCATTAGAGATGCATAGTTTGATCATGATTTTCTGTAAACCTTGATCACTTTTCCTTAGGACAAAAAATTGCCAGTTAAAGACATAATCTTATGGTTTTGTCCATCTTGAGTAAGTAATTTGTATGTTTGTTCATAACAATACAACCTTGACCATCACATTTCAATACTCCTTGTTCAACTGTCTTCAATGTAGTTGCTATGTAGCTACTCCTTATTTCTATCTTGGTGCATGGACTACCCTTTTGATTCTTGATACTACAACTTCCTTTGACTGTCACTTGAAGCAACTTCATGTAATTTTCACTTAGGAATAAAATCATAAATCCCTGATGTCATTGTTATCCTTCCTTGTGTATTCATTGCATTGGTCAATAGTTAGCACTTGTCTTAATAGTTGTTAAAAGACATCCTTCTACCATCATTTATTCTTCTTACTTGAGTAATAAGCAAGTTAGCATCAACATAATGCTACACGAGGACTCTAATAATGCCTTGACACTATCATTGTTGAGTGTTGACTTCATTGTTTCATGAAGTTATCATGTTTTTGAGGCTGCTTTGTCATGTTATTGATCTCTATTGTATTGGAAGTTTGTCCTATTGTTCAAAATTCAATACCTTATCCATATTCAAGAAGAACACCACTTCACCATTTATAGAATTGTCCTTGTGTTTTCTATCTAATACTTAACATTCTTCCATAGATTGTCTCTTCATGACACAATACTTAATGCTTTTGTAAGTGAATAAAACACTTTTGATCATAGAAATAATTGTCCTCTTTATCCTTATCTCATGCTTCCAAAGGGAGTATCATACATATCTACTGTAGAGTCAAGTTATTCAAGATTTTCAAAGAAGAGATCACTTGCTCAACAAGTAACTCATTCTCAATCACATAGACCTCTTGAATGATTATCTTCACTTGCTTTGGTTGTAGAATTGTCTTTATATCCTTTGAATGTACTATGGTAGTCCTTTGTCTTAGTTACTGTCATGCTTGAAATCAAATCTAGCCCTAGCTTTTACTAAGACTCCTATATTGTCAACTATCTATTAGAGTTATCATGTATTAGAGAATAAGTAATTACTTTAATTAATTATTATACTAATTCTCATGCACTTAAGCTAAACTTAGGTTTGTTGTATTAGTTAATTCAATACTTTATTTATGTTAACTACAGAGCTAATATTAGATCAATTCATCTCATCACACAAGATGTTGACACTTGTTATGATCTAATCCCTTTTCATTAGGGTTGCTCTTATAAAGCATTCATTCTCTCTTGTAATTATTCATTCTGTAAGTATTTTCTTTTTGAGAAATAGAAAATATTTCTTTTGTAGAGCTCTTGGATGGAAGGTGTTTTATTCATTGTTTGATCTTATGGATTGTGTTATTCACAAATCTAACATGGTATTAGAGCCAGGATTCAGCGAACCCCTTCTCCATTTTTGAGCTTTTTTCTCATATAGGGTTGTAGGTTCAAATCTTAAATTTTCAATGCCTTTTTTGCATTTTTTTGGAGGTGGGTGAATTTTTGAAGTATTTTGGTACAAAACGGACCTTGCCATCGTGTCCAAAGCGACCAAAAACCTAAAGATCAACTATTTTTTTCAAAAATCTTTAAAAAAAATTGAAGGTGATTTTTTTTAACACAGTTTACGAGGCAAAAAAATCTATACAACGGTACAAAATCCATACAACATACAGATCTGTATGTCGTATGTACTGTGTAGGCCATTAATTTTGCAGCAAAAACAAATTCATGGGTTTCAACAAAAAAGATTGCAGGTTCAAAAATTTTAAGGGTTTGATTTTTAGAAACAAAAGAGTTTTTTTAATGCAAAAGTTGTTGCACTTTTTGGAGATGTGACAAAAAAATATTCCTTAGAATATTCCTTGCTTTAGCCTCCAAACTTAGAAACTAGGCGTCCATATGTCCAGGGGCCAAAATTTTAAGCTGCTCATTTAGTTTTCTAAGGCAAATTGAGAAGTTTTACAAAATCGAGTATATCTTGGGCATAAAAACTGCGTTTTTTGAAAACTTTATATCGTTGGAAAGTTGGTTTTGAGCTCATTCTAGATCTGGAGGTTATTGTTTCCTGAAGCTCAATGGAAATCTATGGAGAGAAAGATCTAAACACTCATATTTTTTGGCTACTATGAGGATGTTAAGGCATACAGGTTGTTTGATCTTGATTCCAAAGAGGTCTTGTTTCAATGAGATGTCTAGTTTGATGAGCACTTTCCTCTGATGGATTCTCCATCCCTAGCTTGTCCCTCATCTCCTACTACTCACTCCTCATATCTTGAGGATTACTCATCCCTTGAGGATGAGGATGATGCTCCATCTATTCTACCATCTCCAAATATTCGACCTTTACCCAAGTGGGCCCACAATACTATTTATGTAGCTGGACCTTTGGTAGGTGATCCTTCAAACTCCTATCACACTTGTGCAAAAACATCGGGTGTTGGTCTTTTGAGTCACCATTTCGGATGATCCTCAAAAATTTTTAGAGGTGGTTGGTATTCCTGAGTGGGATAGTGCTATGGCAGATGAGTATTCTTCTCTGATGAAGAATCATACATGGGATTTAGTTCCTATTCCTAAGGGAATAAAGTTGGTTCGGTGCAAGTGGGTGGACCATACCAAATATGTTGCAGACGATTCTATTGATAAGTATAAGGCTCGTATTGTTGCAAAGGGTTTTTCTCAAGTCAAAGGTATTGATTATTCTGAGACTTTTTCCCCTGTTGCCAAGATGAAATCTATCCACCTTGTACTTTCCCTTGCAACTTCACAAGGATGGCTAGTATTTTAGATGGATGTGAAGAGTGCCTTCCTTCATGGTGATCTTCATGAGGAGATGTATATGGAGTATCCACATGGTTTTATTGAGGACTCTTCGTTGGTTCACAAACTTCATCGTTCACTATATGGTCTCAAGCAAGCCCCTTGAGCTTGGTATGAGAAGATGGACACTTTTTTTCTTTCTTCTAGCTTCACATGATGTCATTCTGATCCCACAGTTTACATTCAAAGATAGGAGTGTGATCTTTTAATCCTTGTGCTATATGTGGATGATTTGATCCTTACAGGCGGTTCATCCTCCATGATCCAGAATGTTCAATGAGCTTTGATGGAGTAGTTTGAGATGAAAAATCTCGGCCTTCTGCACTACTTTCTTGGTTTACAGGTTATTCAGTCTTTAGATGGGATTTCCATATTTCAGCATAATTATGCTCTTGAAATGCTTCAAAGATTTGGCATGCTCGATTGCAAGCCTACCCCCACACCATTCCAGTTAGGTGTTGTATTGTCTTCCACTTGTACTACTCCTTTGGTAGATGTTGCATTATACATACAGTTGGTTGGTAGTCTTTTGTACCTAACACATTCACGTCCTGATCTTTCATTTGTGGTTGGTCTTGTCTCTTGATTCTCAGATGATCCACATGAGAGTCATTGGAAAGCTTCGAAATGAATTTTGAGATATATTCATGGCACCTCACATTATGGTATTCACTATGCATCAGGAGATCCTCAAATTATTGGCTTCACTAACTCAGATTGGGTTGGTGATGTCAATGCTAGGAAGTCCACTTCTGGCTTTGTTTTTTGCCTTGGTTTTGGTCCTATTACATGGTCTTGCAAGAAGCAATCAACTATTAGGCTAAGTATCATGCAACGGTTTTGGCCACCCAGGAGGTTTTGTGGCTTCGACAGTCTTTGATTGAGTTTGGTTTTCCTTTTGATAGTCCCACTATTCTTTGGTGTGACAATTAGAGTGCCATTCACATTTCTCGCAATCTAGTGGAGCATCAACATACTAGGCACATATAGATCCACATGCACTTCATATGATAGTTGATTCAGGATGGTTTTCTCACCTTGGAGTGCATGCCTACAGAGGAGCAGGTTGTAGACATCTTCATGAAACCTTTGGCATCACCTCGCTATCTTTAGCTACGGTCGATGCTTGGGGTGAAGGAAGTTGTCCTTGGGGGGTGTTTATGAGGCCTTCCTTCCTTCATGTTCTTTTACATGATTTCATCTCTTTTTGGAGTGGAGTTTTTCCCATGAGGTTTTCTCCATTTCTCCATTTCTCCATTTTTAGAGATTTTTTAGTTGTATTGGGTACCTCATTAGGCTTAGTTTTCGGGACCCATTCATGCTTTCTTTTCTTTGTATGCATTGGTTTTTAGAGTTTTTTAGATACTCCCTAAGTTACACTTAAGGAGGGGTGTTAGATTCATCATGTATTAGAGAATAATTAATTACTTTAATTAATTATTATTCTAATTCTCATGCACTTAATCTAAACTTAGGTTTTCTTTATTAGTTAATTCAATACTTTATTTATGTTAACTACAGAGCTAATATTAGATCAATTCATCTCACCACACAAGATGTTGACACTTGTCATGATCTAATACCTTTTCATTAGGGTCTCTCTTATAAATCATTCATTCTCTCTTGTAATTATTTATTCTATAAGTATTTTCTTTTTGAGAAATAGGAAATCTTTCTTTTGCAGAGCTCTTGGGTGGAAGGTGTTTTGTTCATTGTTTGATCTTATGGCTCGTTTTATTCACAAAGATAACACTATCAACATAGTCCCTTTTGTCCATTTTGAGACAACCTTGCTTTCTGTCTACTAATCCTTTTCCTTCTCTTTGTGTCTCATGTTGATTGCCACTTATGTTGACAATCACCATGCCGTCCTTTTAGGTTTTTTTTTTACATTGTTTGGTTTCTTGCACAAAAAATTGAAAGGATTCATATCTCTATCTTTGATTGAGCTTATTTCATGGTTTAATACCATTTTATCATGCATCCTTGCCCATATCTTGTATATATTTGATAGCAATATTCAAGGTTTTCTAAGGGATTTGATGAAACTCTTCTCTAGTAGTTCACTAGTTATTGTGAACCATCCTAACACCCTTGGGTTATGACTAAAAGACCTTTGATCATAGAAACACTTGTCCCCTTTATCGTTAGCTCTTGATTCCAAAGGGAACCACCACTAAATCATTGTCACTTTTAAATCATTATTACTAATAACCATGTCATTATCCATTTGATATTTTATGTAGCCCTCTATCATCAATATTCTGTTCATACTAAGTTGTCCACTATCAACTTGTGAACTCAATGTATGCTATCCTTTTAATCACTCTCCTCTATAATTAAGGTAAACCTTTATTGGATAGGATACAAGGTCAGTATCATTCATGTCTTCAATGTGACTATCCATTTTTTATGTGATCTGCAACACCTCTTAAACCTATGTCCCTGCTCTCAAAGAGAATATCATCTTTGAGAATGTGTGTCTTTTTCAGCATGTTCATGAAATAAATCCTCTCCTCAAGGCTGCGTCCTTTAGTTCCTCCTAAAATTTATGGGTACTATTGTCATATCTTCTTATTGCTTGCATGCTCATTGATCTCCAAACCTTTCCCTTTTGTATAATCTTAGACATGTGGGCTGTCATATGACTTGTGTGGTTTGACCCCACCATGTCTTCTCTATAGGAGTATACTTATCATGTCTTCCACTTCCTTTTGACATCTGTTCTCTTTTATGGATATGAGGTTGTGCTTTTGCACATAGTTGGACCCAATAATTAGCTATCATTTATTGACTATCCCTTGTAAAAAAAATCATAGGTTCCTTGTCCTTATGGCTATAACCGTGGTCTTTCTTCACTATGTTTCCAATCTTCCTAGTCTTGGACTAAAACCATTCATATCATGGCCAATTCTACTCGAGACGACATAGGCATTGTTTTCAACTTATTTATTTTTAACTACTTTTGAATATTGTTTTAGGAATTCATTTGCAAAGCTCATATCTTCAACAATAATAACTACCTTGCTTGAAACCTACAAATCATCCTCTTTGACTTGATATTTTCTCAATGTCTTTAGAACAAGGAACATTTGTTTCCTTTAGTGTATTGTCATGCCACAATGCTATTTGATTCTTGATGATGGGCCTATTGAAAAAAGTGAAGAATTCACAAACACTAAAGAATTTGTAGACATATCGAGCTTTCAACACTTGAGACTAATAGTAATGAAAATCACCCTTTCAGACAGTTACATAATATTTAGCATAGGGAAAATATTCCAGAGAGCCTTCATAGTTGATATGATTTTCTCAATCTAGAAAAGGGTCTAACAATAGAAAAGGATTTATATGGCTCTATCTAATGTAAGATCTTCCCTAAATTCAATCATGCAACTAGTTCATATTTTTTCAACTCAGGAGTCACAACCCAAAAGGTAGCATAGATATAAAATTCATTACAATTCATTCCTATACACGGTTTTATTAACATAACAAACAATGATAAGTTTTTAATGAATCAAAATGTTCAATCATTTCCTGGTTAGTGCTATACATGCAATAGATTTATACATAAGCCTAGTGAATGTAGAAATCAAATAATGAATGGTTACAATAATGGCACGAGGTTTCAATATTTCAATAGCTATTGCTATACATGCAATGGATTTAGGCATAAGGCTAATGTATGCAGATCTAGAGTTGGTGGAAGTAAGCTTGTTCAAATTGATGTCACATGTCACAAATGCAATAAATCTGGACATATAGCCAAATTTTGTAGAGTAAAGAATGTGAAGGTTGATCCGGTAAAGAAGAATGATCTAGTGAATAAGGTTGATCCTATAGAGATGAAGAAATAGATGAAAAAGATCTAGAAAAAGAAAGAGGAGAATGAGGTTAAGAATGAGTCGATGCCAACTTTTGGTGCAAATATTTTCTTTGGAAACTAAATCAAGATCTTTGGCTCAGGGGGATTTTTCACAAACAATTATTAATACCTTGCTAAAGATATGGTGTTGATGCCTTCAACATGTTGATACAAGGTGTAGGTTGGCATGCTTGACCTATTGGTGATATCACTGGTGGAAAATCTTTTGTTATGAAGATTTGCAGAGAGTTTGAAGGTGACTATGCCATTATAGTTAGGGTTCATCAAATTTTGACCTAACTTCAAATAAATGCAATTAATGTATTTTAGGTCATCCAAAATTTTCTATAAGTGATTTTACTTATGAAAAAGATCATTTGCATTCGAGTGTTTGAAGATTGAAGAGTAAAAAAGAGGCAAGTTGAAGTGATTCAGAATTCGTGCGACCCTAGCCGCTAGAGATCTAAAGGTATTTATAGTTTTTCACTCTTCCCTAAGTTTGAGAAGCATTTCAATTGTATTGCAAGATGTATACCCCACAAGTAATAAAGGTTGTGAATTGACCTCGACCTAAATTCAAGAAGCACCCTGATAAATCAAAAGTGATGAATACAGAAGGTGCATTTCCACACGTTCCTTTTGGGGTTCTGCATACTGAGGATATAAGGATGTATATTCATACAAAATTGGAAGAATACAATCATGTAAAGTTTGTAGAAGTGTGGGTAAATGAGCTTACCAATGAATATTTCGAGTTGAAACTCGAGCATGGAAGTCTAACGGAGAAGAAAATTGATGTTTGGAATTACCTCCCTATCTTTTTCCATGTGGATGAATGGGTGAGATATACATTGAGTAGAATCCATGATATATTCATATTGTTAGACCTACCACACATGATTAAAAATGAAGCCATTCGGGTTGTGATAGGGTTATATTATAAAGGACCGGTTTCAACACTCAAATATGTGAAAAATGAAGTGGTGATGAAATTAACTGGTGCAAAATTTGACAAGAGATCCTTGATAGTTAAGGACATTGAAGATCCAACAATTAAGTATGCCTCTATAATGATTGGATACAAAATTTTCTTCACAAACAGAGAAAATTCAGTTTCTACTACTGCAATCAATACAACATATGAGATGGTGAAGAAAGGAATGAATTATGACCTATGTGAATTGCTAAGGCTATAGTTGTTAGAAAATTTGCAGAAGACTAAGGAATCCCCGTACCCCTTCAAGTATGGTACCTTGATTATATGCTTATTATTTTAATTTCTTAGAGAAATGCCTGGTGTAAGAAATGTGGTGTGGCTAGACAATGTTCCTATGGCTAGACAAATCAAAGACCATATGTTGAGGTATCCAGATTCAACATCTAAAGATGAAGCCTTATGGGGGTTCTTCAAATCATTCTAATCCTAAATGCAGGAAAGAGAAAGAATACCTAAGAGTGTGATTGAGAAGTATAAGAATGATATTATCTTTATGGTAAGCAAATACTATTGCATGATGGAAGTTGTGGATCCAAGGACAGTATGGGTTCCTGAAATGGGATATGAGGTAGAAGAGAGTGTGATCATCGGTCTAGTTGATCACATGTTAAGAATGGAAAGAGATCCTAAAGAAGAGAGATATGGGACATATGAGGAGAAGTCTAGTGTTGTGCATATGGAGCACAAAACAAAGGATATCAAGAGAAATGTAGAGACAATGAAGGCACAAGTAGTGGAGATGATGGGAATACCAAAGGGCCTTGTGGAGAAATCCAAAGGCATATCCAGTCCTCTGTAAGGTGCCCCTAGTGCAAGAAGGTCAAGTAGGACCTCTACCCCCTCTCTGATTGATACTAAGTCCTTCGAGACTAAACCTCCAGTTGGTTTGAAAAGGAAAGAATCTTCCAATGCCCCTATAAAACAACAAAGTGCTTTGTAGAAGAGAAGAAAAGAGAAGGTAAGAAGAGAACAATATGTGACCATAAATGTTGATGATAAGGAAGAAGAAGAACAAGAAGAGGGACCATAGTTGATCTATAAGATAAAAACCAATGTATCTCAAGTAGAGACAAGTGTAAAGAAAGCAAAAATTGATATTGTGGATATTGACAGTGAGGTAGAAGTGGAGAAAGAGAAACAATATTTCTTGATTCATATGAGGAAGAAGCCTAAGTCCAGAAAAGGAGAACTGTCTCCTAAAGGAAAATAAAAGAAGAAAGATAATTCCCCTCCGATAAGGAAACATAATCCTATGAAATTAGATGCACTATTTAATGGCATAGTTGAGCATGAGATGTTGGAATGTAGGTTGCTATATTATATCCCACTGCAGATGACACTGATAAGTTAATAGAAGAGGCAATAGTTAGGTATATATTAACATTTGATGTCAGCGTGAAGAATATAGAAAATAAATTGCCTAAAGATCTAAGAGGTGCATTATATGTAAGAAGACAAGAAGCATTTGATGAAGATGCTAAAATGAGAACATTTTCTTTGGAGAAGGTTAGTGCTTCTTTTTCAGATGAGGATAGAGCTAAATTGACTCAATTGTACAACAAAGAGTTTAGGACTAAGCAAAGAGTTACCACCCTGATGAGTAGGGACAAAGAGGATATTGAAAGATTAAGAAATGAGACAATGGAAAAAGTTTCCAATATGGCAAAGGAGTTAGGAATGTCTTCGGATAGCGAAGAACAATCACAACATGATGTATCTATCCCAAAAGTGAATGAGCCAAAAGATGCACAACATGAGCATGCTCTAGAACATGAGCATGTACCTAAAGAAGACAATGTGCAAGAAAATGCTACTGATGATACTCCTCCAGTAGAGGAAAATGTTGTTGGAGCAGAATGGGATGATGAAATGCATAAGGAGGAAGTGCAAACAAAGAAAAACTTGCCCCCTCCGGATATTGAGACAAATGGTGAACATAGAAAGGAAGACCCTAAAGATCACCCATAGAATTCAAAGGCACAAAACACTGAAATTTTTTCCTCTCTCGGAGGATAAAGAGTTTGATAAACAAGAGAAGAATGATAAGGTAGACTCCAACATTGGTGACAAGGAAAAAGATTATATGAAACCGGTTGAAGAGAAGCAAACTGAAAAAGAATCCAGCAGTGCAGACAAGGAGAAGAGTGATGATGGAGAGTGCATTGGTGACAAGGAAAAGGCCAATGAGAAAAAGGAAGAGTAAAGCATAAAGGTTGTTGGTGAATCCTCTCGTGATTCACTCAAGGGTCTGTTAGACATGCAGTTGCAATTCGAGCCTATTGTATCTGCATAAGTGTTGCAACTTCCTTTAATGTAGGGTCAAGTGGACATGGGAAAAATCTCTCCCCTGTAGAAGCTTCAAATTGGTGATGTGTTTCATGCTTCTGTAAGGAAGGAAATTCTTTTCACTCACTAGAAGAGCACTGAGTTAATTGAAGAAGCGGTCAAGGTAGTGCAAGGAGGAATTCCCGGTGCTACAATTGACGAGTCTCTATTTGGTGTTGAAAAGATGAAGCTGCTATTAGATTCCTTTTAAGGATTACTCCTCCGATTTAGAAGAAAGGTTGGAGAAAGAGGTGACAAAGAAGGTGAATGACAAGAAATTGACTGAGATATAAGACAAATGTAGTATGACACATAGCAAATTACAAGAGTACCTGAAAAAGGTACAAAAGTGTTTGGGTGAAGCACAAGTTTTATTTCAAATTTCTTTGAAATGGCCTAATTCTACAAAGAGCATTAAGGACCACATGGACTCAATAGAGTCACAAGTTACTTAGGCCTCTGGTGTCTATGATCTGGCAAGTGATGTAGATGGTACAAGGATGGCTATTGAAAATCTGCATGAATAAATCTTTCAACTTCAAGAACAAAAAATGAAAATCATTGTGCAATATGGTCAACTTGGGGACTTGGTAAGTGCAAGGCTTACAACCTTGACTTGTGTGTTAGCAAGTGCAAAAAAGTTGGCACAAAAGTGTCTGGTACCCAATACCCCAGATGAAGGAGAAGATCTCCTTGTGCAGCTTGAAAGCCAGTATAGTTTGCTTGCCTTCGCTAAGAAGGATTGGGAGTCAGGAAAGGAGTGTGAGGCACACCTTGCAAAATTGCAAGTGTTTTCTTCTAGTTGATTGTGTACATTTCTATTATGTTTATGCAATTTCAGATTTCATTGTATATATGTGGAAGATAGTGGATAGTATAGCAATGCAAGTTTTGGCATTTTTTGATGGATAACATTGTTAGGGGGAGTTACTCTCATGTGTATACATATATATATATATCATTTAGGGGGAGTAAGTATGTATGCTTGAATAGTGTGCCCCTTACCATTGATGTCAAAGGGGGAGAGTAGTAAAGGGGGAGAGTAGTTGAGAAAAAAGTTGGTTGGAGAGTAACTGGAGAAGAGTTTTGGGCATGTTGCCATCAATGACAAAGGGGGAGATTGTAGGAAGTTTATTTGTCATTGATGAGATTGTTGGCAACATGAGCATGAGCATATATTGTGTTGTCATTGATGTCAACATTGTTGTATAGTTGTTTGATGAGCATGCATGATTATGGTGATGACAATACAATATACAAGTGCAAGAGTTTTTATCTGGAGCAGAACAAATGTATTGATATTTTTCTAAGTCTCAAAATACAATTTTTAGTATATAATGAACCAGTTTTGAAGTTTGCATTGCTCCGTCGTGCAAAATCTGGTTATGCAATTCTAAGGCAATTTTGGTATATGTTGGAGGAATCCAAATCCAAAGTTTCATGTCTTTATGTCCTCCAATGTCGAAGATAGAGTTGACAGAGTATTGAGTTTGCCAATGACAGAGTTACTATGGCAGTGTACATAATTGGAATGCTCCACACTCCACTGCGGAAGAATATTTGGTTATGCGGTTTTGTGTGAGTACTTATAGGTGTCAGAAGAATGAGTGGTCCAAGTGGCAAGTGTTTTGGAGGTCCACATGTTTGGTAATACAAGAACAATTGGTTATCTTATTGTTGCTTCACCAGCGGTGCCAACCTAAAAGGGTTTGTGGTCGTGCAAAGTTAAAGCATGAATTGAGCGAACTTAAGGGAGTAATTATAGGTCCCTGCCAACCTATTTTGATGTGTTACAAGTTTTGAAGTGTGTATGGTTGGATCTTGAGCTGACAGGTTGACGTATGACATGTTTCATCTAATTAGACCAACTTAATTGATGTTGTAGGTGTTTGTGGATGTAATGCATATAAATGTAAGTTCATTTTGGTGTTGTAGAGATGCTAGGTGTAATGCGTGTTGTAGAAAAAGTGTGATGTGAATTCCTAAGCAGAGTATGCGAATGTGATACGAAGAAGAGCAGAGTGGGTGTAAGTGTTGAGAAAAATGAAGTGTGTTAAGTCAGTATATTGAGCTTCAGTGGAATTATCTCCAGCATGTTATAGATGCATTGTATTAGTTCAAAATCTTGGTAGTGAGCCAACCTTTCTTCTTTCTCTCTTATTCTCTGGACAGTGAGTCCACTTAACAGTGAGTCTTTCTGTAATATCTTGTAACCAATTATAATATATTGTGAGCTAATCCTCACCATGATTTTTCCCTTCTTGGGTATTCCACGTAAATCTGGTGTTCTTGTGTTATGTGATATGATGAATGCTTTAATTGTTTCTTTTAATTTTTGCAAGTTTGATGAAATATTTTGAATACATGCTTAAGTGGTTTTAGAGAATACTAACTCACCCCCCCCCCTCTCAATATTTTGGGTGATCAACAATGGTTAGGGTTAGGGTTAGATTAAATATACAATTAGAGTTAGAGGTAGGGTTAAGATTAGGGTTAGGGTTAGGGTTAGGATTAGGGTAAATGATACAAAATTAGAGTTAGGATTTGGGTTAGGATTAGAGATAGAAGTAGGGTTATAATTAGGGTTATGGTTAGAATTATGGAATGCATTACAGTTGTGTAAAATGAATACAAACATATGAATTTTATTTACTCACACCAATTAATTAATTTGGTAGCTATATTAATTATTGTATAGATTACTCACCTTTAACTCATTGTAATATTATACAAAAACTTAAACAATATATTACGTCCTACTCATCTCCCATCCATCCTAATCTTGTAACATTGCCCTATTCACGATCTTTTAATGTTTTATGATTTCCATTTTTGGTGCAAATAATGAGTGTGCAATGCATCCAACTCATACATATGGTGCTTTGTCAGCTCATATATAATACATAACTCCATTTTAACATTCATTTTTAATGATCTTTTTTGGTGTATCTCACTAGAGTTGCATTTCAATTATAACATGGATTTTGACTAAGCTTGCCACAAGTGAATGACTACAATTTAATGGAGTTAAAAGACCTTTTTAAATAATATTACAAGGAAAATAATGACATCATTATATGCTAAACCCTTCAAAGAAAACACTCTACACTAAGATCTGGACTAATTGTGAAGCAAGCACAATTTAAGGCATTATCATTTTCAATCCATAAATTCAAATATGTGGGAAAAACATTAGATGGCTTAGAAAAGCAATGCCCCAAATCAAATTACAATTCAAAGTGTCAAATGATTTTTTTTGCAATTCTTCGTATGATATCACAAACATATATTATAATATGCACATATTATAAGAAGATCATTTTTTAATGATTGCTTTAAAGTATCAACATTTTAGATTTCCATTTAAGTTATTATTATTGAGGATAGAAATGTGACCATTAGACGAATTGAAAATGTTATTTTAAATCTCTTAAGGTGGAGGCATAAGTCTTGTGGTGAGTCTAATCAAAGTCCATGTTATCACTCTTTACGGATATGGGTTTGTCTATCACACAAGTTCACAAAGATTGATGACATGAACATTAACTAGGCCCGACCACAAGTGAACGTCTACAAAATAAGTAGATTAGATATGAATGTTTTGAATAATATTACATTAAGTTGAAACCTTGTAAAAAAATTAAATAAAAATACAACATTAATATTTGATTATAAACAATATATAAATTTGTGATTAATATTTGATAACTATTTTTATCGATAATCATTAATCACTTTAATCCAAAGATAACTCATAACACCCAAAATTTATCCATCACACAGATTCACAAAGAGTGATGACATAGACTTTGACCAAGACCACCACAAACCTTACACTTCCATGTTAATGGAGTTCAAAACTAACTTTTTCAAACTCCCCACCAATCCCTTTTCTATACCCATAAATAATAATTTAAATTCAGCGCCCAAAAGCTGATACTTTCAGAAAAAACATTAAAAATTAATCTTCAAAACGACAGTGTGTACCACGTATGAGTTGGCAAAATGCTACATGTATGAGATGCATGTATTACAACCATCGTTTGCAGCAAAAAGAAGGCATTCCATAGAAAATATTATAGGAAAATGGTATGTATGAGACAAGTAGAATGTACTATATTAAGGAGAATTCAAGCAACATCAAACAAACTAAATGCGAGTTCTAAGATAAATTATCAAAATGAGTGCAAATTGATATTTTGGGGTTTCCATGCAGTTGTGTGGTTTTGTGCAAAACTACATGTGAGTTCCAAAACCCTACTTTACTCTCTATTGTTAGATATCTTAAGTTCTTATGTAGTTGGGTGGTTGCTATGAAACTACATCAAGTTTTAAAAAATCTATCAAATTTTTCTTCTGCAGGAATCCAATCTTTTTAAGCAGTCTTGTAGCTTTGCAAGGCTACAATTAAAGCCCGGAATTCTCCTAACCTATAAGAAAGCAAAAAACCAAGGTGCTCGCATGACATATTCAAGTGAGTAAGAAATTGCAAAAACCAACTCCGCTTCTTGTATAAGATTCTCAAATAACAATGAAAACAAGTAAATTGGTTAGTTAAATTACAGTAACACCATTGCAAATGCATATAAAACCATGAAAGCTAAGTTGAGGTGTTGAGAAAGTAGGGATTGCAAGCTTATATTCAACTTAAAAACTCCAAAAGTTCTAGTTTGGAGTTATGACAAGACTACTTCAAAATGCCAAAATCCCAAGAATCTATACTTTTAAGGAATAATAACACGCTTACAGTGTCTTTGCTTACAAAAGCCTCAAGCAAATACTTAAACCCTAATGCAATGACAAGAAGAAATTTTGGCAAGGTGATAGGAATGGAAAAATAAGTACATGGCAAGGGATTTGAACTAACACATTCGGGTATTGTACACAAATATTCAATTAAAAAATCTTCAAATCTTATAAATGCCAGTGCCAAACATATACAAAGCATTAATCATAAAATTATGAAACCCAAAAAATAAGAGACCATAATAACAAGCACTCTGAATGCACACTTGATCTTATTTATTAATTGAAATTCAAAATCATATTATATTCAGAATTTCAATGTGCATCCAGAATGATGGATAGACAATACGATAACAAAAAGACTTACTTGCATGGAATGATTCCCCACATAAACAACTGGCAATAACAAAGGAGACTCAAAATCAGCAAGATACCAATGTCTAGGTGTATGGCTTGTGGTTTCCGTGATTGCTTCCATTTGGAAAAATCTAAACCTTTGGGACAATGTCTTATTTTCTACAAGTCATCTCTGACAAAAATTAATGTCGAGCTTTGAACATCCACTGACCGGGCTGCCTCGATACTGTAATTATTGCTCTGTAACGGAGTACACTGTTGCAGGCACAGACTTTGCAGAATTCTACACACAGATGTCAAGCTATACTGTGACAATGCACCTTATCAATGGTAAGAAACTTCTTTATGCCCTCGATTTGTCACCATCGGTGACAGAAGCATTCTCTGCCCTGTTCTATGTTCTACTGATTCTTCCAATCCCTTCGACCGCTCCCCTGAGATTAAAAAGGGAAAGAGTAATCTGAATAGAACTCAATAAAGAAGCAGGTGAAACTGTCTCCTAACTGTTTAATTTTCCCGCAAGTACCGATGTGGCTGGTACTATCAATCAGATCAAGGTGCAAGGACTCACCGATGCATCTTTTTTTATCATCTGTAAGTAAGAATCCAAATGCATGTTCCATGTTGTGAGAATTGAAGTGTATGATCCGAAGAACGCATGAGAAGTTTTGACAAGTTGCAAGAACATGCAGAAAACACAAGAACTTTGAATAGCTTGCAAAACAATCCTCCTATATCCAACCTGAATCGATTTCAAATTAATTCTGTTCTTGTCACTTGTTTCCCACAGCATCACCAGTAATCGCCACAAGAACACTGTCCACCGTCGAAATGATGAAAACGATTAGCATCCCTTACAACGATTTTTCGCTTAACAATCTCAGATATAAACTTGATTGCAGTGTGGCAATCACCACAAACTCGAAGGTTCTTCACTACTCGGATGGTTGTTCCAGGGGTTGTATAAAGGATTCCAAAAGCAATCGCTAACTTCTCACTGTGGTGAGAAAGAGAAAGCTCCTTCTGCTCATCCTCCACATCATGCAGAACAAATCTTTTGTCAGGCACATAACCAGCAGCCCTCATTTGCCTGGACAAGTTTCTTAACAATGCATATATCTCCTCCCTTTGAGGATGTGAATCCTCTCCCACAACAAATGAATGCATCCTATCCTTAACTTCAATCCAGCTGCAACCAGGTGGCTTCCTCACACCTCTATCTTTCATCAGTTTTCTCACTTTGGCTACATCCTCCCACCTACCCGCAGCAGCATAGATATTTGCTAACAAGACATACATTCCTGCATCGTGAACTTCCATGTCAAGAAGGTGTTCTGCCGCATTAATTGCTAGCTCCATATTGTTATGGATTCGACATGCTCCAAGAAAGGCTCCCCAAACATAAGCATCGGGTTCAATTACCATTCCATTTATAAGCTTCTCTGCCTCATCTAAACGCCCGGCACGCCCCAGAAGATCAATCATACAAGTGTAGTGTGAGACATCTGGAACGAGGCAATGATCATGAACCATAGAATGAAAGTAGCCGCGACCTTCATCAACCAGGCCAGCATGGCTGCATGCAGAGAGCACACCAACAAAGCTAACCTCATTGGGTTTCATGCCACCCTGCACCATTTGTTCAAACAGTTGCAGAGCCTCCTTCCCTTTGCCATGCTGGGCACAACCTAATATTATTGAATTCCAGGAAACCACATTGCGTTGATGCATATTGTCAAACATTTGGCACGCATCCTCTACAATACCAGATTTGGCATACATACCAACAAGTGCACTACACACAACAACATCATTCTCAAATCCACTTACAATAATATGGGCATGGAACTGCTTCCCCGATTCAAGTGCTGCTAAGTTAGCACATACACTGAGAACACTAGCCATTATAAAACCATCTGGTTTCAGGTTTGTCTTTTGCATTTCCTTAAATAAATTCAACGACTCTTCGCCATAGCCATTCTGTGCATGCCCTGCTATAATCGCAGTCCAGGAAACCACATCTGGCTCTGGCATTCCATGAAACAGTGCAAGAGCTTCTTTAAGATAACCATTCTGAGCGTTACCTGCAATCATTGCATTCCACGATACAGTGCCTCTTTCAGACATTCTGTCAAAAATATGGCGTGCATTCTCTATCCTTCGGCATTTAACGTACATAAGAAGAAGGGCACTCTGCACAACAGTATCTGATTCAAACCCACTTTCTATGACGTGATGATGAATACCCTTAGCCTGTTCGAAATCTTCCACACTACCGCACGCCTTGATAATGGTAGCCAGAGTGAACTGGTTTGGCTTCACTCCTTCTTTGTGCATTTTGTCAAATAGTTTGAGGGCTTCTTTGGCATTTCCCTTGTGGGTATAACCAGCAATAATTGCGGTCCATGATACAACGTTTCGTTGAGGAATGCTGTCAAACACTTTGTGAGCATCCGCCATACACCCACATTTGGAATACAGATGGACCAGATTATTTCCGACAAAAATGTCATGCTGGAATCCAAGTTTGAGTATATGTGAATGTAGATGTTTCCCATGTGATAGAGTAGACAATTTGGCACAGCCCTGCAAGAGAAAACAGTAGGTTTTAGAGTTCACCGGAACACATTGATAGAGCCTGTGGTGCAAAACAGCGAGTGCTTCCTTCAATCTTCCCTGCTTGCAGAGGGCATCGATGTTTCCTTCATACTTCTCGAATATAAGGCCATGGCTGCTGAAGTTTTGGCAAACATTTCTTCGATTGATTTTGCCTGTATGGTGGCACATTGTTTTAAGACAACGACTTCTCCGAGGCCACAACATGGCCCCAGATTCTCCTTATTTGGAAGCTGTTCCATATAGTTGTAATTGGTATAAATTGCATTTGAATGTCCTTTTCCCTTCTGTCTTGGTCTTAATTTCATGAGGGTGCGGGTATAACTGTGTCTAAACTAGCTACGGCACCTTCTGCAATGGGTACGCCGAAGAGGTGTGAAAGTTCAATTATGGAAAAATTGGTTTTTTTGGTACACATTTGTGTAGTGAATAAGATCAATTGATAGATCATTTACAAATTGATTTTAATATTATTATTTATTTATTTATTTATTTTTATTATAGAATAATATATTAACTATTACATTATTATATAAATATTTATTATTTATGTTTTTATTTTATGTATTTATTATTACGTCGAAGGCGTGTCTTATTTGAGAATTGCAAAACCAATTATGAAATCAACAGTCACAAATTCATTTGAAGCAATGCTATACGGTTGATTTAATCTCCACCATTCAATATTTTTCAGTGTTTTTTTAATTTTAATAAATGTTGTTTTCAGTTAAATGTTATTTAATTCATCCTCATCATTACAGGCTCCCACTTGCAAATGTTTACCACGCGTGTTTTCTCCAGCAATCGAGAAGCTCTCAAGAATTCATTTGCAAATTATTCATGAACCAGTAGTGGGGAACCTCCCATTCCGACTATGGCACGTTTTCACCAGTAGTGGGAAACGTCTCCTTCGGAAGAATGTGGCAGTTATTCTCTCGAACAAAGCATGGCAAATAGTGCAGTTACCCTCAAATTCGGCCCTTTAACAACTTCCTTGGATATTAATTCCTCCTTAGGGTGCTTCTTGTTTTCATATTTTCATCGACTTGTTGATAGTTGCAGTGTAATATTTTTCCGAATTTGTGCATAATCTTCAGGTAAGCTAGTTGCCCTGGTTTTGATTTTTTATATTCCTATTGATTACCTTTGATTCACCATGATTCCTTTGAAGGGTTTTAGAACAATGCTTCATAGCTATAGGATAGTGTTGTTCGAAGGAGGTTTATTAGAAAGTGGCCTATGCAGAGGAAATGGACTTCTCTGACTTGGGTGGTATTAATGTTACATACAGTGGTCTCATGGTGGTGGAATAGCTTGCTACATTCTTTTTCTTGATTACTTTTGTTGATTTTGCTTCCTCTCTTCCAATATACCATGTACTGTAATTCTACTTATGACAAATTTATGTTTTCTTAGCCAAATGCAAGTCACATATAGAAGTGTATATAGTTCACTTATCTCTGTGGTTTTGTTGGATTAGCTATTGTTCAAGTTATAGTGCATATGCATTTCAAATAACCTAGGAGAAAGGCGAATTTTGAATCTGTTAGATCATGGTTCAACATATCCATATGCTTAGGATAGACTGTGTGCGAGAGAGGAGTAATGAGTTCTAAAGGTTGTAGCACTTTTCTGTATAGCCTATTTCCCAAGCTAAATGCTTTGTATTCGTTGTTTTTAGAACTTTTTATCAGCTACCAAAGTTGATATGCTTTCGACATATTAATTTGTTTTTTTTATTATTCTTGCAATGGGGTAGGCATTTCTTTCCTCAAGAGGAGGTCCCTCTTGTATTATCTTCATGTTTCTTTTTCTTCTTTAATAATTTTCATATTTCTGATAGATACCTAATATTTGTTTAATAAGTCAATTACTTTCTTCGCACCTTATGTGATATCTTATGCATTTTATTTTTTCTTGTCTCTTTTGCTGGTTGCCGTGTTTTTTTATCATTTAAAAAGCTGAATGGTATTTTATTTTCTAAAAATGCCTCAAGCTACAACACAAATGCCACTATTTAATCCCCATAGTCTGAAGCCTTTGCACTTGGCTTCCAATGTAAAAATTGACATGTTACAAACATGGTTACATGACACGGTACAAATACATTTGACGTGTCAAAATTGGGGCAGACTATGGTTCATTTTGTAATCCATGGTCTCTCATGAGGGTTCCCCTATTAATGGCGTCAGAATAAGATAGGAGAAGGAATTGAATTGGAAATAATTAGAATTGGTCAGAGTATCCATTAGAGTATATAGAAGTAGATTTTAAATGAAGTTGTGTTGTGGCTATCAGTTTTGGAGAAAATAGTCCAGATTTCTAATGACCCGAATTCACCTCTTTCATACTAAATTCAATATATTTTGGTACCTCAGAATCAGTGTACGTTTTGACAGAAATGTCCCAAATTTTTCTACCTAAGAGAATTCATAGTTTGTACCTCTGGGAAATTATATAAAATTGGTGTTCAATGCTCAATGGATTTGGGGATATGAAAAGGATGAATATCTTATTTGCTACAAGAGATAACGAAAATGTATTTTTTGTTTAATATGTCATTTCTTTGTTTTTGGTTTTCCTATTTAATTGTCATCGTTACCAGTGGTATTGAGAAGATCATCAAATGTATTTTTTGTTTAATGTGTTATTAATTTGTTTTCCTGTTTAATGTATTTTCTGTTTAATGTGTCATTTCTTTGGTTTTTGGTTTCATATTTAATTGTCATCATTACTAGTGGTTTTACTTGCAGGTTGGAGGCAGTGCAAACCTATTCAAATTACCAGGGGTATTGAGAAGACCGTCAAACCTTTTGTTACTATCTAAAATCTATTTGAAGGAGGTAAATTCTATCTTTGTAGATAACTGTGTTGACTATTTTGTTTTGTTTGAGTCTTTTCAGGAAGTAATTTTTTGTTTTTTCCAAATGTTAAAGTGGAAAAATTGAAAGCTTTTTGTCTTCTTCAAATGTCAAACTGGAAAACTTGAAATATTTTGCCTTTTCTAAATTTAATTTTCCAGTTTTTAATTAAATCTATTTTAATGTCAATTTTCAGATTACATATTTATCATACAAACCTCATAAGTTTTTTTTTTTTTTAAATGTACACCTTTTTTTGTAGCTAATAATATGAAAATGTTTTATTTTAAATTTATGAATAATAATTTTGTGTCCTCTTTTTTTAGATAATGGAAAATATTGATGCTCAAGAAACGGGAAATACCATAACAAGCCCAATTGTAATATCGGATGATTCTGTGGGTTCAAATGTGTACATTGAAACACCAATTGAAAAATTAATTAAATCAATCTCTGAGCATTCACAAAATATTATCCAAGAGATTGAAGAAGCAACCTACCATACTGTTGTTGTTGGAGAAGAAGTCCAACATGGAGATTGTTGCAAAATATTTTCATAAAACATGTTCAAAAGTAGGCGGGTTTTGTTCATTTTTAAAAGAAATGTATTATGATGAACACTACAAGATTGGCTCATCCAACGTAATCATTGAGAAATTTTTACTTTTTCTAAATGATATCCAATGAACTTGAAGTACGCTCATGTATAGCATTTTCATCTATGTTAATCGCTCATATGGACATACATTATAAAATAACAATGTATATTCTTCATTAGTTATCTGTAAAGATATCTTCTTTGTAAATCGACTGCCATATATATTACATGTACAGACTTTTGTAAGCATCCACTTGTAAGCATCCATTTACTTATATAGGAAACACTCATATAGATTACGTTAGAGCAATCCATTTTGCAATTTTATTGTTGTATAATGTGATGATGTTGTCAAAGATACCAAAAGCCATACCTCACAAGAGACCATATTGAAAAAACATTGAAAATATATGAAATGTCAAGTCGATGCACCTGCATCAATTTGATTTTTTTGTTCAATCCAATCAAACTGACTGTCCATATGCATATCCATACAATAGCTTGAACAAAACATGGAATTTACAACTAATTTTTGTCAAAAGGAAATTCCACCAGATATATAAGAAATCAATTAAACTCCTTATTGGAACTCTTTGTACTGCTAATAGGGAAGAGAGATTGCATAGTGGTGTAGATGGATTGGCAAGGCTCTATTTGCTTTTGGCCATGAGCTCAAGACCTAAAGAATATAAAACTTGAAAAAATTATTACTAAATGATATTCAAAAATTAAAGGCTTGCAATTATGATGATAAATGCAGTATTGACTATGTAATGGTGGGTTGAAGAAATAAAGGTATCACCCAACACCATTCTTACAACATGAAGCAACAACTTTCTGACACAATTAGCTCAACAAGAATGACATCTTTTGTTGTCTAAAGAAATTTATTTAACTTAAGTGGATTTTGATCAAATGTATACATCATTATACATCAAATGTGGCTATTATTGACCCTATGGAGTTGGAAATTGGTTGTAAAGTTTCTGTTGGAAACATAGAGTTATTTGTTGTATCATTTTTGTTATTAGTGTCAATTATAGTCCTTCACTACCTTGTCTATGCTACCACATTTTTCATGCATGTCTACCAAAGTATTTTATCAAACAGTTCATTGCCTTACTGCTATGGCTAAAAGCCTAAAATAGGTGCTTTCGAACAAGGTATGGATTCTTGGAAAGAATCTATCAAAACATACTAGCAAGCAATAACATAGTTGGGGCAGTGAACTGTTTGGAAAAATGCCTCAAACTAATGTGGTCTCATGGTGATGGAATGCCATCAGAAGGCAGTGAACTGTTTGGAAAAATGCCTCAAGCTACATCACAAATGCCACTATTTAATCCCCATAGTTTTATTCAATCCACTCAAACTGAGTGTCCATATGCATATCCATACAAGAGGTTGAACAAAATATAGAATTTGCAACTAATTTTTGTCAAAAGGAAATTCCACCATATATATAAGAAATCAATTAAACTCCTTATAGTAACTCTTTGTACTGTTAATAGGGAAAAGAGATTGCACAATGGTGTAGATGGATTGGCAAGGCTCTATTTCCTCTTGGTCATGAGCTCAAGACCTGAGAATATAAAACTTGAAAAAATTATTACTAAATGATATTCAAAAATTAAAGGCTTGCAGTTATGATGATAAATGCAATATTGACTATGTAATGGTGGGTTGAAGAAAGAAAGGTATCACCCAACACCATTCTTACAACATGAAGCAACAACTTTCTGACACAATTAGCTCAACAAGAATGACATCTTTTGTTGTCTAAAGAACTTTATTTAACTTAAGTGGATGTTGATCAAATGTATACATCATTATACATCAAATGTGGCCATTATTGACCCTATGGAGTTGGAAATTGGTTGTAAAGTTTATGTTGGAAACATAGCGTTATCTATTGCATCATTTTTTTTAGTACTGTCAATTATAGTCCTTCACTACCTGTATATGCTACCATATTTCTCATGCATGTCTACCAAAGCATTTTATCAAATAGTTCAATGCCTTACTGCTATGGCTAAAAGCCTAAAACAGGTGCTTTTGAACAAGGTATGGATGCTTGGAAAGAATCTATCGAAACATACTAGCAAGCAATAACATAGTCGGGGCAGTGAACTATTTGGAAAAATGCCTCAAACTAATGTGGTCTCATGGTGATGGAATTCCATGAGAAGGAAGTGAACTGTTTGGAAAAATGCCTCAAGCTACAACACAAATGCCACTATTTAATCTCTATAGTTTTGTTCAATCTAGTCAGACTGAGTGTCCATATGCATATCCATACAAGACCTTGAACAAAACATATAATTTACAAGTAATTATTGTCAAAAGGAAATTCCACCATATATATAAGAAATCAATTAAACTCCTTATTGGAACTCTCTATATTGTTAATTTTTCATGCATGTCTACCAAAGCATTTTATCAAACAGTTCATTGCCTTACTACTATGGCTAAAAGCCTAAAATAGGTGCTTTCAAACAAGGTATGGATTCTTGGAAAGAATCTATCAAAACATACTAGCAAGCAATAACATAGTTGGGGCAGTGAACTGTTTGGAAAAATGCCTCAAACTAATGTGGTCTCATGGTGATGGAATGCCATCAGAAGGCAGTGAACTATTTGGAAAAATGCCTCAAGCTACATCACAAATGCCACTATTTAATCCCCATAGTTTTATTCAATCCACTCAAACTGAGTGTCCATATGCATATCCATACAAGAGGTTGAACAAAATATAGAATTTGCAACTAATTTTTGTCAAAAGGAAATTCCACCATATATATAAGAAATCAATTAAACTCCTTATAGTAACTCTTTGTACTGTTAATAGGGAAAAGAGATTGCACAATGGTGTATATGGATTGGCAAGGCTCTATTTTCTTTTGGTCATGAGCTCAAGACCTGGAGAATATAAAAATTGAAAAAATTATTAGTAAATGATATTCAAAAATTAAAGGCTTGCAGTTATGATGATAAATGCAGTATTGACTATGTAATGGTGGTTTGAAGAAAGAAAGGTATCACCCAACACCATTCTTACAACATGAAGCAACAACTTTTTGACACAATTAGCTCAACAAGAATGACATATTTTTTTGTCTAAAGAACTTTATTTAACTAAGTGGATGTTGATCAAATGTATACATCATTATACATCAAATGTGGCCATTATTGACCCTATGGAGTTGGAAATTGGTTGTAAAGTTTATGTTGGAAACATAGCATTATCTATTGTATCATTTTTTTTAGTACTGTCAATTATAGTCCTTCACTACCTGTATATGCTACCATATTTTTCATGCATGTGTACCAAAGCATTTTATCAAACAGTTCAATGCCTTACTGCTATGGCTAAAAGCCTAAAATAGGTGCTTTTGAACAAGGTATGGATGCTTGGAAAGAATCTATCGAAACATACTAGCAAGCAATAACATAGTTGGGGCAGTGAACTGTTTGGAAAAATGCCTCAAACTAATGTGGTCTCATGGTGATGGAATTCCATGAGAAGGAAGTGAACTGTTTGGAAAAATGCCTCAAGCTACAACAAAAATGCCACTATTTAATCCCCATAGTTTTGTTCAATCCAGTCAGACTGAGTGTCCATATGCATATCTATACAAGACCTTGAACAAAACATATAATTTACAAGTAATTATTGTCAAAAGGAAATTCCACCATATATATAAGAAATCAATTAAACTCCTTATTGGAACTCTTTGTATTGTTAATTTTTCATGCATGTCTACCAAAGCATTTTATCAAACAGTTCACTGCCTTACTGCTATGGCTAAAAGCCTAAAATAGGTGCTTTTGAAGAAGGTATGGATGCTTGGAAAGAATCTATCAAAACATAATAGCAAGCAATAACATAGTTGGGGCAGTGAACTGTTTGGAAAAATGCCTCAAACAAATGTGGTCTCATGGTGATGGAATTCCATGAGAAGGCAGTGAACTATTTGGAAAAATGCCTCATGTTACAACACAAATGCCACTATTTAATCTCCATAGTCTGAAGTGTTTGCACTTGGCTTCCAATGTAAAAATTGACATGGTACAAACATGGTTACATGACACAGTACATATACATTTGATGTGTCAAAATTGGGCTAGACTGTGGCTCATACTGTAATCCATGGTCTCTCATGAGGGTTTCCCTGTTAATGGCTTCAGAATAAGATAAGAGAAGGAATTGAATTGAAAATAATTAGAATTGATCAGAGTATCCATTAGAGTATATAGAAGTAGATTTTAAATGAGGTTGTTTTGTGGCTATCACTTTTGGAGAAAATAGTCTAGATTTCTAATGACTTGAATCTACCTCTTTCATACTAAATTCGTGTACATTTTGACAATAGATACCCCTGCAAACACCACCCATCACTTGGATAATTGAAAGGAGCAATCTTTAAATTCAGATCTATGCTTGCTCCTTCCATGTCCACTAATAGATGACCTGATTTCATTTTAGCTCCTTCTGTAGTTGTAATATAAAATTTCAAGGGAAGCACATTCCACCCATAACAATAGGGTCCAAATTTAATTAGAAATAACAAAGAGTAGTCTGTATTTGGTGACAATAGGCTGTCATCAAATCTTCTTTTCATTGTCTTGATTGCAAGTAGTAATTTTTGGATTTTTTTGCAATCATACAAACATTATAATCTTATTATTTTTAAAAATTTACTATTTATTTTATAAGCTTATTTTTTATACTACCATGTATAGTTGCAAATTGGAGGTGGAGAATACACATTCAAATTACTAGGATTATTTTTGAAGACCATTAAATCTTTAATTACTGTCTAAAACTTATTTCAAAAGAGGTAAATTCTATCTCTCTATCCTTTTAGAATAACAATTGGTTAATTGCATCTGCTGAGTTGAAAAAATGTTTATTCTCTATTTCTTGTTTCAAGTTTTGATCCAAAGTCTTTTACATACATGTATTAGCCTACCCTATGAATTTCATCTCTTATTACTGTTATCATGGCCTTTTCCTCAATATTCAAAGATTTCCATCTTTGCCACTAAAAAATCTATATTCTTGTTCATTACCCAAGTGTAATCTAGAGACTTTAGCTAAAACATACCAAGTCCCATTTGAGGCATGAAAAACATAAAAAGTGTCCTTCAACTTTTCTCTACCACTTCTTCCACAACGTTGCCCTCATAGAATTTAAGGTCACTATCCTTCCTATTTAACTAGACACTATTCTTTAAACTTTTCCCTATTCACTATGATTGTCATTGCTTTGCTACCCATATACAATGCTCTCACTCATAAAGATAAACCATTGTCAATGTCATACTATCACTTCCATGCAAGAAAATTTTAAATGTGATTCTTTTGACCTATGACCATTACTTTGTCCATTCTATTTAATAGATAACAAGATGACAAGATGCATGCTCATCCTAATAAGATAACAAGAAAAGAACTTCAGATTTCAATTCAATAGATGTTAATTGTGTGTTGTTGTTTTAGGATAGTTATATGCCAACAAGGTCTAAGAATATATATGTTGTTGCATATATTAAATAAGTAGGTTATTTCCATCACCTTTGTAAAAAAATTCTCTTCGAACCTAGGTTCTTCAATATAAAAATACTTTTGCCTTAGTTGTTTTGTTGTTTATGCAATGTGTAGTCCATACTTTTATTGTCTTCAAATGTACAATTGCATCTTACTTCACTTGCTTTTTATGCTTTTACATTTTGACAAGCGTTAAATCAAACATCCTAATTATCCCTTTTTATACAAATAGTTCAAAAACATGAATGCTATTTATGCTACCATAATACCAAACAAAACACTATGACAAACACTTCAAATCTCAACTTATGCCATAGAATAAATATGCTATTTCAATTTCATTCATACGAAAGGTCGTACTGAACAGTTTCCATTTTTTAATTATTACTTTTATGTTTTTTCAATGCCTAAATTCCCTACTCTAAATTTGCTTGCAGGCTAGCCACTTCCAATGTCTTCCAACAATGTCATGTCTACCTTAACTACAAATGCAATTGCCAACATCCTTTCAAGCATGCCTGATGTTGACCCCTTTCTGCAAGTTGCATCTATCAACCCCATTCAACAAACATAAAGTAGGCTTACCAAGTATCATATTCAACTCTCAGATGAGACACACATATATCCTGCATTGCTACCCACACAGTTCAACAAAATTGTCTTGGAGGAGGCTTTAGTCAAAGGCTTTATTAACCACCTCAAAGAATACATTTGCAAAAAAATTCAAAAATTTATGTATGTCCATAATCACCTTATTTATTTCAGTTTCTCTTGTTTATGCATGTGCAATGCATTCACTTTCAAGTTATCCTTTCATTGCAGGGCTATCATAATTCATATCTTGGAAGTAATTACAAACAATGCCTCAATGATTGGAGCTCCAACTGCTATTAGTCAAGCTACAAATTCTATGATCTCTAACATCTCAAGAGCCATTAGCCAACAGTCAAACTCCTAACACCTCCCATGATGCACCTACATCGTCAAGGGAAAAGCACACTCTCTCCCCAATCAAACCAAATCCCATTGCAACCTTAACCCCAAACCATAAAATTTGGTCCATAGAGGGTTGTGCCTTGAGTAAAATCCCAATTCATGCCTACAAAAATGAAAGTAATGATGGGAAAGTCTTCGGGTTTGATTTTGTAGATAGAGTAGGGTCTTAGATACATTTAACTTGTTTCAATGAACTTGTAGATAGGTTCTACCATGTGATTGAGTCAAATAATACTTATGTCATCTCAAATGGTTGCATCAGAGTAAGAAACACAAAATATAGTAGCGGCACAAACCCATATGAAATATTCCTCCACAACTCCTCAACCATTAGTCCATTAACCTGCGTAGACTCCACAATTCCCACACACAACTACCATATCAAAACCATTCAATCATTATTGTCATTACCTATTAATTCCCTTGTAGATGGCATTGGTGTTCTTCTATCTATCTCTCCAGCATCAACCATTCGAAAAAGGGATGGCACTGAAACAATAAAATGTACAACTACAATTATGGACATGTCAGAACATACCATTGATATCACTCTTTGGGGTAGCCATTGCCAAATCATTGGGAAACAACTAGCTGACCTTCCCCTACAACCCAACCCACCAATTATTTTGATCAAAAGTGGTCAAATAACCTCATGGTCTGGAAAATCTATTGATACCATTTTTCCTACAACCATCCAAATCAATCCTAAGTTGGTTGAAGCATCAACATTGCAAACATGGTATGCCACTACAGGGACTGCCCTTCCTTCTCTTTCCCTCTCAAAGACCCATATATCACCCAAAAAATTAGAAAACCCAATTCCAATTTCAAGTATTGAGAATCCAAGCTTTCTTCATAAACAAAATGTTTGCATAAAGGCTACAATCACAAAGCTCCACTTAGAAAAAATTTACTACTTGTCTTTCCCTCGCATGGTGGAAAGAAAAAAGTGTAAAGAAAAGGTTGTCCAGATTACCCCAAGTGCTTTTAAGTGCCCCAAGTGTTTGCGAAGATTACTACATGTGATTTCAGCTACATGCTCAAGATGGACTTGCAAGACAGTACAGGTAAGCTTCTTAATGTTACCGCTATTGAAGAACTAGCCACAATGTTGTTTGGAGTTTGCGCAGAAGATTTTCAGCTCCTACTAGCAGAGCCTAATGGTGCTAGCCAAATTTTAGACACAATTGTCAACAATGAATTCCTAATAGCATTGTCCATCGAAACAAATGCTTTCAGTGGTCGTGAATCACAAAGCATTGTTATTACAGCTATTAAGAGAGCTTAGCTTTTCTATACCACTTTTTAAAAGTACACTTATTATGTCATGTGCAATTATCCACTTTTTAAAAGGACAACAAAAAACTTTTAGACTTATTTGCATTGTTGAATATAAACATATATACATATTTCAATTTACACCTGTTTCATGCTTAATCTACATAGATTTTGAATAATTTCACTCTTTTTTGCTCAAATAATTTGGTTTTGAATTTACCTTACATTATATGTGACATGTCTTCTAACAATTTCAATATAAGCTATGGTCAAAGTTTTATTTCAAATGCATCATGTTGTTTAATGTGTTTTAAAAGGGTTTCAATTAGTTGTTAATGTTTACTATTTCTCATATTAAGTTCTTTTCATTATCAATCTTTTCATTGCACAATCACTTACATTAAATGTCCACCTAAGTTGTATATTTACTCTATTTGAAATTTTAAATATTAGAGCTTCGTATTTACGTAGAAGTACTTCAAACATAAGACATACTTAATTACTATTTTTTCACTTCAGTTATTAGAATTTACATCTCATATTTCCATTACTCATGCAAGCCATGGTTATTTATTATATACTACATAAAAATTATATGAACTATTTGTCTTCACAAAAACTTCTCAATGGAGTTAGAAAACAGAAGGTTGCAAGAAAAACAAGCTCGACGAAATGAGCTCCAACAATTACGTTACCATGAAAGAAAAGACGAGATCAATAAAAGAAGACAAGAAAATCAACATAACCTCATAGATGGCATCTCCAGAACTACACACACATTTTCTACTAATCCCACCCAACATCATCCACTTGCAATTGAAATAAATAATTCAATTGAAGCAAATCCATTCTCTCATATCCATCCACAACCAAATTTTACTCAAGATCTTTATACTGCAAGAGATAAATTCCGCTCAAAATTAGATAAACGTGCAAATATGCCAACCTGTTTAGTCTGCATGGAAATATACCCTTTCATTAAAACAAGGGAAATAAATGGACTACCTACTTGTTACAGATGTGCATTAGAAAAAATGGCCACCATTTTTCCAAATGGAATAACATGGACCCAGGTGACCAACCCCTATGTTTAAAAAAACTAACTCAAGTTGAAGAAATGCTAATAGCAAGGATAATCCCAATCCTTCAAGTAACCTATGCAAAAGGGGGGCAGCTAAAATATAGTGGCCACACTATTTTTTTTCCTCAAGATGTTTCTAATATTGCAACCCACTTGCCAAGGCGTATAGATGAATTAGATATCTTATTGGTTAACAAAAGAAACATCAGGCAAAAAGACTATAGCTTTTATGTAAGTAGAGGACGTGTATACGGGGCCTTACAATATAAAATCATAAATGATCCATACTACAAAAGTATACAATTAGATGAGGCTGCATTATCTTTCTTGCCAAGTGATTCCACTAACATTATAGACCTGCTAAATGAAACAAACACTATGCCGAGTTCCACAACTACAACAATGATGCATACTTATGATGCAAACAATGAAGACGTAGAGGCAAACATGCAACCTAGTACTTCATTTGTTGCTAGCCTTCCACTGACATGTAGAGAGGTTGAAGAATTGCGGTCTTTATTACAACTAGGTGAAGGCCGACCGCCCTTGTCTATATATTGGCCACCCATTTCTCCATCTCCCATCAATGAATACAACACAAAAGGATTATTTGTAATGGCTTCCCCAACTTGTTTCCTAAAGGCATTGCCGCTTTCAAACAACAACGCATCAAGGAAGTCAAATTACATGAATATGCTCTCCACTTAGGTATTATGATAATAGGTTTGGCCAACACCCTCGCTTTAGATACTTCATACTAAATATCCTAATGCGACATCACAACCAAAAAAAAACATCTATTTTTGTTCATAAAAATATCCACCCAAGCCTACCAACAAGTATTCTCGATCTTCTTCAAATATTGAAGGACTTGCCTGATGACAAGCTTGCAAAACAACTCATTCGCTTTGGAGTGTCAATTTGTGGAACATGCCAATTTTGGAACCGTTCAAGAGTAGAGCTTTCCAATATGGTAATAAAAATTGGTTGTCCAACTCTATTCTTCACACTCAGTGCAGTGGATACAAAATGGCCACACTTGCATAGTATAATGCCATCTAATGCACCTAAAAATCCACATGCAACATACAAATGGAGGATACAAAATATAGTTCAAAACCCACACCTTACAACACAGTACATGCACCATAGATTTACTGCATTTCATGAAGAGGTCTTGGAAAAGCTACTTGGTGTAACAGACTACTGGTACAGGTAAAATTTGCATAATTTCATCAATTTACATTGCATACCTTGTAAATAATTCCTAATAATAAGTTTTCACCAGGTATGAATGGAAAACAGGGGCTCTACACATATCCATGGTTTCCTATGGCTAAAAGATGCACCAGATATCAAAAAACTACAATGGAATAATCTCCAATCAATCAAAAATGCAGTTGAATACATCAATAGATATGTCTCTGCATGGAATCACAGACCCCTTCCTTTAAGAAACCAAATAATCCAGTGAACTCTTTTCGATGATCCATGTTTAATGGATACAAGATTGATTATACCTGTAGACCCTTTAATCGACTACACATAATTGGTAAATTGTGTACAACGTCATACAAAGTGTACCTCACAAACATGCCTTAGGAGAAAAGCACAACCATTCAATGTTGCTACAAAGCCCCTTGGAGCATGCAAGATCAATCAAGTCTTGCAATAGATGAGCATGGCCAACCAACATTCACCCCTTCACACAATGACGATCGCTTAAACCTACACAACCCTTCTATACTCTCTATCTGGAGGGCC
Organism: Sequoiadendron giganteum; assembly: GCA_007115665.2. NCBI lineage: Eukaryota > Viridiplantae > Streptophyta > Pinopsida > Cupressales > Cupressaceae > Sequoiadendron > Sequoiadendron giganteum. The sequence goes on along the minus strand of CM021105.1, from coordinate 363,479,079 downwards.
AATGTAGACTGCCAACCTATTCTCTCTATCCATGATGTCCTCAAATACATTGCAAAATAGGCAGCAAAATCTGAAACAAAATCAGAAACATATCATGAAATGCTTTCTCGGATTTCAATTGATATTGAATCTCACAACCCAACACCTACAACTTTCCATAAAATGCTTGTAGAAAAACTAGTGGATCGTGATATTGGAGCACAAGAAAGTTGCCACCTACTGCTAAAACTGCCCCTCTGCATATCTAGCAGGATGTTTGTTTCTTTAAATGTTAGCCAAAATAAATTCCAACGTGTCTCAATGTCCTCTGAACCAAATACTACATCCACAAACTACATTGATATTTACATGGATCGGCCAACATATCTAGAGTCCATGTCACTTATTGAAGTAACTAGAAAATGAAATTTCAAACCATCTTGAAAGAATAGCCAATGGAAAAAGCGCTCCATAGATGCCATTGTACGCGTATCCCCACACTTCATAACCATCCTTGCAAAAGCCGAAAAAAACTATGAGGCATTTTGTTGGAGTGAACTACTACTGCACAAGCCATTTTACAACATTGACAATGATATTGGTTCATCACCAGCTCAAATAATAGAACAATGGGAGAATTTTGCATGTAATTATCATCTGTGGCATGTGCTACACACAAAAACAAAAGCTCTTGAAAATACAGATTCAAGTGCCTCTTCCGATGAAGAAGATATAATACAAAATAACAACCCATAAGAATGGCAAGTATTGTCTCACTTATACCCAACCCTTCCCCTCCACTTTGACGAACTAGACATGCTTGGTCACCATGACATTGGCTTGCACCTGATTGGGGATCTTCCCAATTCAATCCACAACACCAACTCTCTGTAACTACATTCATAGAATCTAACCGTCCAACATTTCAAGTCCACCAACTTACCAATTGCCCTACCCAACATGACCTATCCATATAACAACAAAAAGCATTTGATATTATTCTGTCACACTTACATGATGATACTTGCCAACCTCCTCTAAAATTAATTATTCAAGGAACAACGGGAACAGGTAAATCACACCTTATAAAAGCCATCAAAACTGCACTCATTAGCTCAGCCCAAAATGGCCAATCACCATTACTACTTCTTGCACCAACAGGCATAGCAACATTCAACATAGAAGCATCAACAATCCACTCTTCTCTACGAATACCTATCAAAGATATCGAACCCTTGCAAGGAAAAACACTAGCAAGCTTCCAGGAAAAAAATGTACTTCATTCAGTATATACTAATAGATGAAATGAGCTTCATTGGACCCAAGTTGCTACAATGCATTGATATGAGGTTACGTGAAGCATTTCCCAACAATAACCAAATACCATTTGGAGGATGCTCAATCGTTCTCTTTGGTGATATTGGACAACTTCCACCAGTCAAGGACATCCCTATGTATGCATCAACATCTTATGGAGGCACTCTATGGCACAACTTCACAAAATTTATCACTCTTACCAAAATTTTCCATTAAATCGGTGAAGATCCAACACAAATTTCATTTCATACTCTCCTCTCCAATTTGCGAAATGTAGAACCTACAATTGAAGATTGGAAAGTTCTAATGTCATGCTCCAACTCAACATTGACATCTACAGAGAAAAATGGTTTCTTTTCCTCAATACATCTCTTTGTAACAAATGAAATGGTCTCGCTACATAACCAACAAATGTTATTGTCTTTGGAAAAACCTATTGTATTATCAATTGCAGAGCAATTGAAGGGACCACCAAGTTCAAATCCAGATGAAGAACAACTGCAATCTAAGCTTCTATTATGTGTTCAACAAAAAATAATGTTATGTTCAAATTTATGGGTGGAAACATGCCTTGTAAATGGTGCACTTGGTGAAGTCAAAGAAATAGTCTACAAAGATGCAGATAATCCACCTTCACTTCCATTGTTTGTTGTTGTTCAATTCAACAATTACATTGGTCCTGCTTGGGACCACAATAATCCAAAAAATGTACCTATTTCCCCTTTGAGCCATGGACGACATTGAAAAATACCACTCAAAATGGCATGGGCCTTAACAATACACAAATCACAAGGCCTAACACTTGAAAATGAAACAATTGACATCAGCATTGTCGACCGACAAGGCCTAACATTCAAAACAATTTCAAGAGTGCGTGAACTTACAAGCCTACGCATCAAACCAACCTTCACATTTGAACGATATGCATGTATGCAACAAAACCCATATGTAGCATGCCGAAAGCAAGAGGAAGCACACTTATTAGCATTATCAAATTCAACCTCCACAACAAACACTAATACTTAAAACAACTGCAAGTTAGTTATATTTTATCGCTTACATTTATTCACCTTCCAACTTCATTTACAATCATTTCATACTAAGCTACAAACTACAATATGAGCTGTTATCTCTATTAACAAATATGTTTTCTATATATGAACAAATATAATAATGTGCCATGCACAATTGAATTGCACTGTACAATAAAATCTCTAAGCAGGAATCTCAAATCATGAACTATCTACCTATAAGATTTTAGGAGTTTGTGCCAAAGAATATACAGCCACTCTCCTACTATGACTTTAATGAAAGAATTATGTAAATACACCTATTCTATGACTATGATTTAATTCTACATATCTTTTTTTCCTAAAACTCACTAATATCACTGATGTGTTCTGAAATATGAATGTGCTTCAAATAGATATGATGTTATAACGCTGCAATTTCTAAAGAAAAACCACATAAATCATGAGAAATATGGCATTGAGGTTCCTACTACCATTTTGGTAAGTTCATAAAACACTTATAAAAAAAAGCATGTTTTTCCATATGTCTTGATTTATCTTCATTTCAAATTTCAACTTTATTACTCTGCCTGTTATTCACTGTTAGTTTCGACTTACTCAATGGGTTTTCATTTGTCCGTATTTTCATGTTTCCCTTATATTAGAGAAGATTTTATTAAGCAATGTGTTTTTGATATGTTTTAGTTTATATATATGTTGCTTTGGAGGAGTGTTAAAGAATGCTAGCTGAAGGATATTTGCTTATGTGTGTGTGTGTATTGTGAGGAATACTAGATGAAGGGTTTTTGATGAACTTCATTCTTGATAGGGGTGTCATTTGCATTCTCTTTTCTAAAAATGTCCAATTGTCTACTGACCAACACAATCAACAAATTTGTGTTTGGAGTGCTATCTCTAACCACTGACATGCAACCTTATTAAATCTACATAACAAATTTCCAAAACAACCCCTACAATCCATCTCCAAGTCTTTGTTCACATTCCTTTCTACTCATATTGCCTCTTGACACCACTTTGCCTCTCACTATCTCTTCTTGTTCAATATCATGTTGAGTGTTACAAAGCATTTGAAAGACAGGTTACAGATCAAATACGGTTCCAACTTCCAATACATTTCAAGTTTGTTGTTAGTCTAGATAGTTTTAATTGTAGATTTTTGTCTGTCTTTCTTCCTTTACTTGGTTTTCATTTCCACACGTTTGCATAATAGCTTTTCCAGAGATGTATGATTAAAAAATAAATGAAAGGTTCCAATGAAAATCTCTTTGTTTATCTTTCCTTTTTCTAAACTTTTAACTCACTTAAATTATTAAACAAGCAAAGTCCTTTTAGTCATTAATAATCTCTTTTAGTCTGTAAAGCTCCATGAGTATGTTTTTCCCTAAGATACATTCAATAGAGTTCTATAAGTTAAGAAGACTAAGTGTTAGAAGTTGGATCCCAGAGTCAGATATTAACCTCCCTCCTCTTCATTTTCAGTTCGTAACAGTCAATCACCATGACTGTAGCACCAATGAAGTCTGGTTGTAGAAAAGGAGTATTGGAAGATTTTATATTCTGTGGGTTCTTGTGCTTTGAAAGTTTTGAATGTGCTTTAAACAATTTATATTTGGGATATTAATTTTTTGATATAGTTGGATAATTTAGGTAAAGTGGCTGATTGGATGCCAAGCAATGAAAATCTGACAATTGTTCATGTTGGTGTGCCCATAATATCATTGCCTTCATGTGAACAAAGGCTTCCAATTGTGGGCTCTAATAATCAGTTTCATATCATTATTGAGCTTGCAAAGTTTGGGTTGTCTGTTGTTGATCATATTCCTGAAGAGCTACTTTATTTGTCTGTTCAGAATCTCATCATGTCATATGCCACCAATTTGGGTCCAGGAATCAGCTAGTCTCTCTATCTCTCTCTATTTTTTTAGTTATATGTATAATATATGTAAGGCTTAATTTTTTTATATTTGAAGCTTACATCTATTGCCATCATAAATATTGTAGGATGAAATGCCATCATTTGTCATGGTAGACTGTTTTCACAAGATGCATGAAATAATGTACCATAGGAAGACTATATCAAGGTAGGAAATTGTACAATAAAATTTCATCCATGTGGGAGCACTTTGGTTTTTCAAAATTCATAAATCTGAATTTGGATTCCCAAATTTGAGGAAATGGTTGATATCCTTGTCGATAAGGATGGATGCTAAAATTGAAGAGACTTATGACTTTCTCCCCACAGATTGATGGAGAGAACAAAGTAATGAATTTTGTATTGTATTTTAAAATGTGATGCATGTGTGATCCGTTATTGATTTGGAGAGTCCAAATAATTGTTTATAGTAATCATGTCTAAATGTAGAATTTTTGTGAAATGACATGCAAAATTTCTTTGAAACTAACATATATAATTCAGAAATTTGGTGTGTTATAGCCTTAGGCTTGTATTTACATCTTATACTCAATTTTTAAAGTGTCTATGCACATCCCAATGCCTACATGATGTAAATTTGTTATACATACCCTTAATGCCCTGCTACCATTACACTACATTGATTGTACACTATATTCTATTGCCTAATTATCAAAATCAAATTACATTGCTTTGTTCACTTAAATGGGTCTTTTTTAACTCGGTGGACACCATAGAACAAAAAAAGAAACAATTTGAATTTTGAAGAAAGAAATGAATGTAAATTTGTAATACATACCCTTAATGCCCTGCTACCATTACACTGCATTGATTGTACACTATATTCTGTTGCCTAATTATCAAAATCAAATTACATTGCTTTGTTCATTTTTAACTTGGAGATAAGAAGAACATAGACATGTTCAATTCTATTTTTTGTTTTTTGAGATGAGCCAGTGTCGTTGAAATACATTTACAAAACTGTCCATATGGCTGAATTCTAAAACTACCCCAGAAATTCAAAACTATTGTTGAATGAGTGGCGTTTATCTACGAAGGCTGAAATGAAACAATTCTTAAGGACATTAAAACAAGGCATACTTGATTCAACGAATACCTCAGCTCTTTTGAATAGATAATAGAAGAGTAGATATAGTGCTCGTACAATTGTACAGTGTCTAATCTAAGCCAAGCAAATTACTAATGGGAGAATACGCTATATAATTTTTCTTAGGAGCTTGGGAAGTACTAAGAGCTCCAATAAAGGGATTCTACCTAAAAAAGTTGCTTTACTTATTAATCCCTTGACTAGATACTTCTAGGTCTGAATTTGAAGATTTATTCTTCTTCTGATTCTGTATTTGAAAATGTATCCTACTTTTGGGTCTGAATTTAAGCTTCCTAGATGAGTGAAGCTCCAATGACCCCATTGAAGATCAAAATTGATGTTGGCATTGTATTAGTGTTAAAAAATCTAGAAAATAAAGCAGACAAATGCTGCTATATTAGCATTGAATCCATGGCCAAATTTCCTCCTTTACTTGGCAACCAAAATGAAACAAATTAAGCCAAAAGTGGTCTTTGATTTACCTATAGTTGTATGTGGAACGAAAAAAATAGGCTAATGATACCTTATGAGCATTGCACATGGAATTAACTAAAATTAAATAAATTAAGCCAAAATAGGATGATTGATTATTGGTAACAATAGGTAGATAGATGTAGGTATATATAAGGGAACCCAATGCCCACATGGAATTATTTTCCTACAGGTTTGTAATTAAGCCAAAATAGGGTGATTGATTATCGGTAACAATAGGTAGATAGATGTAGGTATATATAAGGATTGAACCCAATGCTAACCCAATGCCCACATTGAATTATTTTCCTACAGGTTTGCAAATATTACAGAGCCATTTCAACAACAACTTTTGGAAACTTTACATGAAAGTATATTGATGTCATCTGCCCATTCTTTTTTTAATCTGCTGATGGATGTAACAGAATAACATTTGGTAAGAAAAAATTCTATTTCCAATTATTTCTATTTTTTTCTTGATGAGCTATGTTTATATAGTAAACTTCATTTACAAGTATTCACTTTCGAATAATGTATCAATTTTTTTTTTGCAATTCTGTGCTAGGTTGTATTTTTTAACAATATGTATGAAGTAACAAATATATGAAAAAAAATAGACCAATGACACACAAAAACTATGGTAATATGAACAAGAGAGATACTCAAATTCATTACTTAATGAGGGCATTTGAAATTTCTTCCCCACTATAAAATCTGACAAATAATCTGTATAAATTGCATATAAGCAACTCCTTACAATTATCTCTATCTTTCTGAATATATATCACCATAGCATCATATTTTCTACCTCCCTTTTTAAAATTCTAATATATGTCAAGACCCCCAACAAATGGATCTTCTTAGATCAAATCATTGAATATGGTTTACCATAACTCGAAAAAAAGTGCTTATCACGGCCACAACTCACTCTCTAATGCTTAATGGTGTATATATAAAATGAATATATATATACAAGAATTAAGTGGCTATTCTTTGCAAACTAGGGTAGTGGGAGTTTAAAAAGGTGTTATGGAATTAAAGAAAAGGTTGTGGCATGAAAAAAGGGGATGATGTAGGAGTTTGCATTAGGAAAGAATTAAGAGAGGGGGTTACTTTGGTTTTAGGAGTAACATTCCACATGAGACTTGGTATTCAATAGTTTGAAGTTTAGATGTTCCACTTTTTGATGGGCATACATTCAGGGGAATGCCAAATGAGTTGATCGGGCACTTAACTGGTTAGTTTTGAATGTTTTATAGTTTTAATCATGAGAAGGGGAACAAAGGGAAATTGAGTTTGTAATGAAGGCTTTCATGACCTAAAAGGGGGAGGTGTCCATCTCATAAGGACCTCATTTTAAAATGGGATCAATAGAAGGAGAGGGGAGCTTTGCATATGGAAGGATTTACTTTTTAGGTTGTATTGTCATTGCTTTTTAGTTCTTTGAAAAACCTATAACGGTTCTTCTTCTTTGAGATTGTCAGTAGAGGAGGAGGAGATTGAAGCGAAGGGTGAGGAAGTGAAAGATAAACAAATTATTGGTGTATGTTTTGAAGGGAAGACCCAAGTGATGTGTAAAAGGGAAAAGGAATTGCAGAATAGAGAAAATATGAATGGAGATCAAGGTAAAAGGAAACTCTTCGGCGTACCACACCTCTTCGGCATACCCATTGCACACCAAGGTGTGATTTTACATACTCTCTTAAATATTAACATACATTTCCATACATTATTTTGATGTGTTGAAGAATTAAAATATCCAAAGAACAAAAATAGTAGATCGGAAAACTGTATAACCATTTTTTTTTTGCATCTTCACCTAAAGACAAAGCTAAAAATCTCATTCACCAATCTTTCAAACTTCTAACTTCAGATAAACATCTTAGACACATGGTAATTATCACCATAAAATTGCTTTTTGCAATCATTGGCAACTTACATTACAAACATGACACTCCAAATTATAATATATATTACTAACATACAAATTATATTATATACAATATAATTACATTTATTATTATATACAAAATTAGATATGATATAAATTGTATAATTATAAATAAATATATTATCAAATAATAAATACACATAAATATCAAATATATAACTTTATAATATATTAATTTTCAAAATGAATTGTCAATTGATCTCATGTACTACACAAATGTATAAACAAAATAAACCAATCTCTTTTCTTATTTGACCTTTCATACCTCTTCAGTGTACCCATTGCACACCAAGGTGCGATTGCTAGTTATATTATTATAGTATTTTATTTATGTTAGTATTATATTATATTTATTATTGATATATTAACTATGAACTATTAACTATTATATTATTATATAATTATATATTATTTATGTCATTATTTTATTATTTATTATTATATTATTATATTGTTATATTTATGTCATTATTATATTATTATATTGTAAATAAAACAATTAATTATAAATTAAATTAACTCTAATAAATTTTAATTATTATTTGTAATTTCATTAAAAAACACAAATAATTAAAATAGATTTAAAAGTTAAATTAGATCAAAATTTAAGACATTTCAAACTTTTTGAAACTTTCTTTTTAGGCTCCAGCTCGCCACAACTGCTTTCTGGTTTGGAGAAAGAGCTTGAAAACCCTAGCTATCATCCACCAATTAAAAAAATAAATGAAATTCTATTAAACTAAAAAAAAATTGTTAAAAAATTAGATATATAAAAAGTTTAAATTATATTTTTATTATTATTGTATATTATATAATATATTATTAAATGTAATCATAATATATAATCAATATATAATATTTTTTAAAGACAAAATCAAATAAAAAAATAAAAAATAAAAAAATAAATTTACGAGTAAAGAAGGCCATTCCCATGCGAATAAATGAAAATAAAAAAAATTAGGCGAATAGTGTGAAAAACGACATGAAAAAAAAGCAGACGTAAAAAATGGCAAGTAAAAAGTTAACAATGGATAATAAAAAAATAGGTAAAAATGGCAGGTAAAAAAAGCACGTTAACAATCTCGAAAGCAGTATTTTATTGACTAGCAATTGCACCTTACTGTGTGCAATGGGTACGCTGAAGATGTGTGGAAGGTTAATTAGGATAAATTCTAGTCTATTTTTTTCATACATTTATGAAGTACATGATGTCAATTGGTAGGTTTGTGCAAAAGATGTCTTAATAGAGAAGTGGGAGATTCAAATAAACTATGCATCTGCTTACATGGATCCAAACATGATTGAAATAAAACCTCTAAATTAGGAAGATAATCAGGGTCCATTACCAACAAGCTCATGTTATGTTTTCAATACGAAGAGAAGGAGAGATAAGGATACAAAGAATGAAAAATATATAATATTAGTATAAATAATATAGTAAAAAATATATAAATAATATCATATTAAAAATAATAATAAATGGTTTTAGAGTTCACTATTAAAATATTATATTATATAATAATATTACTATATTATTATTTATATATCTTTTAATATATTAATATATATATTCTTAATTTAATATATTATATTAGAATATATATATAATATTTTAATAAATTATTATATTGTACTATATTATATATATTATATTTTAATAAGCCGTTTGAACTGTACCTGATTTTACTTTTTACTTTATGTCTAACATTGAATGTAACCATGGATTTACTGAGTTCTCCCACGTTTGAATAGTTTTTACACACAATATAACTCACTCACTCACTCACCGAACATCCACAACTTAGAGGAAACACACATATCCGAGTGCTGGGCATAAAATAAAGTACAATTCACGGCAAGCAAAAAGGAGCCATAAAATTTCCAGACTGACGGGAAAGCAGCAAAAAAACAGTGAAAAACAGCAAAAAAACGGTGAAAAACAGCCGAAATAATGACAAAAATAATGAACAGTTGAGATTTATTTAATGGTGGAAGATTGTAATCTACACCGTTCGCCATCAAAAGGGGTTGGAGAAGTTGAGCGTGGGGACGCCTTTGACGTAAAAAAATATTTTATCCACAAATTTTTATTGAACCTATAATGTCCTATACCCCCAAGGTTTTGGATTTTTCATTTATAAAATTTTCTATCATATATCTTATTTTCATAGTTACTTAAGGTTTGACTTATTCTTATTTTAGGTTTTGTGATTCATTATTTGACCTTGTTTTCGTCCACCCTACCTACCCTTGAATTCACCTTTAGAATTTTATTTTTAGATTTAATCTCTTACTAATTTTCTAAATTTTAGATCTAAGAGTGTTTTATATTATCTCATATTTCTATATAACATAGCCATGGTGCTTTTTTTATGCCACAATATACTATGGACCTTGATCTTACTTTGTAAAGGATTTTACATTTGAACGTCAACATGGTTTCTATAGAATGGAAAAAGTTGGTTCTAATATTTGTTTGAAATTTTTCAATGTAGAATTCTTAGGTTTTTATATGAGAATAAGTTCTAGGTTGGATTAACTTGAAGAACCTTAGATATTGTGATATTCACGGTTTTATTATTTACCTCCAAGTTACATACATTCTTATGATGAAATATCCACTACTTTTTAAAATAGTTTCCACAATATGAGTTTAAAAATAAATGTTAATGATTTAATTAAATACTCTCAAAGAAGCAATGGTCCTATCAATGATTATGTTATTTGATTCCAATATTTATTTGACAAACTTCTAGCATAAATCTAGTGATTATGAGCTCCTATTATGTTTCTTGAAGGACTCCTTCCTATCGTTATGAATAATGTACATTGAGTATTCCTCCTTTTTTAGAGACATGATCACCCACTCATAGAAAATTCAAATCAAATTACTTGAATCTAACACACCTAAATGAGTCATCCCCATCTTCTACATTTTCTTACCATTCTCAATTTCAAAAGTCTAATATGCCTGCCAATGGTGATGATTCTAAAGAAACAAAAGATAATGTGCATCATGTGGTTAATACTTTCTTAATTCTCAGAGTGTCATTTATAATCCTCAAATTCACTCTTTCACCCTCAATCAAATATGTGGATTCAATCCTAACCTAAGTTAGTTTTTCAATCCAATAGTTGATCCTATTATTTCTAAAATTAAAACTTCAAACTATCACCTTATTGACGAATGATAATTTTAATCAAAAATTGTATAAAACTATAGAGAATTTTGGCCCAATATTTTAATTGTATGGTGAATGTATGCCTATTATTGGTGAAAAAATCAATATTCATGGAGATTTCATTTAGATATTTTAATAATGATTATTTTTATTGGTGATATATATAATTTTTGTGATGAGTTATTGATTAAATTTAAAAAATAAAATAAATTATTAGGAAAATTATCAAATGGCTTAAAGAATTTAAACTATGGCTAGAAGAAATATTCTAACAATAAATGATAAAGATTAAATCATGTGGTAATTTTTTAATGGCAACATTAATGCTATAAATTATTTTTTACAAATATTTTGCATCATTTGGTATATAGTGATCAATGGATTTAGTTGTATTTTGAGCTAAAGTTCTAATAGGCTCATATTTTGAGTCTAAAGATCTAGAATAGGCCTAATTAAGAGACATGTGTGAAGGATTGAAAGATATTTATTGTGAATTATGATTTTTTTGATGGTTGGTTTGAAGCAAGCGCCCCATAAGGGCATGTGCACAAAGATGGGGGACCAAAAAGTGGCCACCGTCACTTTTTGGTCCATCAAAGAAAAAATATGGGTGTATTATAATGCCATCACATTATAATGTGTTTGTGTTATAACATGCTCACATTATAACATTCTCATGTTATAGTGCACTTGCACTATGGCTTGATAGTGACCAAGCCTAGGTTAGTCACTACCAAACCATAATGTGAGCATATTATAATGTGCTCACATTTTACCTTTTGATAAAAATAAAAATCCAAAGGTTGAGATCATTTGAGCCTAACCCCATTTCTTCCAAATCCCAAATGTGAGGAAGGAAAAGTGTAACCACATTTACAACCATTTAAGTGGATTGAATCCAACATGATGCCACCATGACATATGTGAGGTCGAAGAGGTATGGATTTTAGGTTTTCATTAGTTTAAATTGTTGAAATCAATTTGATTTAATATTTTTTATTTTCAAGTATTGAAAATCCTTCAACATCCATAAACCCTCATTCACCAAATCATATGCACAAGGAAAATCCTATTAAAGAGTAGGCAAAGCTAAACCCTCTTCGTAATAACCCCTCTATTCTTTTCTATCCTTGTGGAATACAAGAAAATTAATTAGATCAAATTGAAACCAACAAAATAACTCCAAACATTTTTTAATAAGTGTATAGTTTATTTAGTGAATTATTGATTAAATTTAAAAAATAAAATAAAGTATTAGGAAAATTATCAAATGGTTTAAAATAATTTTAAATTATGGCTAGTAAAAATATTATAACCCTTAATGATAAGGATTAAATCATGTGGTGAGTTTTTATTGGCAATGTTTATACTATAAATCATTTTTTACAAATATTTTGCATCATTTGATATATGATGATCAATGGATTTAGTTGTATCTTGAGTTAAAGTTCTAGTAGGCCCAAATTTTGAGTTTAAATATATAGAATAGGCATACTTGAGAGACATGTGTGAAGGATTGAGTGATATATATTGTGAATTGTGATTTTTTTGATGGTTGGTTTGAAGCAAGGGCTCCATAGGGCATGTGCACAAAGATGGGGGACCAAAAAGTGGCCACTACCACTTTTTGGTCCATCAAAGGAAAAATGTGGGTGCATTATAACGCCCTCACATTATAATGTGTTTGTGTTATAACATGTTCACTTTATAACATTCTCATGTTATAATGTACTTGCATTATAGATTGATAGTGACCAAGCCTAGGCTAATCACTACCAAACCATAATACGAGAATATTATAATGTGATCACATTTTACCTTTGATAAAAAGAAAAAACAAAAGGTTGAGCTCATTTGAGCCTGACCCCATTTCTTTTGAATCCCAAATGTGAGTGAGGAAAAATGTAAGCATATTTGTAATCCTTTAAGTGGATTGGAGCCAACATGATGTCACCAAGACATATGTGAGGTCAAGGAGGTATGGATTTTACATTTTTATTGGTTTAAATTAAAATGAAATAAATTTGATTTTTGATTTTTGATTTTTAAGAATTGAAAATCCTTCAACATACGTAAACTCTCATTCACCAAATCATATGCACAAGGGAAATCATATTAAATATTAGGCAAAGCCAAACATTCTTCAAAATCCTCCCTCTATTCTTTTCTATCCTTGTGAGACACAAGAAAAATCATTAGGTCAAATTGAAACCAACAAAAAAACTCCAAACAAATTGGTTGATACATTAAAATATCCAAATGAACCTACTTCATATTGTAGATCCCTCACCACATCTTTGGAATATACTATTTCTCATATATGTTGGGATTGCATGATAATTTTATTCAACAAAATTGTCAAACAAATGAGTGAAAGATATATATATATATATTTTAAGTCGATTTATGTGCATTGTTTATTGATTCAAGAACCAATGCACCCATGCATGCGTGTCAAGGGATAAATTTTGGTGACAATTTTTGGCCATCCCTTCTGCAATAATATTAAGGTGCCATAATATTTCCTAAATGAAACTCTACTGTGATTTCATCTTGTGTGCAACGCTATTTACTATCCTAAAAGATGCAAAAAAAAAAAAGAAATGCAAGGAGAAACAACACAACACCACCTCACGATTAGCCTAAGTTGAGCTTGAATAAAAGAAAGATGAAACAACAAATATACCTTATCCAAGTTGATCTTTTTGGTTGGCCCTTTGATGTAGCTTGAATGTGTGCTCCTTGATGGAAAATATGATGAAAATGATATGTAAGGTGATCTAGATTGCAAGATGAATGCAATGAAAGATGTAGGTATTTTGGTAGATGAATGCAAATAGAAGCTTGATGAATGCAACAATGGAGGTTGAATGCAAGTATGCAAATGCTTGAAATCTTGTGTGCTTGAGAATAGAATGCTTGAATGCAAATTATGTTATGAAAGTGATATCTCTCCTAAAAAATGAGACAAAATCTTCCATTTTAAGGGAATAGTCTCTAGATAATTCAATGGCTAGGATTTAGCCAACATTGGGCAAGATGGAGGGCCATGGTGAGTTGAGGACTCACAAGCCCTCACATTTTTCCATGTGGAAGATGAGGTGTCAAAAGGATAAGTGATGTGGAAATAGGACATGTGAGGTGGGGAGATAACATGTGAGGTGGAGGTACTTGCAAGTACCTTGGGATTAGGGAAAGATTTCTACAAAAAAGAAGTTCTTGTCCCCATATGAAGATGATGTTGACAAGTGAGGAATTTTAGAAATTCCTCTCTTATCATCATGGGGATGAGAGAAGTTGTTGGGGGAATAAATGTAAATTTTAAATTCACATGATTGCAAGGTCCTCATAAAGGAGGTCATTGTCCCATGTGACTGATGTGACTTATGAAGGAATTTAGAATTTCCCAACAACCTACATGGGGAAGAGAAATGCATTGAATGAATAAATGTGAATTTTAAATTCACATGGGGAAGAGGTCAATGCTTAATAAAGAAAGCACTTATGAAAGGTTGAATTGGAGGACATACCAGATATGGTAGGTGATTAGATTAAGGTTGTGCAAACATGTGATTAGGAAGATTAATGAAGGATTAAAGACAACAAAGGCCAAATAAGGAGGATGATACATTAATCCTGATTAAGGATGTGCACATCCTAATCATGGATTAATTTAACTAATCTAGATTAGAAAAAGATTATGGAGCATGTGACAAGGAGAGAGAAAAGAGGGAGTTTAAAATTGATTTAAACTCAAAAAGGTAAATAACTAAATTAAATAAATTGATACATTTATTTAATTTAGAGAAGAAATGATGAAAGATAAAGTATTTAATTGTTAAATTAAATACTTTAGAAACCTTAGAGGAAGGGGAAATATTAATTAAATAATTCATTTAATTAATATTGATGAAATAGATGAATAAAAGATACGGATTTGACCATATGGGAGTGGTCAAATTTGGATGTCTACATTTTCCCCCTCTTTGAGATGGTGTTGCGAAGTAGCATCATTTCAAAGAAGATTAAAACAAAGCACCTAGAAGTAGATGGTTGGATTGTGAAAAATGCCCCAGTCATTCAAAGAAGTGACTAGGAAGAAAGATGATGGGATTGAAGATAAATATTAGGGATTGAGGATGCCCTCTCGAGAGGACATGCGGGCTCAAGAGAACATGGGTGTGCTCTCGAAATATATGAGATGTGGCAAGGGTAGATGGGGAGGATGATGCAAAGTGATGGGAGAGAAAATGAAATGTAATCCTAATGCAATTTGCATTTTCAGAGCACTGATTTTTGCTATAGCATAAGACACCAGGTACCATGGTATGTGAAACCAAGGTGGATTAGTGTCTAATGCATACACAAACACAACAAATAAGGAGGCTATCCCAACATCCCAAATTCATGATGAATTTGGTCGGGCTAGGTATTGGGATAACCACAAGCACAAAAAGATGGCCCAGTGTAACACAAGACCCCAGAGGCCTTGGTGGATACTACGTGGGACAACCAAAAGACATCAAAAAATAAAGATCAAGATATGCCCCTATGTTAACCAATCAAAACACACCATAATATGATAGATCATGGCGGCCTTGACAAGTGATGATAGGGAGCTCAAATGATAAATAGAAGCCAAAAGTATCAGAAGATTGCAATCAATTTCAAAAAATCCTTTTCCATAGGATTGAGAGGATGGATGGGGTTGATGAGGTCTATTAGGAAGGATACATCTTGTTGAGACCAAAGATGGATACTAAACTAAAAGATCGATTATGACACAGGAGACTCCAAAACTGATCGAGTCTCATGATACAAATGAATCTCATTTGTGAAGAACCAGCTAGATAAGAACATACTTGGTGACATGACACAAGGAAAAAGACACAAGACTGACACACCCTAAAGACTTAGGGGATCGAGGGCTGATCAAAGATCAGACTTGGCTACGTGAAAGCACAAAGCCCGTAGTTCAACTAAAGACCAACAATTGACCATGGATAAAATAAAAAAAAATACAGTGGAGACCTCAATGGAGGAAAGAGATAGGATGGAAAATGCCCTGGGGGCGGATCAAAGGATCAACCTTGCCTATGTGAAAGTGCAGGGGCAATGTAGTTTGACACAAGTCCAAAGATAGACGATGGAAGATGATAGGACAAACAAAAAGCAGCCTCGGGGGCGGATCAAATGATCGAACTTGCCTATGTGAAAGCACATGGGAAATATAGCTCGACAAAAGACCATGGGTAAAAGTGGAGAGATGAAAATGGAGACCACAATGAAGACAAATGGACAAATGCCCTGGGGGTATTTCAAATGAGCAACCTTTCCTACGTGAAAGTGTAGGGGCAATGTAGTTCGACACAAGGCCAAAGATAGATAATGGAAAAGGGATGATGAGATGACAATGATAAAAAAATACAATGATGAAAATGATATGATGATACAAGATAGACTCGATGGATATGCATTTGATGTGGATTAAGGCGAAGCTCAGGGATGGGATAGTTATCCAAATCATCAAAAGATGAATGTGGAGAATGACATGATGGATAGATGAATGATGAAGAGTGATCGGAGGTGAAACATATGTGGTAAAAAGGTAGGAGCGATGATAGTGAGATGAATGGTATTGGATTACATAGGGATAGCCTATAGATAGATACCAATGACAAGGGATTATGAGATGGGAGGAGAAATAGAGTTAAATGGATGGATTGATAAAGATGGGGAGATAGAAAGATGCAAGGATGAATGGATAGAGGGATAAGGATTTGGAAAGATGAAATGGACTACATGATTGATGGATAGGAAGATAAGGATGGGGAGACAGAAGGGATTTCATAGATGGAGGGATGGACGATGTCGCCAAGGACTACGTCACAAAGAAGGAGATGCCGCACTCTAGAGATGTCATGTGTGACGAGGCAAGAGGGATGGTAGATAGTAGGAGGGATAAATAAGGAATGTAGATGGATCGTAGTAGGATGGGTGGGCAATGGAAGATAAATGGATGTGGATAGGATGCATGGAGGGGAAGGTGAATGGGGGGGAAAAGAGATATGGTGACACATGGATGAGGGGAATATATGCCAAGAGGTGTCTAAAGCTTATATATGTGCCCCTGTCTTGATTAGGATCACAAGGAATATGGAGGGATTAGATACAAATGGGATATGATGGGTAGGATGTGGAAGATAGGTAGATGTAGGAGATGGAGGAAAGGAATGCGTAGATGGAAGCTGCCCCCAATTGTGAAAGTAGACTAGATGGGAGATTTACACATGACACCTATTTTCCAAGTTTTCATCATGGTACTTATCCAAGGCGCTTGTTTGCCAAGTTTTCACCATTGGAAGAATTATTTCTCTTTACTATTTTTGGAAATTTTTTTTTGTATTTTTGAACTTTTTGACTTTTGTTTTTTGGATTTTTAGATTTTTTGGCTAGTATTTGGATGAAGGTGGATGAAGAGAGGGATATGGATAAATGGATTTGGAAGACATGTGATAAGGGGATGGATGAAGGACTCAAGCATCAAGTTCCATATGAGGTAATAAGAGCCCATGTGTAAAGCGACTATTGGATGTTGGTACAACCTTACTAGAACAAATGGATTAGACAAGAGGATGTATTAAAGGGATTTGATGGGGGAGACATGGGGGATAGTGGATGGGATGTTCAAAAGTGTATGGATGGAATGATGGAGTGGATGCATGACGAGGGAATTTGTTCAGGACCAAAATTGGAACATGTGGTGGGGGATGTGAAAGGATAGGGGGATGAATGGATGGAGAGTGTGGAGATAATGGAGGAGTTGGGATAGTGAATTTTGGGACATAGGGACCCAAAATAGATTTAAGAGATGGAGGATGTGAATTATTTTTTGGTGGATTAGCAACTTTGGATGTCGCTACGGATTTTTCATTTGAAGGCATTGTATTTTTTTCTTTGGGATCCACATGGTCTTGATTTTTGCTTTAGTGGGCCTTGATGGCCTTTCAAATGGATTTGGATTTTGGATTTGATTTTTCTTTTCTTCAACATGTCCTTTTAAGGGGACATGAGGATATTTTGATGCATGTGGATGTTTGGATTTATGTATTTTTACTTTGGCATCCAAAGTGCTTTTAGTAGTGATGGGACAATTATAAGGCAATGGATGATGTGGAGGAGACATAAATGGAGTGACGAAGGTAGGCTTTTGATGATGATGCGTGGGTGGAGGATGTGAGATAACATGCATGGAGGGGTTCCTTTGTTGATCCTAATTAGGAGTTATGAAGTTAGGGATTTTATGAGGTGTCCTAGATGATGGATGGAGGAGAGGATAAAGAGGATGGGATGGAGGGTGATTTTGGGATATAAGGGCCCAAAATGGATATTTTATATGAAGGATGTATTATGGTGGATGGATGTACGCAAGGGCCCAAAATAGATGTAGTAGATGGAGGATGAACGATAGTGGATGGAGGGACATAAGGACCCAAAATAGACTTAGAGGATGAGAGAGGAAGATGGATGGTTGTTTTGAGGTAATATGATGGAGGAGGGGGGATGGCAACAAATGGTTTGGTAGAGCGATGGAAAGTGCCTCTCATTCCTTTGGAAGAGGCTTGTTTAGGATATATGGAGGTTGTACCAAAATTTTTGGATTATGAGACTTGGGAGATATATCCAAGACCTTGTGCACCTGGATGTTCTTTGACCTTGATGGGCTCTAAAATACCTTGCTCATGAAGGCCTAAGCCTTTTCCTTGATAGTTCATGATATTGAGCATTTGATCTATGGTAGGATTCTTATTCTTTTGGAAGCATGATGCGAGTCCATTAGCAGGTGGAGGAGGTAGGGTTGTGCATATGCTTTTTTTCTTCTTCTGCAAGAAGACCACCATGGATAAGTGTAATGTTACCAAGGTGATATAGAAGTGGTGTCGGGGTGGCAGAGCTAGGTGACGATGGAGGATCAAGAGATGGAGATGATGTAATAGTAACATCTTTATCGAGAGGAGGAATTAATAAGGGATCAGGAGAGGGATTAGGTGATAAGATAGGATCGAGACTTGTGACAGTGGGTGATAAGGGCTCATGAGATGGAGTGATTGGATCTTGAGTGACAAGGGGATCATGGGATAAAGAGGATAAGTTAGTGTGATCTTGAGATGGAGTAGATAGGATGGTAGGATCAAGATTTGGTTGAGGAAAGGAATCGTGAGATGGGATGGATGGGGGACTATGATCTTGGGATAGAGTGGATGGGATGGTAGGATCTAGATTTGGAGGAGGGGATATGCTTGTATGCTTTGGATTAAGCTCTTGGCATGACTCATCTTGTGTGGAGGAGTTTTGGGGGACTCCTCAAGTGGGGGAGATGGAAGGACAGAGGATTCATGAAGGTCATGGGAGTGTAGTTCAGTGATACTAGGATTAGGAGGAATAGATTGGATTCTAGTGTATTCACAGGTTTCATTGGTTCAAGGAGTAGATGATGGGGATTCAACGAATTCGATGGGGTTGATGGTTTCAACTATTTGGATAGTGTTAGGAATGTAATGGGAGTGATAGGTGTAGAATGGAGGAGGGCCTCATCACTAGTGACTGAACATGATAGAGTGGGATGGCATGGTTCCACAACATCAGTATGTGGATTTGGGGATGTCTCGTTTGTCATGTTTCCTTGAATGACACTTGGAAGGGATGTAGGATTAGGTGGGGTGATGGGAATGGATGAAGGATTATGGGTTGGTTGATTAGGATTAGAGGGAGGATTAAGATATAATGCAATAAAGGTGGGAATGACATGGGAGGATGTGGATGGTGAAGCAAGATGGGCATTTTTGGATGTTGGATTAGGTTGGGAAGACTGGGATGGTGGATTATAATAGGAATATTGGGATGGTGGATTAGGATAGAAGGATTTGGTAATTGGATTATGATAGGAAGGTGTGGATGTCGGATTAGGATGGAAAGATTGGGATGGTGGATTATAGTAGGAATATTGGGATGGTTGATAGTGATAAAGATAAGAGTATGAGGATGGTGGGTTAATATAGGAGGATGTGGAGGTTGGATAGGAAGGATATGTAGAGGGAGCACATGATGGATATGTGGATGGTAAGGGTAATGGATATCCCTTGTCAAGGGTAGCATAAGGATTGTTATTATATGTGGATGAAGGCACGGGGGAATAGTTCAAAGGATTGATTGGATTTTGGGAGGCGGTCGGTAGAAGCTTGCTAGAAACAACAGCATCAAGGGGATCTATATTATACTCATCTTGATTAACAAGACTTTCATTATCATCATCAACGTAGTTGGGATTTCCCTTAACTACTATTTTTGGTTGCACAAGAGGAAGATAAGGATTCATAACATTAGACATGATGGATACAAATTGATTAGAAGGAAAGACTAGACAATGGAATGATAAATAGGATGGATTGGTAGAACATGGACGAAGAGATCTAAGATTTGTGTTGATATCAGAAGAGCTCGGATGTGGATGGACTAAAGTTCAGATTGGGATTAGATAGAAGCTCAAATTTGGATGATTAGAATATGTGATGTGATGTGATAGGACCGATGAGATAGGATTGGATGATTGATAAGATAGGAAGATGTGAACGGATTCTAAACCTGGTTCAGAGATTTAACTTAGATGACGTAAGGTGCTGATGATCGAATTGGATTACAAACAAGATGATTATAACACCGAATCTACCTCAAGATGGAAGTAGATTGATTGGGTCATAATTATGATTAACTGACTTAGGACAGATGACAATCCTAAGCAGACATTAATGATAATGATCGGGATAAGACACCTAGGCCAATTTGGATAACAACCTCGAAACCGAAGTCTAGGGGATTCAAATTAAGAAAACGATGATGGATATGAAACTTAGAGATGATTAAGAATGTACCTATATGAATTGGATGATGATTGGATTCAAATGGATTGGAATGCAAATGGACCAAAGTGAGGATTATGAGTGAACGAAAGGTGCAGACAGTTTAGACAATAACAATCGTTTTGAGAGCCCAACGGATTAACTTTCTAGACAAAGATCAGACTTGCCTAACAGGTGAAAAATCATCCAACTAGGGTGCAAGTTCACCTAACTTAGGTTCAAGGTCACCCAACTTAGGGTCAAGGTCGCCCAAGTCAAGTGCAGGGTCGCCCAAGTCAAGGGCAAGGTCGCCCAACTTAGGGTCAAGGTCGCCCAAGTCAAGTGCAGGGTCGCCCAAGTCAAGGGCAAGGTCACCCAACTCAAGGGAAAGGTCACCCAACTTAGGGTCAAGGTCACCCAAGTCAAGTGTAGGGTCACCCAAGTCAAGGGAAGAATCAACCCTTTTTCTGAAACAGGTGAATGAACTAGGTTGTTTGACTGACAAAATGCCTCAGACAAAGGGAAAAATCACCCCTTTAGAGGTCAGGGTCACCTTTCTTAAGGGAAAAATCACTCCTATTGAGGGAAAGGTCACCTATTCCATGAAGGATGGGAAATTTTGACATGAACAGACTGGGAAATGACTCAGACAAAATTTAGGGTCGCCCTTGTTAGGGATCAAATCACCCCTGTTGAGAGAAAGGTCACCCCTATTAGTTGACCTGGACTTAACTTGGATAAAAATGACTATGAAAAAGGATAGAAAACACAACAAGCAACAAGAAAAAGGAAAAGGCCGAATTAACTAAACAAACATGCACTAGTTTTGCACAAAAAAGATAGTTCAAACAACACAATCCTAAGATTAGTATGAAGGATATGGCCAACATGATCCTCTAACTAGGCTGAACAAGGAAATCTAGGGAGTCCTCAATATACACACGGTACGTGAGGCACAACCGTGAACACCATCCTGTCTATAGGCGTGAGTCGGAAGCCCCAATGAGGTACTAAAAACTTGGACCAACTCTTCACATCTTATCTAGGTATCACCCTAGCTTCGACGCTTCACCAGACATGACATGACTGGATTGGGGTACAAGTATGGCTCTCCCCTCTTTATATACCCCATTGGTAACACATGGTTGGGATCGTCCCTTGGGGTGATGAAATCCCCAAGCAGGTCCCACTAAAAGAAGTGACTAAACATGTTCAGCTAGTCCCCAGGCTCACACAAAGTGCAAGGGGAAAGCTTGAACAATCTAGTGCCTCCTAGGTAACACAAAAGACTAAATGGACTATGATTTATTTTCATCTAGGATCACCAAATGGTGCAAGGGGATTGGATACGTCAATAGCCCACTTGACAAGCATGAAAAACAAGTATTTTGACTCCCCCTAATTAGATCTATGTGCCTAACTAGTATGGAAATGGTAAAAAAACAAGCTAACTAATGTTCTTGGCCCGATCGTCCTGCAACAAATATGTTAGAAGTTTTAACCTTCGGTCTTTGACAAGCGTGAACAACTATTTTTACCTCAGTCACCTTTGTTTGGGACAAAATCGCCCCTATTATGAAAAGGTTGCCTATCTTGAGGGAAGAGTCACCCTTGTTGAGGGAAGGGTCACCTACCTTGAGGGTAGAGTCACCCCTATTGAGGGAAAGGTCACCCCTGTTCAGGAAACAGGGAGCAGATTTGCTGTTATTTCACAGATGGGTGATTCTGCAAGGCAAAATTGCCTCTATTTAGGGTAGGGTCGCCTGTCTTTAGGGCATGGTCACCTATATTCAAGGTAGGGTCACCTGTCTTCAAGGCATGGTCACCCTTGTCAGTTGTAGAGTCACCTCTGTGTAACCTGAACCTACAAAACATCTAAAAACAACAAACATGAAAGAAATAGACCTATTTGTGGGTCCCATCGGGTGAGCCAAAAATGTGTGCAGTGTTATTTACTATCCCAAAAGATGCAAAACACAAATAAATTCATGGAAAAACAACACAACACCACCTCACGATTAGCCTAAGTTGAACTTGAATAAAAGAAAGATGAAACAACAAATATACCTTATCCAAGTTGATATTTTTGGTTGGCCCTTTGATGTAGCTTGAATGTGCGCTCCTTGATGGAAAATATTATGAAAATGATATGTAAAGTGATCTAGATTGCGAGATGAATGCAATGAAATATGTGGGTATTTTGGTAGATGAATGCAAATAGAATCTTGATAAATGCAACAATGGAGGTTGAATGCAAGTATGCAAATGCTTGAAATCTTGTGTGCTTGAGAATAGAATGCTTGAATGGAAATTATGTTATGAAAGTGATATCTCTCCTAAAAAATGAGACAAAATCTTCCATTTTAAGGGAAGAGTCTCTAGATAATTCAATGGCTAGGATCTAGCCAACATTGGGCAAGATGGAGGGCTATGGTGAGTTGAGGACTCACAAAATCTCACATTTTTCCATGTGGAAGATGAGGTGTCAAAATGATAGGTGATGTGGAAAGAGGACATGTGAGGTGGGGAGAGGACATGTGAGGTGGAGGTACTTGCAAGTACCTTGGGATTAGGGAAATATTTCATCAAAAAAAGAGTTATTGTCCCCATATGAGGATGATCGTTACAAGTGAGGAATTTTAGAAATTCCTCTGTTATAATCATGGGGATGAGAGAATTTTTTGGGGGAATAAATGTGAATTTCAAATTCACATGATTGGGGAGTACGGTGGGGATAAGACAAGGTCCTCATAAATGAGGTCCTTGTCCCATGTGATTGATGTGACTTATGAAGGAATTTAAAATTTCCCAACAACCTACATGGGGAAGAGAAATGCATTGAATGAATAAATGTGAATTTTAAATTCACATGGGGAAGAGGTCAATGCTTAATAAAGAAAGAACTTATGAAAGGTTGACTTGGAGGACATACCAAAAATGGCAGGTGATTAGATTAAGGTTGTACAAACATGTGATTAGGAAGATTAATGAAGGATTAAAGGCAAGTGGCCAAATATGGAGGATGTGACATTAATCTTGATTAAGGATGTGCATATCCTAATCATGGATTAATTAGAATAATCCAGATTAAAAGAAGATTATGGAGGATGTGACAAGGAGAGAGAAAATAGAGAATTTAAAATTGATTTAAACTCAAAAAGGTAAATGACTAAATTAAATAAATTGATATATTTATTTAATTTAGAGAAGAAATGATGAAAGATAAAGTATTTAATTATTAAATTAAATACTTTAGAAACCTTAGAGGAAGGGGAAATATTAATTAAATAATTCATTTAATTAATATTGATGAAATAGATGAATAAATGATACAAATTCGACCATATGGGAGTGGTCAAATTTGAATGTCTACACATCCTTAATGAGATTTTTAATTATTTAGATATGTGTGATTTCTAGGGTAGAGGCAAAATCTCTAGCTAGGATAAAAAGGGGGCATGTTGTGCCTAGGACTAGGTACCAAGACCCCAAGCTAGGCCAAACATTCAACATGTGATGATACCTTGAACTATAAAGAAGAGCGTTGAGGTGCAGACTCTATATTCCATTAGCTCCCTCATACAATATTTATTACGACACAACTTTCCTTTTGCATAGAGTGACGAGGACAAGGCTCTTAGGTGTTGAAAATCACCTCACATTTTCTATATTTGTGGATCTATTTGTGGTTATGGGTCCAAGGATTCATAGGATGCACACTAGAGAGGATATATCAAGACAATTTTAATATTATGGTGCACAAGGATGGGACCATGATACATCCGTATTAGATAATATGGTGTTGAAAAATGAATTGCTAGATAACACATTTGGGATTGATTGATAGGTAACTTTTAGTAAGGTTATGCACTTTATTATATTTCCTTTTGAAATACAAGATTAAATATATTAATCTTGTAATACCCCTCTGTTTTGCATCTTGTTCGGTTTGCTTTATGCTATGTTTAGTTTTAGATACCTTGCTTCTAGATACATTTTGTTATGATGTTTTGATCGCTACTATTGAGCGACAACTATTATTGTGGGATGTAGTTATCTGATTATTGTTTCACATGCATTATGGATTAATGATGTTGTAGAGTTAACATGAGATGTTATTATGAGATTACTGGATTATGATGGAAGTGTCAGTTTCGATCAGTGTATTGGTGAAGAGGACGGTTTCACATCACTCGCTTGCGAGCACCCTACGAATCCGTAATTTCTTCTTCACGGTGTGTATTATATGCTGGATATATTGTATGATGTTTATTTCATAAAGTTCATAATGCTATGGTTATATGTAATATGTATGTATGGGTTTAAGTAATCCTAACCTTGTAGCCTTAGAGGTTGTTGTTAATTAGTAAGTGAATGTGTATGTTAAATGCACTTTATTACAAAAAATTAGTTCGTTTAAGACGTTAATTGCAACTTCCTTTAGGGTTACTTGGCGGGGCATTACAAATCTATTATGAATGATAATTAATGACAAGAAATAATATGTAATAAAATTTTAGGGTTATAATGTTCATCCTACATTTGTTGGACCTTTAGCTCTCGATTATATGATCATGTCAGCTCCACAAGTATATAATTTTTGACGAAATAGAAAATATAATATCTATAAATTTTATACCTTATATGAATGCTAATATTAAAATTCACATTAGATGATGAACAAGTGGATGGTGGATGTTCAAAATCAACACCCATGAGTGGTAGTGGTCATATGTCAACTTTCATTGAGGTAAGTTTTACTATTTTTAATCATTATTTATGTAAATAATGTTAGGTATATTTTCATCAAATGAAATTATTCTATTTTCAATTGATGAAATCACTTGAGACTTCTCCTAATATTCATGACATAATGAATGTGGAAATTGCTTCAATATTTTTTTCTTTGGTGCCTTTGATAGAGGTATGAGTCAATAATGTAAATTTCATTTTATATTTCTTGTTTTATCCCACATTATTTAGTGTAAAATCAAATTATATTCATCTTTAGTCTAATTTACTTCTTCATGCTTGTCAGAAGGGGCCACAACTCTAATTCATCCACCTAATCCTTAGACAAATGAAGATAAGCAATGAATTATTGAGGTAGATTATCAACTTGTAGTAAGTGATTATTCACTTGTCATTGTATATTTAATTTTTCTATATTAATGTGTATATTATTTGATTGTATTAATAGGTGAACATCCAAAAAAGATTTGAGAGGAGGTCTAGTAAATATGTTAGAAAGAAATAACCATCAATTTATTCTCCATCTTTCTAATAGATAAAGAGTCATTGCTCTTTCATGATAGTTCATAGGACTTTTGGTGTTATGACATTTTGTTGTATGCCTATATAATTTTTTTGTATGATTATATGGATTTGTAGTATACACACACATATCTATATGTATAACATTATATACTTGTATGGTTTTATTGTACACACATTTTCATATTACTGATATATAACATTATATGCCTATATGGATTTATTTATAAACTCATTGTATTTATGACATTATGTATATATTATATAAAATTATCATGATATTACCCTTTGTAATGGATTTATAGGATTACACTTTATAATTATGGCATTATCATGACATTATCTTTACCTCTATCTCCCTCTCTCTATCACTATTTATCTCATGTATGTATATGTTGTGCATAAAGTTTGAATGGAATATATGGTATAGTATCATACTATAAGTATCATATATTTTGTGTGAAGCATGTATCATGGCTAGTGTGCATCAAGATCATGTGACCATGTGTGTAGTCTTATTACTCATACATCATGATTAGTGACATTCAATCTTGTACATGATCATGAATTTATATTAAGGGAACAATGAAATATATGCCATTGCATTATATGGGTTCTTTTAAAATGTTAATGGCATAAATGTCATTTTGTTGAATGGTTTTTTTTGAAGGTTGATTCAAACATTTATGGTGTTACTATTGTGCTTTGTTGATGCATTATGGTTTAGTAACATTGAGTCTTATGAATAATTATAGTGTGGCTTTTTCATGAAGGGTTTAATGATGATTATGTCATCGAGTTGTATTGGTTTTATTTAAAATTTTCATCATTGATAATAGTTATGAGTTTTTCATGAAGGGTCTAATGACTTATATATGACATAAAATTCCATGGAACTTATTTCAAGGTTATAATTACATATATTTTATTGAGTTATAATGGAATTAAATGTTGACATCCAATCTTTTATTGAACTAGTTTGGGCTATTTATAGTGCTCTAGTTATCTCTATTAATAATTCAGGCTAGTTTGTTCTTAGGATTTTTCACCCTTCCTATTCATGGTAAACCTCTTTATATTTTCAAACATTCCTTAGCACATTCTATACATTCTCATCCCATTGTGTAAGTTTTGCACATTCATGTGTGTAATGAACCAACTAATTCATTAAATTTAAACACCGTAATCTTTTTTGGCATAAAGTGCATAGTTTATGTTGGTGATTTGAGTTCTAGGCCCAAAATCCCTAAGTTTTGATAATCTTCCAAGTGCCAGGGGTGTCATACTTAGGAAAATTTACACAAATCTATCTTCAGGTTGAGCAACTAAGGACCAATGATTGAGGTGGGTAAGACCTCCTTCACTTTTGTCTTTGCAAGATCAAGGGGGGGTTTCACTAAGGTATTGAATTGATGATTGAAATAATAAAAACTACCTTACAAAAACTATACCCACTACATAGTGTATCTCAATACTGGTGTCACTATATACTTATGTGCTAGTTTGGAAATGTAAGGATACAAACCTTATTAATAGATAATATTTCATATAAGTGTCTTAGAAGAATGTGTTTATGATAAACCCTTGTGTTGTTGCATTCATTCAAGCATGGAAGTGGAACACATGTATAATTATATCTAAAAGGTGTTTGATTTGATGTCTTGATAATTTGTTGAGGATGATGGGAGATAAATCTAGTCACAAATTGGTGCCTTTATCTATTGGGTAGTAGAATCTCTCAACTCAGTCAAATATATAAAAACATAAAATTAGGTGATATCTCATATCTTAATCAAGATATTACAAAAGACTATGCTTTTAAGAGTGTACATGAAAGTTAAGCTCAACACATACATTCAAAAAAATAAAAAATGGTTGTATAATATTAAGAGAGTCTACTTAGTTATCATTAAGCTTACACATACAATTCCTTAATTATGTTGAAAATATGCCTTGCAAAATATTTGCAAGAACTTTACAAACCTTTGGTTGAAAAAGTAAACAATATACACCCATAAATGCATATCATACATAAGGAGACACTCAAGTAAGGTTAAATTTTCCTTTAGTTAATCAATATTCAAAGCATACTGCAAGTGTTATTATAGGCTTAGGAAAAAACCTAGATCATTACAATGCTAAAATAGCTACACCCAAAATTGGAAATTGAAACCCTAGGGCTTCCTATGAGTATCTTTCTTCTACTGGCTCTACAAATCCTTTCTATAAAATGTTATCCTACTCTTTCTTTTTGTTTATTTTAGAGAATATATCTTTCAACACCATCTAGAAACCTTGGGGAAAGAACCATGGTTGTCTTAAAATGTACAAGATTCCAATATTCACTTGCATCACCTTCACATGACCACACACTTGAAAGCATGCTCCTTACATCATTAATCATATTATTTAGTACAGTAATCATGTATTAGTGGGGCCCAAAGGTAGCAAGATGCCTCTAAGAACCCTCACTTGTTGATTCATGTTCATTTTGAGACCATTAATGGAATCTTGGGTTATGAAAGAAGGTAGGTACCTAGGGCTTTGCATGCCAAAGGGGGAAGAAGGGAAAAAATTCCCCAAAAGTTTGATAGGCACGAGGGTATGAGAAACCTCAAAACACCAAAATTGAACTTGTTGGGGATGGCATGCCTGGGATGATAGGTTAGACCAATATGATGACATGAGAAACATTGAAATATTGAAATTTTGTAAAGTGGAATTTTAGGAAGGAAAGTTGGCAGTTGAGGAAAGGATGCATGAATGACCAAACCCAAAATATCATTTCAAGGAAAATGGGCTTAGAGGGGAAAATAAAACTTTTCGAGGATGGAATGCCAAGGATGAAAAGTTATACTAGTATGATGACATGATAAACCCCAAAATATTGAAATTTTACAAAGTGGAATTTTGGGAAGAAAAGTTGGCAATTGAGGAAACAATGCATGAATGACAACCTAAAATCTTGGATTTCAAGGAAAATGGGCTTAGACAACAAAATCAAACTTATTAGGGATGGTATTCTAGGGATGATAGGTTAAACTAGTATGATGAAATGAGAAACCCTAAAATCCTAAAATTTTACGCAATGTAATTTTGGGAAGGAAAATTGGTAGTTGAGGAAAGGGTGCATGAATGACCAAATCCAAAATCTCAGATTTCAAGGAAAATGGAATTAGAGGTGAAAAAGAGACTTTTTGGGGATGACATTCTAGGAATACCATTTTAGACCATAATGACGACATGAGAAACCTCAAAATCTCAAAAAATTGCAAAGTGACCCAAAGAAAAGCAAAATTACAAGGAATTAACCAAAAATGCACCTTATAACAAATTTTACTAAGGATATTTGATAAACACACCTTGAATGAATACCCCTTAATAATTACTCAATATAGGGGTCCCAACTAAAGAACTCTCAAATTCATTATTAATAAAGGGAAGATAGGGTCAAAAATATAACTTGTGAAGAACAAAAAAGAAAAAATTAAACGCATAAAAGTGGGTGCCAAAATTGGCTCTAGGTGGGGACATGTGTCTCTTGTAGGCATGCTGAGAATCCAAATCTCTAAGAGTAGACCAAAAATGTGGAATGATAGGGACCGAGACTGGATCACACAACATCATGACAAATACAGATCATGATTGCATAAGGGAAATAATATACATATAAGCACAAAAGAACATATGTTACAAAGGTTCCGAGATCCTTACACTTAAGAGAAATAGTGTTTGAGGTTTTGATAATGAACCAACAGCTCCACTAAATGTTTATCAAGGCTCCTAAGGTATAATGTTCCTCGACCACATCCTTTAGTAATTTGATAGGGCTCAACCCATAGGGCATCACATTTTTCATGTTTTCCCTTGTCTTCTAACTAGAAATTCCACATGAGGACAAGATCTCCAATTTGAAACTCCCTCATCACTACCCTCTTATCAAAGAGGTACTTCACCTTTTATTGTCTCAAAAAATTCCTCTTATGGGTATCCATCTTGGTTTCTTCTAATTTGGTCAACTCAAGCATTCTTTGGGAGATGACACTTTCTTCTTCCCATTCAATTTGCTGCAATGACTTATAGACTACTAACTCAAGGCTAATTGTAAATTTGGATTCAAAACCATATACTAATTCAAGTGGAATATTCCCAATACCCTTCTTGTAGGTCACCCTATCTTTCTAGACAAAAAAATAGCTTGTAATCCCACCTTTTCTTGTTTATGTTTGTTTTTCTAATGATGTTCATGATGCATTTGTTTCTTGATTCATCCTTTCCATTTCCTTTTGGATGATATGGTGATGAATGGTTTAAAGAAATGACATATTGTCAACACATACCAACAAAATATTTGGATTTGAAATAGGTCTTACATTGTTAATAATAATTCTTTATGGAATGCCAAAATTGGTGATTACATTATTTAGCAAAAAATCAATCACCACCTTTGAGGTTGTATTCCTTGCAAGGATTTCTTCCACCAATTTGTAAAGTAGTTAGAGTCCAAAAATTATATTTTTTATTGTAATTTTCTTCTATTCCCCTTATGAAATCAATACCCCACTATTAGAATGGAGCCTTTACTAAAATGTTCGTAAGGGGAAGTGCAATTGCAAATTTCAACTTGCTAGAATTTTTTTTGGCAAGCATCACATCCTTTTACAAACTTGGCCACATCCTTGAATAATGTGGACCACCAATAAACCATCCTAATAATATTATGAATGGTGGTTTTTGACATATAATTTCCACCAAATAACCCATGGTGACACTCCTCAATAACTCTTATTGATTTCTCTTCATTTAGACACCTTATGAGAATAAAATCTAGGTTTCTCCACTTTAACCATCCTTCAAACAAAAAATACCTCAAGGTCCTATTTTTATTATAATTCAACTTAGGAGGACAACTCAATTTTTCCAAATAAAATAATATGTCCTTATACCAAGGACAATATATCAACTAACATGGAACACAAATTAGTGAGAGTTTACCTGATTTATTTCAACAACTTCCAAATTTTCTTCAACTATTAATTTTTCTAAGCCTCAAAATCTAACAAACTTGGTTGTTTGTAACTCCATGTCATACTCTTGGCTATTTTTGATCCATCTACACCTTTTTCTTGATATTTTTATGTGACACAAAGGTAGTGATCTTGGCCTCTATAAGGTAGGTTTTGAAAATTTCATAGCCTTACAAGAGCATAGGCATGCTTCTCCATCAAAAAATAATTCAATTCAACATGTATTAATGATTTTTGAAGAAATTTGTTGGTTGTTCATAACCATATTCATTTTTTGTAGTAGAACAACAACAATAGTATAAAAAGATGCAAAAGAAAATAACTTGAAAGGTTCAGAATAGTCCAAAATGTTTTCGATAATGGTGCCATCTTAAGTTCATATTTTATTTCTAAGAATTAATTTGTTTATTCCTTATCCCAAATGTAAGATTTACCCTTTTCTTCAACACTTTAGAGATGACCTTTGTCTTCTTACGAAAGTTAGGAACAAACCTTCAAACAAAGTTAATCTAAACCCAAAAAAAGATTGGATTGCCTTAACTATTTTGGGTTGTAGGGTAAGATCAATGACTTTGACACATTTTGGATCAATCCTTATCCCTTCCTTAGACACAACATGCCCAAGGATCTTGTCATCTTCGACACCAAAAATAAACTTCTTGGGATTCAAATATATTCCATATTATAAGCATATTTGGAAGACTAAGTCCAAGTGTTTGCAGTGATCATTACGATCCTTGGAGTAGACAGCCATATAATCTTAGTAGACATCCATTATCTCATTTATTAGGATTTAAAAAGCTACATCCATGGCCCTATGAAATGTGGCTCCAAAATTCTTCAACTTGAATGGGATTTGGGCATACACAAAATTTCCCCATGGTGTAGTGAAGGTTGTCTTATATTGCTCAAAATATTTGATCATGACTTGATTATAACCTGAGAATTTT
Organism: Sequoiadendron giganteum; assembly: GCA_007115665.2. Classification (NCBI taxonomy): domain Eukaryota; kingdom Viridiplantae; phylum Streptophyta; class Pinopsida; order Cupressales; family Cupressaceae; genus Sequoiadendron; species Sequoiadendron giganteum. The sequence goes on along the minus strand of CM021105.1, from coordinate 363,446,981 downwards.
TCCATCATGGAGATCAACTCTGACTATAGAAAATGATCCATACTAGGCAATGAATAATTATTCTTGAGGGACTTGATATTCATATTTCTAAAATCCATCAATACTCTAATGTACCCATTCTTTTTTCTAACTAGAACAAGATTAGACACCCATTCTAAATGTTTGATTGGTTTGATAATACCTCCTCCTTTTAGTTTCATCAATTCCTTCTACATTCAAGGGGCAAGAGTAGGGTTTATAGGGAATATATTTTGTTTGAATGGATTTGTACAAGGATCAAATGGAATGGTATGTTGAAACAACTCTTCTTTGTAAGCCTTGAATTCATCATAAGACCAAGCAAAGACTTGTTTATACTTTCTTAATAATTCAATCGACATTTTCTTCTCTTCTAATCTTAATTTATTACCAATATAAATCATTTTAGAAGTTGATTAAGTTACTAAATTTATACCTTCTATGTCTTCTTCCTTGACATGCCTACTTATCTTATAACAATCAACATTGTCAAACACTATATCTAAGGTAACAAGACCTCTAGGAATGGTATTGGTTTTGAGTTGGATGATTTCATTCCTAAAAAGATTTTCCTTATCTTCTTCATCCTTCTCCACCATGGGCTTCCAGTCAATTTTTTGTCTCTCACAATGATTAATGCAATTCAAGAACTCATAAATATGTTGGTCATCATTGAAGATCTACTAATTGATATTCTATATCAAATACTAAGCTTAGTAAGGATCTCAACATCATACTTTTAGTGACGGGGAACAAAAGAAACATCAAATTTTGAAGCTAACATAGCGAGTGCATCAAAAATCACATTACTTTATCTTTCCACCCAAATGATGTTGAATACATAAAAAGCTTCAATAGTATCTATGTAATTGGTTTAGTGGTAATTTAATTAAAGACAAAATTGAATCAATTAGGTTTAGAAATCTCAAACACCCACATGAAAAATATTGATCAAAACCCACTAACTAATAAAATTGAATGATCCAAATTAGAAAATCATAATTAACTTGAAAATTAACATTCAAATTCAAAATCCAAGAAGTGAAAACCTAACATCCCATTATGAATTGCGTTGGAGATATGTTGGATTTATCAAACCTTAGCACCCATGATTGCAAAAGCTTGAATTGAACTAAAAGATGCTCAAAATGACATGAATTGATTACAATGCTTCTAGGTGATTTAAAATGGAGGGAGATGATTGCTTTTATAGATTTTCAAAAATCAAATCAAGGGCGTGGATCAGATCTTGAGATCAACAGTTTAGATTGAATCTTGAAGATCAATGGCTAGGATTATTTGAGAGTTTTAGTTAACTCAAAATATCTCCTCAATTTTAGGGATTTGGTTGAGATATTTTTGAAAAAGAATGTTCCTTAGAATATGATTTTGAGAGGGAAAATTAGATAATTTAAATAATTTAATTATGTGAGGAAGAGAATATTAATTTTTAAAAAGGAATATTCCATGTGCAAGTGGGAGGGAAGAAAAGTACATAATTAAATAATATTTAATTATATGGGATATAGAAGATTTTTTTTTCTAATTAAATAGGGGGAAATTAGTAAAAAGTGAGGAATCAATTAAATAATTGAAAATTATTTAACTAATAGAGGAAATAAGGTGAAAATGAGGGAAATGATGAAAATTGGTGAAAAGTGAAAAAATGACAAAAATGATGAGGAATGATGAGAAAATGATGAAAATGCATGATTAGTGATGAAAGTGAGGAAAATGATGAAAAACAAGGGATTAGTGATGAAAATGGTGAAAATGCAGTGTTAGTGAAATTGCGATACATTTTAGGCATTTTTACATGTCTATAGTATCCTAAACAACAATATTTTTAATTCTTATCCTTATTTCCTTTATAACATGTACATGCTACTAACTTGAGAAACCAAAAGTTTTGAGTCATCATGAATTTTGGTGCATTTGATTCTGTTAGAGTAATTGGACATTTACTTTATTAATTAAACAATATTTGTTTAATTACGTAAACTTTCCTTTTAACTCTTTTTCACTTAAGCTAACATTAGGTACATAATAATTAATTACTTTATTAATTATTATTGTGCAAGCCCAGGGTTTTCCTTTTTAGGGTTTTCATCTATATGTAGTTGAAAACTATCTTTTGTATCATTATTTTCATTTTACATTTTCAGGTGAATACATTGCTCCACATTCTTGAGCATTTCTTTTGTTGCTTCTCTTTGTTTCTCCTTGTAACAGGTTATTTGCTTGCAAAGATCTTTTGGACTTCTATGGTGTTGTATCTTCTCAACTCCAACATGGTATCAGAGCTTCAGATTTGCAGCTGCTTGTTCTTGTTTTGAGATTTTGCATTGGAAGCAAATCTAGGGTTCTAAAGTTTTTTTTGGGTGGATTTAGCATACTCCTTTTTTTGGGTTCACTTTGGGCTCAAATGGACAGTGCCATTGGATTCGCAGCACCCAAAAACCCCTAAATCGACTGTCAAATCGTCGATTTTAGTTACAGTCAATTTGGAAGGCAAATTTTTTTTTGCCCTAGGGCCGTACAGAGCAAAAATCGCAAAAATTATTAAAAAAACAAAAAAAAACAAAGGTGTTTTTGATAAATTTGTGCACGGCTAGTTAAAGTTATTTCGCCGCCCAGCGGCCACCCCAATGCTGCCAAGCGGCCACCAGCTCCGGCTCCGCCGCCCTGCATCCACCCGAGCTCTGCTGAGCTCACCGGCCGCCCAGCTCATTCCGCCGACTCCGGACTCTACCGGCCCCGCCGACTCCAACTGTCGCTGCCAACCCCGCGCTCTGCTCTGCCTACTCCTTGGCTCTGTCAGCTTCGCCGAGCCCACCCACCCGCCGTCGACTCCGTTTTGGCCGCCTCGCCGAGCTCAGCTCACCCCGCCGACATGAGCTCGCCACCGGGCTCGCCGACCCGAGTCGGCTGTGCCAGCCCCTGCGGGCCTCCAAACCCCCATCGCCCGGTCACATGGGTGGCCGCGGGCTCTGCCCAGCTGCCAGCCCCCTGGTCATCCACGTGACCAGGGGCCGAAGATTTTAAGCCCTTGAGGGCTAGTTTTTTCACTCCAACCCCCTATTATGTCATTTTTGGTCAAATGGGCATAACTTGGGCATCCTAGCTCTGTTTTTCAAACAGGAAGATGCGTTGGAAAGCTGAGAATGGCACCAATCTAATGGTATAGAAATATTTTTAATTTTTTTACCAGTCTAGATATTTTTTACCAGTCAAAGTGAGGTCTTCTTTCTTCACTTCCGGGGTCATAGAAGATGCATACGAACTCCGTTTTTCAAACTTGAATAGGCGTTGGAAAGCTCTCAACATGATCTATTCAGTGATGTGATCTATTTTATCAGAATTTTCACCAGGTACATGAGAATTTTTCTTGAAGTATTTTTTGCTTATGCATTGCTTCCTTCTTCTCAGTTTGTACTAGGGTTTGGGTTTATCTTTTGTAGGGGGTGTTTTTTCTCTTACTTTCTGTTAGTTATATCAGAAAACCAGAACACCAAAACTCTCAAAAATACAAACCCTTTTGCATCTTCTGTCTATTTTGAAAGATCACATAATAATAAAAAACACAAGCAGGTACAGGTGCAAGTTTTCATAGCAGACTCTTCAGTTGAGCTACTCACATCACATAACTATCACACTTGGAAGTCTCGTATGATGAGGCTACTCAGGTCACGAGGGTTATGGTCTTGTTTAGATGAGGTTCAGCCTCAGTTGCAACGTCCTTTTGAGATTATGCAGCACAGGAACAAGATGGATGAGGCTATGGGTTTGTTATGCATGCATGTTTCAGACAGTCTTTTGTTTCACCTTGATGCTTTGCTCACTCCTCGAGCCATGTGGCTGAAGTTTGAGACACTTTTTGGGGCCGTTAATGAGTTTCGTGCATTACAGATTGAGGCAGAGCTGACTTCCTTGTTACCTTATTCATTTCCCACTATTGAGGATTTTTTGAACCAGTTCAAAACTATCCGTACTATTTTACAGGGTTGTGGGAAGAACAAGACAGACAAAGAGTGCATTTCCTTGATTCTTTCGAAGCTTCATGGTCCATTTCAGATATTTGCTTCCTCCTTCTACTCCACCATGGATGGTTTGGGTGCCAGTTTTACCATGCCTTCCTTTGATTTATTTTGTGAGCGATTGTCTCGGGAACAGTCTCACCTTTCTCAGATGGATATGCTCTTAGGTTCAAAGAGCAAAGCATTGGTTGCTCAGTCACCGAAGGGGAAACAAAAGCAGAAACCGAGGCCCAAGAAAGATTTTGCAGGTAGTGAGCATTCCTCCAAACCGCCTCCTAAGTCTGATTCTAAACCACCATTTAATCCAAAACATGGGAAATCTTTGAAGTCTGGTGAGTCTTCCTCCAAGACTAAGGAGAAATTAGGAGACACTTGCAATTTTTGTGGCAAGCAAGGTCATCCAGTTTCCAGGTGTTGGAAATGATTAGAGGCTTTAGAGGAGGCCATGCAGCAGCAACACATCTCCTCACCTCCGTCTTCTTTTTCTTCCACCACAGGGAAGGGTCATGGTCTCACTGCACGAGCATCGACCAATGGGTCCATTTGGATTTTAGACTCTGGTGCTTCTCACCATATGACTCACACTCAGCAGTTGGTCACTTCTCTTGCCTCTTGTGGTACTTCACAGATTGCAGTGGGTGACACTTCACAACTTTCCGTCTTGGGTTCAGGTTCTGTCTCTTTGGATGGGGGCACTCTACAAGATGTTTTGGTTGTTCTTGACATTTCAATGAACCTCTTGTCCATTTATCAGATTTGCCACACTGGCTCTGGTAAGACAGTTGAGTTCTCACCACATGATGTGGTTATTCGGGACCTCCATGATTCTGATTTGGTTGTGGCTACTGGTAGTGTTGATACTGCATCTCATCTTTATAGATTTGATGGATTTGCGCCTTCTGAGGGTACAGGTTCATCTCTTATAGCACATGTAGATTCAGTGAGTCAGCTTTGGCATGAGCGTTTGGGCCATGTCAACTATAGATATCTTCAGCAGATGAGTACACAGTCACTTGTTCTTGGTCTTCCACGGATTTCCTGCACTGACGGTGTTTGTCATGGTTGTGTGCTTGGCAAGCATCACAGGGATCCTTTTCTGAAGGGAAGTACCACTCGTGCCTTGGCACCCTTGGAGTTGATTCATAGTGACCTCATGTCATTTCCCACTCCTTTTTCAGGGGCCAAGTATGTACTCACATTCATTGATGACTTCTCCAGACGCACATGGTTGTACTTTCTTAAGTACAAGTCTGATGTCTTTGATTCCTTTCGTGTCTTCAAGACATTTGTAGAGAAGCAGTTTGGTCTTTCTATCCGGCGGATACGTACAGATAATGGGGGGGAGTATGTGAATCAGGCTTTCAGAGATTTTTACACTAAACATGGTTTGCAGCATCAGTTTTCTGTTCCCTACACCCCTCAGCAGAATGGTATCGCTGAGCGAAAGAACAGGACTTTACGGGAGATGGCTAATTGTATGATTCAGTCTAGGTCCATGGATTCGTCTTTTTGGGTTGAGGCAGTCAATTGTGCCAACTATATTCAGAATCGGATGCCTCACAAGGCAATTCGACATATAACTCCTGAGGAGGCTTTGTCTCATGACAAGCCTGATATTTCATCATTTCGAGTATTTGGTAGTGAGGCATGGGCTTTTATTCCTGATGCTCAGAGGAGAGCTATGGAGCGGAAGAGTCGACCCCTCATATTTGTCGGCTACTATGAGGATGTTAAGGCATACAGGTTATTTGATCCTGATTCCAGAGAGGTCTTGTTTCGACAGGATGTTCAGTTTGATGAACGCCTTCCTCCAGTTGATACCCTGCCTCCAGTGTCCACTTCACTACCTACTCCACCCACTATAGCTCTTCAGGATTATTTTGAGGATTCTGATGAGGATATTGATGATCCCCCATCTCCACCTCCACTTGCTCCACCTCAGAGGCCCAAATGGGCTCGCTTTACTATTGAGGCAGTAGGATCTATGGCCGGTGATCCTTTAGACACTCGTCGCACTTGTTCTCATACTACGGGTTCTAATCTTTTGACTCATGCTCTTTCAGAGGATCCTCAGAGATTTTCAGAGGTGACAGGTCACCTTGAGTGGGATAGTGCCATGGAGGAAGAGTATTCTTCTTTGATGAGGAATAATACATGGGATCTCTGTCCTCTTCCTAAGGGAAGAAAGATGGTTCAGTGCCGATGGTTGTATCGCACCAAGTATGCTGTTGATGGTTCTATTGATAAGTACAAAGCACGTCTTGTTGCGAAGGGTTTCTCACAGGTTGAGGGTATTGATTACTCCGAGACATTTGCCCCTGTCGCCAAGATGAATTCTATTCGCTTTGTATTATCACTTGCAGCTTCTAGAGGATGGCTCATTTTTCAGATGGATGTGAAGTGTGCCTTCTTACATGGTGACCTACAGGAGGAGATCTATATGGAGCAGCCTCAGGGATTTGTTCATGATTTTTCTTTGGTTTGCAGGCTTCAGCGTTCATTATATGGTCTCAAACAAGCCCCTCGGGCTTGGTATGAGAAGATGGACTCTTTTTTGCTCTCCACTGGTTTCACTCGTTGTCATTCTGATCACACGGTCTATATTCAGCATCTTGAGGGTGAGATCCTGATTCTTGTGCTATATGTTGATGATCTTCTCATCATAGGTAGCTCATCCTCCATGATTCAGCATTCTTAGCTAGCCTTGATGGAGCAGTTTGAAATGACAGATCTTGGCCTTTTGCATTATTTCCTTGGTCTTCAAGTGATTCAGTCTTCAGAGGGGATCTCCATTTACTAGCAGAAGTATTCTTTTGATATGCTTCAGCGCTTTGGCATGCTTGATTGCAAGCCTGCCCCCACACCTTTTCAGTCAAGGGTTGTTTTGACTACTACTTGCCTCACTCCTTCAGTAGATTCTACACTTTACAGGAAGTTGGTTGGCAGTTTGTTGTACCTGACTCACACTCATCCTGATCTCTCCTTTGCGGTTGGTCTTGTCTCTTGATTCTCACATGATCCTCATGAGAGTCATTGGCAAGCTGCCAAGCGTATTTTGAGGTACATTCAGGGCACCACTTCATATGGCATTCACTACACATTAGGGGATCCTCACATTGTTGGCTACACTGACTCAGATTGGGTTGGTGATGTCAATGATCGAAAGTCTACTTCTGGCTTTTTTTTTCTCTTGGCTCTAGTCCTATCACATGGTCGTGCAAGAAGTAGACTGCTCATGCATTATCATCTATAGAGGTTGAGTACCGAGCTGCTTGCTCGCTAGTCACGAGATTTTATGGC
>CM021105.1:363373466-363439526 GCA_007115665.2 Sequoiadendron giganteum | reverse complement strand
ATCTATATGTAGTTGAAAACTATCTTTTGTATCATTATTTATTTTACATTTTCAGGTGAATACATTGCTCCACATTCTCGAGCATTTCCTTTGTTGCTTCTCTTTGTTTCTCCTTGTAACAGGTTATTTGCTTGCAAAGATCTTTTGGACTTCTATGGTGTTGTATCTTCTCAACTCCAACATGGTATCAGAGCTTCAGATTTGCAGCTGCTTGTTCTTGTTTTGAGATTTTGCATTGGAAGCAAATCTAGGGTTCTAAAGTTTTTTTTGGGTGGATTTAGCATACTCCTTTTTTTGGGTTCACTTTGGGCTCAAATGGACAGTGCCATTGGATTCGCAGCACCCAAAAACCCCTAAATCGACTGTCAAATCGTCGATTTTAGTTACAGTCAATTTGGAAGGCAAATTTTTTTTTGCCCTAGGGCCGTACAGAGCAAAAATCGCAAAAATTATTAAAAAAACAAAAAAAAACAAAGGTGTTTTTGATAAATTTGTGCACGGCTAGTTAAAGTTATTTCGCCGCCCAGCGGCCACCCCAATGCTGCCAAGCGGCCACCAGCTCCGGCTCCGCCGCCCTGCATCCACCCGAGCTCTGCTGAGCTCACCGGCCGCCCAGCTCATTCCGCCGACTCCGGACTCTACCGGCCCCGCCGACTCCAACTGTCGCTGCCAACCCCGCGCTCTGCTCTGCCTACTCCTTGGCTCTGTCAGCTTCGCCGAGCCCACCCACCCGCCGTCGACTCCGTTTTGGCCGCCTCGCCGAGCTCAGCTCACCCCGCCGACATGAGCTCGCCACCGGGCTCGCCGACCCGAGTCGGCTGTGCCAGCCCCTGCGGGCCTCCAAACCCCCATCGCCCGGTCACATGGGTGGCCGCGGGCTCTGCCCAGCTGCCAGCCCCCTGGTCATCCACGTGACCAGGGGCCGAAGATTTTAAGCCCTTGAGGGCTAGTTTTTTCACTCCAACCCCCTATTATGTCATTTTTGGTCAAATGGGCATAACTTGGGCATCCTAGCTCTGTTTTTCAAACAGGAAGATGCGTTGGAAAGCTGAGAATGGCACCAATCTAATGGTATAGAAATATTTTTAATTTTTTTACCAGTCTAGATATTTTTTACCAGTCAAAGTGAGGTCTTCTTTCTTCACTTCCGGGGTCATAGAAGATGCATACGAACTCCGTTTTTCAAACTTGAATAGGCGTTGGAAAGCTCTCAACATGATCTATTCAGTGATGTGATCTATTTTATCAGAATTTTCACCAGGTACATGAGAATTTTTCTTGAAGTATTTTTTGCTTATGCATTGCTTCCTTCTTCTCAGTTTGTACTAGGGTTTGGGTTTATCTTTTGTGGGGGGTGTTTTTTCTCTTGCTTTCCGTCATTTATATCAGAAAACCAGAACACCAAAACTCTCAAAAATACAAACCCTTCTGCATCTTCTATCTATTCTGAAAGATCACATAATAATAAAAAACACAAGCAGGTACAGGTGCAGGGTTTCATGGCAGACTCTTCAGTTGAGCTACTCACATCACATAACTATCACACTTGGAAGTCTCATATGATGAGGCTACTCAGGTCTTGAGGTTTATGGTCTTATTTAGATGAGGTTCAGCCTCAGTTGCAACATCCTTTTGAGATTATGCAGCATAGGAACAAGATGGATGAGGCTATGGGTTTGTTATGCATGCATGTTTCAGACAGTCTTTTATTTCACCTTCATGCTTTGCTCACTCCTCGAGCCATGTGGCTAAAGTTTGTGACACTTTTTGGGGCCGTTAATGATTTCCGCACATTACAGATTGAGGCAGAGCTGACTTCATTGTTACCTGATTCATTTCCCACTATTGAGGATTTTTTGAACCAGTTCAAAACTATCCGTACTATTTTACAGGGTTGTGGGAAGAACAAGACAAACACAGAGTGCATTTCCCTGATTCTTTCGAAGCTTCGTGGTCCATTTCAGATATTTGCTTCCTCCTTCTACTCCACCATGGATGGTTTGGGTGCCAGTTTTACCATTCCTTCCTTTGATTTATTTTGTGAGCGATTGTCTCGGGAACAGTCTCACCTTTCTCAGATGGATATGCTCTCAGGTTCAAAGAGCAAAGCATTGGTTGCTCAGTCACCAAAGGGGAAATAGAAGAAGAAATCGAGGCCCAAGAAAGATTTTACAAGTAGTGAGCATTCCTCCAAACCGCCTCCTAAGTCTGATTCTAAACCACCATTTAATCCAAAACATGGGAAATCTTTGAAGTTTGGTGAGTCTTCCTCCAAGACTAAGGAGAAATCAGGAGACACTTTCAGTTTCTGTGGCAAGCAAGGTCATCCAGTTTCCAGGTGTTGGAAACGATTAGAGGCTTTAGAGGAGGCCATGCAGCAGCAAGACATCTCCTCACCTAAGTCTTCTTCTTCCACCACAGTGAAGGGTCATGCTCTCACTGCATGAGCATCGACCAATGGGTCCACTTGGATTTTAGACTCTGGTGCTTCTCACCATATGACACACGCTCAGTAGTTGTTCACTTCTCTTGCCTCTTGTGGTACTTCACAGATTGCAGTGGGTGACTCTTCACAGCTTTCTGTCTTGGGTTCAGGTTCTGTCTCTTTGGATGGGGGCACTCTACAGGATGTTTTGGTTGTTCTTGACATTTTGACGAACCTCTTGTCCATTTATCAGATTTGCCACATTGGCTCTGGTAAGACAGTTGAGTTCTCACCACATGATGTGGTTATTCGAGACCTCCATGATTCTGATTTGGTTGTGGCTACTGGTAGTGTTGATACTGCATCTCGTCTTTACAAATTTGATGGATTTGCGCCTTTTGAGGGTACAGGTTCATCTCTTATAGCGCATGCAAATTCAGTGAGTCAGCTTTGGCATGAGAATTTGGGCCATGTCAACTACCGATATCTTCAGCAGATGAGTACACAGTCACTTGTTCTTGGTCTTCCACGGATTTCCTGCACTGACGGTGTTTGTCATGGTTGTGTGCTTGGAAAGCATCACAGGGATCCCTTTCCGAAGGGAAGTACCACTCGTGCCTTGGCACCCTTGGAGTTGATTCATAGTGACCTCATGTCATTTCCCACTCCTTCTTTTTCAAGGGCCAAGTATGTACTCACATTCATTGATGACTTCTCCAGACGCACATGGTTGTACTTTCTTAAGTACAAGTCTGATGTCTTTGATTCCTTTTGTGTCTTCAAGACATTTGTAGAGAAGCAGTCTGGTCTTTCTATCCGGTGGATACGTACAAATAATGGGGAGGAGTATGTGAATCAGGACTTCAGAGATTTTTGCACTGAGCATGGTTTGCAGCATCAGTTTTCTGTTCCCTACACCCCTCAGCAGAATGGTATCATTGAGCGAAAGAACAGATCTTTACGAGAGATGGCTAATTGTATGATTCAGTCCAGGTCCATGGATTCGTCTTTTTGGGCTGAGGCAGTCAATTGTGCCAACTATATTCAAAATCGGATGCCTCACAAGGCGATTCGACATATGACTCATGAGGAGGCTTGGTCTCATGACAAGCCTGATATTTCATCATTTCGAGTATTTGGTAGTGAGGCATGGGATTTTATTCCTGATGCTCAAAGGAGAGCTATGGAGCGGAAGAGTCGACCCCTCATATTTTTCGGCTACTGTGAGGATGTTAAGGCGTACAGGTTATTTGATCCTAATTCCAGAGAGGTCTTGTTTTGACGGGATGTTCAGTTTGATGAGTGCCTTCCTCCAGTTGATACCCTATCTCCAGTGTCCACTTCACTACCTACTCCACCCACTACAACTCTTCAGGATTATTTTGAGAATTCTGATGAGGATATTGATGATCCCCCATCTCCACCTCCACTTGCTCCACCTCAGAGGCCCAAATGGGCTCGCTTTACTATTAAGGCAGCAGGATTTATGGCCGGTGATCCTTCAGACACTCGTCGCACTCGTTCTCATACTATGGGTTCTAGTCTTTTGACTCATGCTCTTTCAGAGGATCCTCAGAGATTTTCAGAGGCGACAGGTCACCTTGAGTGGGATTGTGCTATGGAGGAGGAGTATTCTTCTTTGATGAGGAATAATACATGGGATCTTTGTCCTCTTCCTAAGGGCAGAAAGATGGTTCAGTGCCGATGGTTGTATCACACCAAGTATGCTGCTGATGGTTCTATTGATAAGTACAAAGCACGTCTTGTTGTGAAGGGTTTCTCACAGGTTGAGGGTATTGATTACTCTGAGACATTTGCCTCTGTCGCCAAGATGAATTCTATTCACTTTGTATTATCACTTGCAGCTTCTAGAGGATGGCTCATTTTTCAGATGGATGTGAAGTGTGCCTTCTTACATGGTGACCTACAGGAGGAGATCTATATGGAGCAGCCTTAGGGATTTGTTCATGATTCTTCTTTGGTTTGCAAACTTCAGCGTTCATTATATGGTCTCAAACAAGCCCCTCGGGCTTGGTATGAGAAGATGGACTCTTTTTTGCTCTCCACTGGTTTCACTCGTTGTCATTTTGATCACATGGTCTATATTCAGCATCTTGAGGGTGAGATCCTGATTCTTGTGGTATATGTTGATGATCTTCTCATCATAGGTAGCTCATCCTCCATGATTCAACATTCTCAGCTAGCCTTGATGGAGCAGTTTGAGATGACCAATCTTGGCCTTTTGCATTATTTCCTTGGTCTTCAAGTGATTCAGTCTTCAGAGGGGATCTCCATTTACCAGAAAAAGTATTCTTTTGATATGCTTTAGTGCTTTGGCATGCTTGATTGCAAGCCTGCCCCCACACCTTTTTAGTTAGGGGTTGTTTTGACTACTACTTGCCCCACTCCTTTAGTAGATGCTACACTTTACAGGCAGTTGGTTGGCAGTTTGTTGTACCTGACTCATACTCATCCTGATCTTTCCTTTGCGGTTGGTCTTGTCTCTCGATTCTCACATGATCGTCATGAGAGTCATTGGCAAGCTGCCAAGCGTATTTTGAGGTACATTCAGGGCACCACTTCATATGGCATTCACTACACATTAGGGGATCCTCACATTGTTGGCTACACTGACTCAGATTGGGCTGGTGATGTCAATGATCGGAAGTCTACTTCTGGCTTTGTTTTTTGTCTTGGCTCTGGTCATATCACATGGTCGTGCAAGAAGTAGACTGCTCATGCATTATCATCTATAGAGGCTGAGTACCGAGCTACTGTGCTCGCTAGTCAAGAGATTTTATGGCTTTGTCAGTTGATGACTGAGTTTGGTTTTCCTCCTAATAGTCCCACTATTCTTTGGTGTGACAATCAGAGTGCTATACACATTTCGCGCAACCCGGTGGAGCATTAGCGGATGAAGCACATTGAGCTTCATATGCATTTCATTAGACAGTTGATTCAGGATGGTTCTCTCACCTTGGAGTATGTTCCCACTGCCGAGCAGGTTGCAGACATCTTCACGAAACCTTTTGCATCTCCGCGCTATCTTTAGTTGCGCTCTATGCTTGGGGTGAAGGCAGTTGTCCTTGGGGGGTCTTTATGAGGACTTCCTTCCTTCATGTTTCTTTCAACATGTTGTTCTATCTCTTTTTGGAGAGGATTTTCTTCCTTCCTTCATGTTTCTTTCAGCATGTTGTTCTATCTCTTTTTGGAGAGGAGTTTTTCCCACTGGGTTTTCTCCTTTTCTCCGTTTCATAGAGATTTCATTGTACTTGGGTACCTGATCTGGCCTTGTTCCGGGACCCATTGCTTTTGCTTTCAGTAGCTTCTTCTAGGTTTTAGCTTCTCCCTATGTCTATCTTAAGGGGGGTGTTAGAGTAATTGGACATTTACTTTATTAATTAAACAATATTTGTTTAATTATGTAAAGTTTCCTTTTAACTCTTTTTCACTTAAGCTAACATTAGGTACATAATAATTAATTACTTTATTAATTATTATTGTGCAAGCCTAGGGTTTTCCTTTTTAGGGTTTTCATCTATATGTAGTTGAAAACTATCTTTTGTATCATTATTTTCATTTTACATTTTCAGGTGAATACATTGCTCCACATTCTTGAGCATTTCTTTTGTTGCTTCTCTCTGTTTCTCCTTGTAACAGGTTATTTGCTTGCAAAGATCTTTTGGACTTCTGTGGTGTTGTATCTTCTCAACTCCAACATGGTATCAGAGCTTCAGATTTGCAGCTGCTTGTTCTTGTTTTGAGATTTTGCATTGGAAGCAAATCTAGGGTTCTAAAGTTTTTTTTGGGTGGATTTAGCATACTCCTTTTTTTGGGTTCACTTTGGACTCAAATGGACAGTGCCATTGGATTCGCAGCACCCAAAAACCCCTAAATCGACTGTCAAATCGTCGATTTTAGTTACAGTCAATTTGGAAGGCAAATTTTTTTTTGCCCTAGGGCCGTACACAAGTTAGGTATTTCCTTCTATGGATAGTCCATCATTCCAAAGATAACCTATATGTTGGGAATAGGATACCATTTAATTAAAATCCTAAACATATTTCATGTATCTCCTAAGTCCTTGGAAAGTGTTTCAAAACACTAGGATTAGAAAGAGATTAAATTCAAATGAAATGAGCATGTAAATTGAAATTTGTGATTCTTCCTAAATAATAGGAACATGTAGGGATGTCCAAGAAGAGTTCCTAAATAGGAGGACATGGGGTGCCCACATGAAAGGTGGAACCCATCTTTCTTTAGTTAACTATTTGGAGGATTGATAACACTTTAGTAATGCATGTTTAGGATCCTACAAAATAGGGATTGATGTTTACATGAGTGGAGTGTCACTATCAATTCAATTCAGTTATCTTCAGTTGCATGTAGTCATCTTGAGTTGCATGCTATTTGACTTGAGTTGCATGCTAGTTAACTCAAGTTGCATATAGTTATTTTGATTTGCATGCTAGTTGAATTGAATTGCATGTTAGTTGACTTGAGTTGCATGACTAATGAATTCAGTTACATGATAGATAACAGGTGGATACTTTCAGTTAAGTGGGGATGATCAATCATGCATAATGTTTGCATGAATTGGTGGAGAGATATGTTTCAGTTAACTAATATTGACTTGGGTCCACATTGGGCGCCCAAGTTGGCATCTTTCAGTTAAAACCTTTTGCATGCGAAGATATTTATAAGGCTTAGTCAAGTGGGGCCCATTCTTGGGTGCCAACTTTGAGGTGATGTTTACAAGATATCTTCATGACCAAAGTTCAGTTAAGTGTTCAGTTTGGGGCACCTAAATTGAGGAAGACTTTGGTTTGACTTCTGTTTACATGGTGGAACTCTACTTCCCAAATCTAGGAATAGGTTTTTGTGAGGAGCTTTAAGCTCTTGTATTTGTACAACTCTTGTGATTTTACATGCTCATAATTGTCTATTTATTGCAGCAAGTGTATGAGAGTTCTATGAGAGTTTATTGTAGGTTGTGAAGAAGGATTGTTGAAGGAAAGGAAGCATATCAATCAAGGATTGGTATAGTATTATTGTAATCTTGTTATAAGGTTAAATAATACAAACACTATTCATTCTAGTGGAGTTTTTTCGTGAAAGGTCTTCTCCACATATATGTTGCATCACTTATATCTTCTATCTCATTCTTCTACAATCTTCTATCTCTTTCTATAATTGGTAAAATTGATTTAAACAGATTAATCATACACAAAGAATTATGACAAAGAACACTTAATTAAATCTACAGTCTCATAGTTTTACAAGTTTTAAGCTACAATATTACCTTCATTTTCAAAATTTGGTATCATAGCTAATGGTTGGTTAGGGTTTGGGACACCTTTCTCTTAAAATTTTGAAGTTTTTTTGGCTGTAGTGGGAGATTTTACTATAGTGTTATTATGTTATCATGTTGTCATTGAGAGATTGGATTCACAAGTTTGGTGTGAGCTTATGAGAGTGATGTGGTGTTGGTTGTGTGCATCATTATGCCATGGGATTGCTTGGTATCATGATTCAGTGGGAGAATTTGGAAATGATGTGGATCCATTGTTGTTTATGATGGTTTGGAAATTGTAGGTATCTTCTTAGCTTGGAGATTTTGGTTCTACTTGTTATGTTACTGACATTGCAGTTGTGTGTGTAGACCTAAATGATCTTCATGGAGAGGATGGTAGTCACAATTCCATGTATGACTCGGTATCACAGTTCAGTGGGAGTTGTTGGTAGTGATGTGGATTCACCATTTGATGGTGAATGATATTCTATAGTGATTTTTGGTGTCATGGATGGACTCTTGGTTTCTACTTCTATGCAGTGATGGTTCATTGGAATTTTTGTTTTCATTGACAAAGGATGGTTATATTCATGTGGTTTAGATATGTTGACATCTTTGGTTTCCATGTAGGACTTCTTTAGTCTATGGTTGAGGTGTCATACTTTGTTTTTGATATGATGGTTATATTCATATTGATTAGATCATGGATGTCATGTTTATGTTCGTAATTTATGATTGAAGCTTTGACATTGATCATAGTAGTTCTCTTTGTATTGGGCACATTGATCATTTTCCTGATTACTTCATGATGGTGCTATGTTGCATTCGAAGTTTGACATGGATTGGTTGGTTACAGGCACTCATGGATACTTGGAGACATAGGTGAGGCTGGAGTTCTCTTATGGTTAGAGACATGTGTTGAGATGGTTACTCTTGTGTCTTGGTGCAGGAAGGCCATTGGCCTTGGTTCTGGTACTTGATTTATAATAATGATTCCTTGTTTAGAATAATTTTAATGTATAATGTGAAGTGGGATAATGTTGGGAATATGATGTCATTTAATTGTGATCCTAAACATATTTCACGTATCTCCTAAGTCCTTGGAAAGTGTTCCAAAACACTAGGCTTATAAAGAGATTAAAATCAAATGAAATGAACATGTAAATTGACATTTGTGATTATTCCTAAATAATAGGAACATGTGGGGATGTACAAGAAGAGTTCCTAAATAATAGGAGCACATGGGGAACCCACCTTACTTCAGTTAACTATTTGGAGGATTGATAACACTTCAGTAATGCATGTTGAGGATCCTACAAAACATGGATTGATATTTACATGAGTGGAGTGGAACTATCAGTTCATTATTAGTTCAGTTCAGTTATGGTTTAGTTATCTTGAGTTGCATGTAGTCATCTTGAGTTGCATGCTTGTCGACTTGAGTTTTATGCTAGTTGACTTGAGTTGCATGTAGTTATTTTGAGTTGCATTCTAATTGACTTGAGTTGCATGTTAGTTGACTTGAGTTGCATGATAGATAATAGGTGGATACTTTTAGCTAAGTGGGGATGATCAATCATGCATAATTTTTGAATGAATTCATGGAGAGATATGTTTCAATTAACTATGATTGACTTGGGTCCACCTTGGGCACCCAAGTTGGCATCTTTCAGTTAAATCCTTTTGTATGAGAATACATTTACAAGGCTCAGTCATGCAGGTCCCATTATTGGGTGCCAACTTTGAGGTGATGTTTACAAGATATCTTCATGACCAAAGTTCAGTTAAGTGTTCAACTTGGGGTGCCTAAATTGAGGAAGATTTTGGTTTGACTTTTGTTTACATGGTGGAACTCTACTTGCCAAATCTAGGCATAGGTTTTTGTGAGGAGATTTATGCTCTTGTATTTGTACAACTCTTGTGAGTTTACATGCTCATAATTTTCTATTTATTGCAGAAAGTGTATGTGAGTTCTATAAGAGTTTATTGTAGGTTGTGAAGAAGGATTGTTGAAGGCAAAGAAGCATATCAATCAAGGATTGATACAGTATTAGTATAATCTTGTTCTAAGGTTAAATAATATAAACACTATTGAATCTGGTGGATTTTTTTCTTGAAAGGGTTTCTCCATGTATATGTTGTGTCACTTCTATCTTCTGTCTCATTCTTCTACAATCTTCTGTCTCTTTCTAAAATTGGTAAAATTGATTTAAATAGATTAATCATACACAAAGAATTGTGACAAAGAACACTTAATTAAATCTATAGTCTCATAGTTTTACAAGTTTTAAGCTACAATCTTACCTTCATTTTCAACATTTGGTATTAGAGCTAATGGTTGGTTAGGGTTTGGGATGCCTTTCTCTTAAAAGTTTGAAGATTTTTTGGCTATAGTGGGAGCTTTTGCTATTGTGTTATTGTGTTATCATGTTGTCATTGAGAGCTTGGATTCACAAGTTTGGTGTGAGCTTATGATAGTGATGTGGTGTTGGTTGTGTGCATCATGATGCCATGGGATTGCTTGGTGTCACAATTCAGTGGGAGAATTTGGCAATGATGTGGATCCATTGTTGTTTATGATGGTTTGGCGGTTATAGGTATCTTCTTAGCTTGGAGATTTTAGTTCTACTTGTTATGTTACTGAAATTGCAGTTGTGTGTGTAGACCTGAATGATCTTCATGAAGAGGATCATAGTAATGATTTCATGTGTGACTCGGTATCATAGTTCAGTGGGAGTTCTTTAGTCTATGGTTGAGATGTCATGCTTTGTTTTTTATATGATGGTTATATTCATATTGATTAGATCATGCATGCCATGTTTATGCTCCTAATTTATGATTGGAGCTTTGACATTAATCGTAGTAGTTCTCTTTGTAGTTCATGATGGTGCTATGTAGCATTTGGAGTTTGGCATGGATTGGTTGGTTACAACTACTCATGAATACTTGGAGACATAGGTGAGGCTTGAGTTCTCTTATGGTTAGAGACATGTGTTGAGATGGTTACTCCTGTCTCTTGGTGTAGGAAGGCCATTGGCCTTGAGTTAGGTACCTGATTTATAATAATGATTCCTTGTTTAGAATAATTGCAATGTATAATGTCAAGTGGGAAAATGTTTGGAATAGGATGTCATTTAATTGCAATCCTAAACATGTTCCATGTATCTCCTAAGTCCTTGGAAAGTGTTCCCAAACACTAGGATTATAAAGAGATCAAATTCGAATGAAATGAACATGTAAATTGATATTTGTGATTATTCCTAAATAATAGGAACATGTGGGGATGTCCAAGAAGAGTTCCTAAATAATAGGAGCACATGGGGTGCCCACATGGAAGGTGGAACCCACCTTGCTTCAGTTAACTATTTGGAGGATTGATAACACTTCGGTAATGTATGTTTAGGATCCTACAAAATAGGGATTGATATTTACATGAGTGGAGTGGCACTATCAGTCCAGTTCAATTATGGTTCAGTCATCTTGAGTTGCATGCTAGTTGACTTGAGTTGCATGCTAGTTGACTTGAATTGCATGTAGTTATTTTGAGTTGCATGCTAGTTGAATTGAGTTTCATGTTAGTTGAATTGAGTTGCATGACTAATGACTTCAATTGCATGATAGATAATAGGTGGATACTTTCAATTAAGTGGGGATGATCAATAATGCATAATGTTTGCATGAATTGGTGGAGAGATCTGTTTCAGTTAACTAAGATTGACTTGGGTCCACCTTGGGCACCCAAGTTGGCATCTTTTAGTTAACACCTTTTGCATGAAAAGGTATTTACAAGGCTTAGTCAAGTGGAGCCCATTCTTGGGCACCAAATTTGAGGTGATGTTTACAAGATATCTTTGTGACCAAAGTTCAATTAAGTGTTCAGTTTGGGGCGCCTAAATTGAGGAATTCTTTGGTTTGACTTTTTTTTACATGGTGGAAATCTACTTGCCAGATCTAGGCATAAGTTTTTTTGAGGAGCTTTATGCTCTTGTATTTGTACAAATTTTGTGAGTTTACATGCTCATAATTGTCTATTTATTGCAGCAAGTGTATGAGAGTTCTATGAGAGTTTATTGCAGGTTGTGAAGTAGGATTGTTGAAGGCAAGGAAACATATCAATCAAGGATTAATACAATATCATTGTAATCTTGTTCTAAGGTTAAATAATACAAGAACTATTGATTCTAGTGGAGTCTTTTCCCGAAAGGGTTTCTCCACGTATATGTTGTGTCACTTCTATCTTCTGCCTCATTCTTCTACAATCTTCTATCTCTTTCTACAATTGGTAAAATTGATCTAAACAGATTAATCATACACAAATAATTGTGACAAAGAACACTTAATTAAATCTATAGTCTCATAGTTTTACAAGTTTTAAGCTACATTATTACCTTCATTTTAAACACTATATACTTGGATAAACCTACTTAAAAGTAAGTAGACAATTCCCTCCTTTACTTGATTATCTCTCTTAGGGGTATGCATAAGCTTTCCTAGTTAACCCAATAACTTAGCTAAATGCATTATATGTGATTTTCGCGTTCTATCATACCTAGTATTCAATACCTATGATAACACCTATTGGTTATTTTTTTAGAACCAAAATTAATCTTACCACTTACCTATGAATTTTCTAGAACCCAATAATCATCAAGGCAAGGATTAGCAACAATGCCAAAATCCCTTATTCACGTCAACCAAAGAAGATTCTCCATGAGAACCCAGTGTAAAAACATATATACTAATTAAAAAAAGAATATTTTCCATTGAAGAAACGGAGTCCAACACCTCTCCATCACACCAAACAAAAATATTTCCATGCCAACACCAAAGACAAAAAACCATATACATGCTTAAGAGGACAAGTTTTCTATAGTGGCAATGGTGTCATCAAAAATAAAAATAGGGCCAAGATGCTACTCTAATTCATCATTATTAGAATATGTCTGCCCGCTCCATGTTCGTACTGAAACTAGAGAAGCAACTACTCCTCCCTCATCAGAATCTTGATATGGCACTAGAGAAAGAAGATAATGGCCATACTTTGGGTCAATATCTCCTCCATCACTTGAAGGGTTATTTGAAACCTCAGTGGGGGAGTTGTGCTTCCCTAGATAAGCCTTGTGATACTTATTCTTCTTCTTTGCTTTCTTTTCAGGCCTTACTGATCCCTTCTTCTTAACTTTGACCAATTCTTCTGAAACAACCCAACTCCTCAAATTATAGGTGCTTTCGACACCATCCTTCTTAGTTTTCTTGCAGGCTTTCTTCTCCTCGGTGTTACAAGAGCTCCTAGTACGCCAAGTTCAGTTTCACACGCATTGTCCTGGGACTCAAGAAGATTGAGTTTCCTAGACCTTCGGACCGGGCTCAGAGACACACTGGGCTTACTCATTCTTACAGGGCACATGGTAAGGAATAGAAAATCTTAACTATGAGAAGACTCACTAGAATAAGCTCTTGAATTGAACTTGTAGGAAATAAAACCCTCGAACCTAGATAATTTCTACTAGCCATAGTGATAATTACAGACAATCAAAACTCTTACTATCTCAAAAATATGAAACTCTTAAACCAAATAATGCATGAATCAAACAAAGCTCATATGAAAATCAACTTACTTGGGATAAACACTTCAATACCTCTGTAATTAAAAACCCAAGACTCACATGCTTCCTCTATGTATCACACTTCTCAATTCTCGATGGCTGTAAATGGTGAGATAAAACGATAGGCAATCCACATTAAGTAGAAAAATCAGGAGCATGTAGCCATTAGTGATCAAGGAGAGCCTCACACAAGCAAGCTGAAAACTTAGCTGCTCAACTTTGAATCTAGGTTGTCGATCTTTTTGGATTTGAAACACCATCAATAGTGATCCTTAGGCATCACTTCTAGATTTTACAGCTTGTGCCTCAAAAATGATGATGCCACCTCAGAAAGCTACCATGTTTACCTTTAATTTCATTAGTGATCTTAAATATGACAATCATCATGCATAACCATCTTGGTCCATGATTTTTCATTTATATCAGTGAGGTACAAAGAGACGACAATGAAAAGAATATTCCCTCAAAAATTCCATCGCCTGTCATGGATCTTCCCTCCCTTTCCAAAGTTTGATTAGTGATGAGAGTACTAACATGATGAGATCTCAACCATTAGATCACCATCCACCTTTTCCAATCTTCACCTTACATCACCTATCATTGATTTATGTTTCAAATTTTAAACCACACCAATGACGGATGAAAAGTAGCGATGGAACTAGGTCAGGCCACGTGCATCCTCCTTCAAAATAAATGGAACAAATTATCACTCATTCACCCCTTTAAAATAATGTCAACTCAATAGGATTAGGGACCTCATAGCTCATCACCAATTTGAATAAGAAAAGTGCACAACTATCCTCGATGAGTGATAAAAAGTAATACATAGAGTCTTAAGGCCATCGCACATTCCTAATTTAAAACTCGAAGCTCAAGAGAAATTAGCGATAGCCGAAACCTCTAGTGATACAAAGAGAAACTCAAGAATCATGCATCACTAATACGAATCAAACATTCTCAAAGCCATATGCAATGAGCGATGGACAAAGGTGGTGGACAAGACTTAAGTGAAATAATTTGCACGTGCAAATAAGTTGCATTGAGAAAGGGGACCACCTAGGAAAATATATAAAAAGGCCTTAAAAGAATTAAAACATGTTATTTCAAAGGATGTAAAAGTCAAATAAGGTGAATTGATCAACCTTATATAAAATAAAAATATTTTGGACTTAGGCACGAGGAGCTGGTAACTTCACAGGATTTAATGGCTAAAGATGTTTTAACATAATTGGGGACAGATAATAGAAGTTCAACAAAGGATCATAACATTGAAAAAGGCTAAGACTTAAAGGATTTTAGGAGAGCTCTTGACAACAAAATACCAAGGCAATAATAGTGGGAAAGACCCTAAGTCCAAATACTTGAAACTGGCTAAATTTTGTAGAGTTTAGAAATGGAACCAAGATTTTTTAAGGGTTCCATCAGTGGCTCTACTTGGGGACATTTGTTCCTTTAGAACAGAGAGAGATTCCAAAATCTTAGGTGAAGTAGACTGAGCACAAAGAACCAAAAACCAAGGACCTGCGTGGACCAGGCAAGAAAACCAAACCAAAGCGAACAACATATGTACAATATTTACATGAGTACAAGACTACAACAAGAGATCCAATCTCAATCTTATTTGAAGCCTCTTCTAATGTGCAAGTTTTTGATCTACATTTTGTAACTCTACCAGGCTTCAACTTTATTTAGTAGCCCCAAGCCCCCAAACTTAGGACTGGTACTTGCCCCTATCAAAAACCTTGTTTTCCACTGTCTTTACCATGCCAAGGCTGAAAATATTCTCATTAATTACCCACCTATTGATCATGCTATAGACACTGAGGTCAACCACTATGGGCATGCGCCTGAACTTATTATTATCATTGTCATTCATGTCCAATTGAGAACTGTAATCAAGCATTAACTGGAATACATGATTAGTGTAAAATTCTATCTGAATCATCTTACAACCATATTCCACCAAATTCCCATCTAAATGGACAGGGAAAGTGAAACACTCATATTCCATTTGATCACTATCATCATATAAGCTGATATCAAATTCATTTTTCTAGTTAAATTGAAATCCCTTATACACACTCCTTTCAGGATTCCCATCGAGGGGCATATACTCTAACCCTTTAGAGTGATATTGGAATTTCATTTCTAGTATTACAAGCTCATTATCATATAATTTCGTCCCCACACCAAACACACATTCACTTTGTGTGATGAACAAGAAATGTTCATATACATGCTTCTTTTCAAATTGGTGTTCACATTCCTCAGAGAAATATAAACTAGTTATGCTTCCATATGCTCCACTTCCTTGGGAAATTGATTTATCTAATCCCATAACATTCTTAATTTTATTCAGATCAGGGTCATCCTTACAAAAATTATTATCCATACCATCCCAAGCATCAATGAATACTTATGTTTCATGCTCATTAACATACTCCAATCCTCCCCTCCAATCATTGCTTAACTTGAAACAAAATGCATCAAAGGATGGATCAAATAACTCACGATTGATGGGATCAACAATAAGATATTCAAGTTTGCCATCAATTGATAGGTTTTCTTACTCACATGTGTAGGACTCATTGCAACTTGAATATTTCTTATTTTCAACCAAGTAAGTTTCTTCACTCTTTTCCTCAACAAATTCTTTGTTAAAAACTATCATGTCCATCTCTACTACAAAATTTTCACATCCCATTTTTATTTCATACAAACAACCAAGGACATGACCTTGCTGGATAGCATCACAAATCTCACTATTTTTTAACACTAAACTCAGGCTCAAGACACTGAATACAAACATTATTATCTTGAAATTCATCATCAACCATATTGCCAGGAAACTCTAGTTCTGATGCAACTAAATTGCATTCAAAGAATCCATCACATGAAATTTGTTCATTCATTGGTGAGGGTGATACCTCATGAGTATTGATATTGTTACACCTTTCAAGAAATAAATACGCCCTTAGGTCATTCTCACAAAAGGATTCATATTTCTCAAGAGAGTAATCAAAATTCTCATTTTCATTATCTTGATTATCAACCTTCAAAGGTATGTCAATAGTACTTGCAAGTATAACAATGTCATCATCCACACCACTAAATAGATATTCATCTTCTCAAACATCCTTATCCGTTTCTTGGATAAACCCTTGATATTTGACAACAGGGTGAGCACCAATGTCATTTTGAGACCTCATTTTTTGTATATAGTCACACTTAGCCTCCTCATCAATTCCGATCCAACCAATTATCTGATCAAAATCTTGAGGTTTCAACTCCTTAGGCAAGGTACTAAGCCTTGGATCATAAATGTCATGGAATAGGTCAATACATACTGAATCTTTAGGTCTCAACCTTTTAGGAATTTCTAACAAGGTGTCCAAGAACCTTGCTAATAATTCATATGGTAATTCCCCCTTTTGTCTCTTCATGCTAGATAGTCTTTGAAAAAATGACATCTGATCATCATTACTTAAAATTTGTTGAAGTCCATTTTGGTTTTGTCCATGATTAACATGCTGTGAGGTTGAACAAGATAAGGCATCAAAAGAATCATCACCTTGATCATCCCTTTCATCCTTATTTATTCCATTTATATGATGTGTATTAGGACAAAAAACACTTTCATCCATATATCCCCTCATCATTGAATATTTCATAGTATTTTCAATATCCATAGCAATGTGATATGCCTAATGTAATATTTTGGGCTCCTTATCTCTTATCAAGTAACCCACTTCATCATCAATTGCACCTAAATACACAATTAAACATTATGCATCACTAGGTCTCATGTGTTCAAGAATATCTCTTACCGCTTTTACAAGTTAGAGGTTAAAAGCAGGGACCAAATCCTCTTCATCCCTTTAGATTTCCATAAATCTTTTTATTATCACATTTGGACTAACCCTTTCACCAAATTGTTCCACAAGTTCTATCATGAAGTCATTACATGAAGCTACAAAACATACTAGTAAATTTGAAAACTAGTCTCTAGCATCTTCTTTTAAAGACTAAGAAAAAAGCTTCATGACAACATCCTCATGATCTATCTCAAAATCTCCCATCAAATCTATGAATGCATTCAAATTTTTAGAAGCTGATTCAAAACCTTTCCTTGTAAATTTAGGAAAAATATTTCCTAATATCATTAGGAATCTTGTTAGGGAAATCTTGAATACCACTAAAACTCAATGGCTTATATCTCTCAATAGAGAATTTCCTTTGATGGCATGATAAAGGTTGCATGCCCTGCATGTTTTTACTTGATGCTCCACAAGGGGATACAAGGGGATGATACATTTATCTTGTACCCCTTTTCAATCCTTAAATATCAACTTCATAGTTGATTGTCTACTACCTCATTCCTTAATTTAATCATGACTTTAAAGTATATAGCATGAAACATTCATGCTTTAAATCTTTCTAAGAGGAAAATAGGTATACTTCTTCAACCCAATATAGATATTTCAAATTGAACCTTAGAAGTATGTAAAATAACTACCACCCTTCCCTACACTAGTGCTTAATTCACTTAATAGGGAACAATTTTTTTTCCAAATCACGTAATACGACTTTCATACAAATTTACATTCTATGAAAACCAAAACAGGGGAAATACCTGGATATGATTGCAATTGCCTTAAATTATGCTTGTGATTGGAAAATTTTGTAGCTTTGAAGCTATCATCACAATTCCTTCCGGTTGTTTGCATAGAGTCGCCACCTTTGCTTTTACAAAGGAATGAGCTTCAACAACATGAAGCATCCTTCAAAGGTTAATTTCACTATGAATATTCCCCACTACCAGGGTTACAAACAAACCTTCTATATTCTCTGAGTTATTTAATACTTTCTCTCTAGCTTTTCCTCAAGGTACTTCATCATGCGAGCTCAAGTCTATTTTATCTTTTCTCAAGAAACCTTCATTCCATCATAATAGATTTCTTAAAATAATGGATACTGGTACAAAGATCATGGAGTCACCACCCACACTTAGTGAGAAATTTTATGCCAATATTAATGGAAATGTGGTAGATCTTCAATCAAAATTTGCAAGGGATAAAAGAAACATAGCAAATTCAGGAATTTTTTTTGAAGATTAACTCATTGACACCAGAGATAAAATTTGAAAAGTGAGTTTTCCAGTAAAATATAAAACCATTCTCAACCCAAATTCCAAATGTATTCCCAATTTTTTTTCAATCTCTGATTCCCCACTATTTTAGAACTTTCATGACTCTTTTAAGGCAAGATGATCTTCTATCAAGGTTTTCTCAAGTTAGTCCCCAATAGCGTCACCATTTTGTTGGTTATTGTTTTAGAACTAAACTTAATATTACCACTTACCTATGAATCTACCAAAACCCAATAATCAACAAGGGTAAGGATCGGCCAACACACAAGCAAGGATTCTTAGGCCCTTACTTCTACTCTTTGGGCTCTATGAAACCCAGGAGGGTAATCCATGTTATGTTCATATGATATTCATTTGATCAAGAACATTTCTAAACACAAATAAATTCCTATAGAGCATAAATAGATAAAAATCATTAAATATTTGGCTAACCTTTAAAAAAATTACTATCTATTGCAAGGAATAAGATGGTAATTCAGATTGGTACATTGTAATTGAAGGTGTTTTAGATGATTTTCATTCTCATTTCAAGCCCTTGGTCAAGTGCATAACTAACTTATTTATCTTCAGAATAACCAAATGAAAAGACCAATGCCTTGTCTTGGGGTAATGGAGTCATATTTCATAATAAATAGTAATACCTTAGCAATTTGAATCAATAATTAATGGACTATTGATATACTACATTATAGTATTCAACTCACTGTGCCCATAACACAAATACTTATCAATCCTATGCTCTTTCCTTTCAAATCTATGACCTCACTTTAGCATTTAATTGATCCTTTAAATTGAAGTAGAAATAAAATCACTCATTTAGTTAAAACAATTGAAGACAAATGAAAAGATCATTAACCATTTCATTTATAATCAGGAAGAAAATTACATAAAAGAGAATGTGATTTAAGACTAGAATTTTCATTTATAAAATTGTTGCTACTGTAAAAATATTTGAGATCATTACAAACCAACTCATACCCTAGACTCCTTACTAACCTATTCATCTGTGCATTAATTTTCAATCTGCTCTTTCATGAGCTTAGTTTTCCCACTTAGACACATTTTGAGACCCAAAACTTGAACCCTAGTAATCAGTCCTGATATCCCATTTATTGGAGAATGGGAGCAAAAAGATTCATACCCAATTACCATTTCAATTAAATTTTATTTGGCACACATTTCATTTCAAGTTTAGATACCATCCAAATGGTTACATTTAATCATTTAAAAATATGGGAAAGTAAAACACAAAACTCCATGCATTTGGTTGAAGTAGACTAGCCAACCCTCCAAAAGGCATCATTTGTTTCTGTAGCAGTGCCAAAATCCCTTGTTCACATTGACCAAAGAAGATTCTCCACCAGGACCCAGGGCAAAAACTTATATACTAACCAAAAAAGGTATATTTTCCATTGAAGACACAGATTCCAACACCTCTCCATCACACTAGCCAGAAATATTTCCACGTCAACACCAAAGACAAAAAACCATATACATGCTAAAGAGGATGAGTTTGTTTTAGTGGAAATGGTGTCATCTAAAAAAAAAATAGGGTCGGGACGCTACTCTGATTCGTTAGCATTAGAGTATGCCCACCCGCTCCATGTTCATGCTAAAACTAGAGAAGAAACTACTCCTCCC
This sequence comes from Sequoiadendron giganteum, assembly GCA_007115665.2. Classification (NCBI taxonomy): domain Eukaryota; kingdom Viridiplantae; phylum Streptophyta; class Pinopsida; order Cupressales; family Cupressaceae; genus Sequoiadendron; species Sequoiadendron giganteum. The sequence continues at coordinate 363,419,412 of CM021105.1, read as the reverse complement.
TCATTAGAATCATCATATGACACTAGAGAAAGAAGGTAATGGTCATACTCTGGGTCAGTATCTCCTCCATCACTCGAAGGGCTATCTGAAACCTCAATGGGGGAGTTGTGCTTCCCTAGATAAGCCTTGTGATACTTATTCTTCTTATTTTCTTTTTTCTTAGGCTTAACTGATTCCTTGTTCTTAACTTTGACCAATTCTTCTGAAACAACCTGCTCCTCAAATTATAGGTTCTTTCAACACCATCCTTCTTAGTTTTCTTACAGGCTTTCTTCTCCTCCCTTAGTGTTACAGGAGCTCCTAGTATGCCAAGTTCAGTTTCATGTGCGTCATCCTAGGACTCAACCAGATTGAGTCTCCTAGACCTTGAGACCGAGCTGAGAGACACACTGGGCTTACTCATTCTTACAAGGCATAGGATAAGGAATAGAAAATTTTAACTATGAGAAGACTCACCAAACTAAGCTATTGAATTAAACTTGCAAGAAAGAAAACCCTCAAACCCAAATAATTTCTACTACCCATAGTGAAAATTAAAGACAACCAAAACTCTTACTATCCCAAAAATATGAAACTCTTAAACCAACTAATGCATTACTCAAACAAATCTCATATGAAAATCAACTTACCCGAGATAAACACTTCAATACCTCTATAATTAAAAACCCAAGACTCATGCTTCCTCTTTGGCTTACACTTCTCAATTCTCGATGGCTGCAAATGGTGAGATAAAATGGTAGGAAATCCACATTAAGTAGAAAAATCAGGAGCCTGTAGCCATTAATGATCAAGGAGAGCCTTGCATGAGCGAGATGACAACTTAGCCGCTCAACTTTGAATCTGGGTTATCGATCTTTTTGGATTTAAAACACCATCAATGGCGATCCTAAGGCATCGCTTCTAGATTTTACAACTTGTGCCTCAAAAATAGTGATGCCACTTCAGAAAGCTTCCATGTTTACCCTTAATTTCAGTAGTCATCTTAAATTTGACAATCATCATGCATCACCATCTTGTTTTGTTCTTTTTCATTTACATCAGTGAGGTATAAAGAGCCAACAATGAAAAGAATATTCCCTCAAACATCCCATTGCCCGTCACAGATCTACCCTCCCTTTCCAAAGTTTTATCAACGATGAGAGAACTGGTGTGATGAGATCTCAACCATTGGATCACCGTCCACCTTTGCCAATCTTCACCTTACATCATGCGTCACTAATTTATGTTTCAAATTCTAGACCACACTAGTGACAGATGAAAAGTAGCGATGGAACCAGGTAAGGCCACATGCATCCTCCAAAATTAATGACACAAAAAATATCACTCATTCACCCCTTTAAAACAAAAATGACTCAATAGGATTAGGGACCTCATTTCTCATCACCAATTTGAACAAGACAAGTGCACAACTATTCATGGTGAGCGATGGAAAGTAATACATAGAGTCCTAAGGTCATCACACATATTTAATTCAAAAATCAAAGCTCAAGAGAAATTAGTGATAGCCGAAACCTCCAACGATAAAAAGAGAAAATCAAGCATCACACATCACTGATATGAATCAAACATTCTCAAAGCCATCCACGATGAGTGATGGACAAAGGCAGTGAATGAGACTTAAGTGAAATAATTTGCATGTGCACATAAGTTGCACTAAGAAAGGGGACCACCTAGGAAAACATATAAAATGACCTTAAAATACTTAAAACATGTTAATACAAAGGATGTAAAATCCAAATAAGGTCAATCGATCAACCTTATATAAAATAAAAGTATTTCGGACCTAGGCACAAGGGGCCGCTAACTTCACGAGCTTTAATGGCTCAAGATGTTTTAATATGACCGAGGATGGGCAATAGAAGTACAATGAAGAATCATAAAATTGATAAGGGCTAAGACTTAAAGGTTTTTAGGAGAGCTCTTGACAATAAAATACCAAGGCAAGAATAGTGGGCAAAACCCTAAGTCCAAATACTTGAAATTGGCTAAATTTTACAAAGTTTAGAAATGTAACCAAGATTTTTTTAGGGGTTTCATCAACACCCATCTCCTACTATGGAGTACATAGGAAAACAATATGAAAACAACATAATAGATTCAACTTCCTTTTCAAAATAATCTACATTCACTAATTCATATATTGGAAAATACATCTCGACCATGCATGCAAGACACATCATTCAAAGTAAAATAACAAAGAAGGGATCCTCATGCCTGTTATCGCTTATCCAACCAAATATAGCAATGCAACCTTCTCTAAAAAAAATCAAAATCTCACAAACAACTCTATCTCACTTGTTGATAGCTTACTTCTCTCAAACAACAATGATACCTCTTACTCACAATAGATCACTCTATTTCTCACTCATAAAATAAAAGAAGTATGGATGGTTATAACTCAAAAATAATGATCAATAAAAGATGTATAATCTCTTGGGAAAGAGTGCATGTCTCATAATGAAATAGTTCATCTATTTATAGAGCATCCAAGCAACCGTAAAGCCTATAGTCTAGGCATGAAAAATGACAACAAGATTCATGCAATGTAGCTCAAAATTAAGGTGGAAATCAACTAAGCTTAGACTCAACAAATCCCCTAAAGATCGACTAGTTTCCTTTACAACATTTGAAAGACTAAATAAAAATGCACATGGAGAATTCAAACTATTTTAATGAAAGACATCTACAAGAAATCAAACTCAAAGGTGGTGCCATTTTATTTTCTTCTTCCTTCACATTTGGCACCATCAAGCTTAGTCAATATCCATAATATGACAATAGGTTTCAATCATTCCAAATGGTAAGTGAATTGACATTAACCAGTTAATACATGAGACAAAGTCAAGCATGGTCTCATTTAATACGTCGACCAAGTCAAGGATTCTATAGCCAACAATACCAAATGTAAAGCCACACCATATATCACGTTCCATTCACAAGGATAATCAGTTCCTACTAGCAGTAGTAAGCTTTTAAATGGTAAGTGAATTGACATTAACCAGTTAATACATGAGACAAAGTCAAGCATGGTCTCATTAAAATAATACGTCGACCAAGTCAAAGGATTCTATAGCCACACATCATACCGATAATAGTAATAGGCTCACACCATATACATCACGTTCCATTCACAAGGATAATCAGTTCCTACTAGCAGTAGTAAGCTTTTAAATTGCATTGCTTCCAAAGATCGATGGTCTATATCGACCTTCATTCGATAGTTTATATCAACTATAAGATTCATCCTTACGAATCAACAATCTTAATAATCAAGAGATAATCGATTTCAATCAATCATATATATAATATATATAATATGATATAATATATATATTATTATATATATTTATATATAATATACATATTCATATACAATATATATACTTAAATACCTTAACATGTATTTATATATATATGCATATACATATATATTTATATATTTATATGTATATCCAAGAATATATATATTTACATATATATATATATTTATATATATCGTAAGTCCATAATGTAATCACACATTCGATATATATATATATATATATATATATAAGAGTACAAGCAAGATAATATATAATAAACACATTATATTAAATGTAAGCATATATATGTATAAATGTATATGTCTGTATGTACACATATGTGTAGGTATATCTATATCAATGCATCTGTATGAGCGTGTCTATTTTCCAATGTACACATGTCTCGATATACTTATATATGTTTACATTCATTTCACATATAGCCCTCACGTTTACCACCATAATGATAAGCGTGTTTGTGTGGCATATCTATACATATGCATATACATATCGTTAGATCTCATTGACATGTATGTGCATATATATAAGCATACTTCCACGTACATCCAATTTTTCCATATGATCGTAATAGCACAAGAAAGATCCCAAAAGCACAAATAGATAAACATCACCCAATGCATGCAGAAGTAACAAGAATCTCAAATGTAGACATATCGACCAAGGGTGACTTACCTATTACCCACAAACTGACTAAACTCAATATTTCTAATGTGGTGTGTCTTTATGCTCAGATAGTTTACTTGTATTGGTTACCCGACCAAGATCTTCTCCCAAGTTATACTTCCCCTCCTCCTAGAGGAATGAAACACATACCTACATCCACTAACACATGCACATGGTAGTCAATTGTTCACAACAATATGTAGTATACATTAACATATCCAAAGTTAGAATAATGATAATTCAATAACATTTCATTCACTTATATGTAGTATTTCACCTTGAATAACATCAATTGAGGTAAAATCAAATGAAACAATCATCTAATGAGATAACATACATATTGATAACAAGGTACAATCATATTTTATTCATCCCCATAATTCACATTTCATCCATATTTACCCTATGCAGTAATGGTAAATAGTAACTATACATTTGGGGTGTAACAAAGATCCTCTTTATCTTTTATTTTAGAGTACAATAGACTACCTATCTCTTTAAGCACCTTTTACACCTTCTTTTCAATGGATTACTCTCTCTCCTTCTATTAAATCTCATCCATAATTTCTTTGTATGTGCCAAATATTTTTACTTTAGGATTCCTAAGTTTTGATAACAAAATATCAATATAACCTTGTACAAATTCATCCTCAACCTCATAAGGTAGCTCAAAAATCCATGAAGTTATGGGCTCCACTACTTCTATAAAACAATAATCCTTGTTTACCATGAAATCTATTTATTTTTCATATTTCTAGACCAAATTGGATGGTATCCTATATTTTCCTCGCATCTCACTTTGTAAATTCTTAAAAAATCCCCAATAGTGAGTAGTAAAATTTTGCTCATTATGAAAGTTATTCATGTTTTTTTTAATATGTGTTGCTACTAGAGTGAATTTATCTGACATATTACCCTTAAAACTAGGTAGCTCATTCAAAAATAAGGTAAGGCATATAATCAAGGAACTGGACCTAAAATTGTAATTAGTTTCTTTTGTTCTTCTCAGGTTCTCCATTAGTTTATTTCCTAACATCTCACATAGATCAAAGTTGGCATCTTCTTTAACCATTTGAAGTACAATACGAATTACAATCTTGGTGGAAGAACCTTCTCTATTTTTAAAGTAAATCTTGTATGCAATCCCCATTGATGCATACCGAACATTAGGATCAATGATATCCTTGACTATTAAGGTTCTCTTGTCAAATTTAGCATCGATGAGCTCCATGACTGTTTCATTTTTCACATATTTAAGCATTGAGAATGGTCTGAAAGCACAAAGACTAGTAACTTCCCTAATTGCATCCTTTATGACCATATAGGCTTTATATAGGCAAATAAAGTCTCCATAAGTGCAACTCAAGATGATTCTTACCCATTCCATATTTTCATAGAATCTTGGAAAATATTTTAAAATGTCTAACCATTTTGTAGCAATGTTTTCATACTCTAACTTGTATAACCCATTTTCACTAAGCAACTCAAGTTAGATTGTTTCAAAGGAAGATGTGTGGTTGATTTCCTTTAATTGGGCATGAATGTAAAACCTTATATCCTCACATTACATGACATCCACTGGAATTTTTGAAAATGCACCATCTTTGTCTACCTCCATTGCTTTGAATGAAAACTTCTTGTACTTGGGTCTTTCCCTCTTGACAACATCATAAAAATTGGTGTAGCCATGTCACACTTTCTAATACTAATGTTTTACAAATAAAACCAGAGAAATACCTGTGAATACCATTGTTAGGGTCTGCATGCAACTTGTTGAAAACTTTCTTCACTTCCTTAGATCTTGTGCTCACTTGAAATAGTTAAAATGAAATTAATTTGATCCAAAAAGGAACTAAATATGCCTCACACCAACCATAGTTTCTCCATAATAAATTCTTTAATTTTTTCTTGACACTTAGCAGCTTTTACGGTATGTGATATCACAAAGATCCATAATATTTTTGGACCCTTTCGTAGAAGGTGTATTTACTCATATCACTATTCACCATTATGCTGAAGACTTCAACATCTCATGCATTTCAAGGGTTTGACAAGATCTGCAATTGTAACTCCCCCTTAGTAAATACTTTCTCTTTAGTTACTAGAGGATTTATCTGCACCATGCTAAGGTACAAATTCATTCTTCACTTCGCTTTCTTCCTTATTCTACCAAAATTTGTTCATCTCCATCCTTTTTTGATTAATGGCAGGCTTCTTTGAGGAGAAAAAGATCTTACACTTTTTCCCTTGCAAAATCTTACAATGTGTCCTAATTTATTGCAATTATAGCAGATGATACTAGCTTGTGGAGAAAAAAATATTCTTCTCACATTAGGCATACAATCAATAGCCCATTGAAAAAAAATGTTTCATGTGTAGCAATAACCATAGAGGGATTGAGAGGTCATAACATTACTACTCCTTGTCATTTTACTTTTGCATTCATTAGCATTGTGACCAAATTTTCTACAAGCATAGAACTAGCCATGAAATGATTGAGTGTTCATAGAATTGTACCTTGAAGGCCTAAAAGAGTTTTGACTCATCTTTATTTTTCATTCAACTACTTTAAGACCAAAATTGTTACAAGTATAGTAGTTACCATTGAACCTGGTAGGAGCAGTTTGTTTAGGACCAGACATCCTAAAGTTCTTCTTCTTATTCTAGATAGGAATGAATCCATTTTATTTCTTGCTGTCATGATTTATATTTGCATCTCTGGAGGATTTCTCCTTAGTATTATCAATGTAGGCTTTCTCCTCCCTTATTTTAGACTTCCCTTCTACTTTGAATTTATCCTATAGATTTACAAAGGCACAACATATAGGACTTTTCCTCTTTTCAAAACCAAGACTGGATTTCTCTTTTGATGGTTTTTGGGAGAATCAATTCATTAATAATTTCATATCCTCTTTTTAGTTTTAGACCCTTATAAGTTAGCTCTTTTTCTTTTTCAATTTATTTTCTTAGAGATACAATCTCTTCCTCCAACTTTGAACATTCAACATTCTTATCATTTAGGTTAGTATTCAAACAATATTCATTTTTCTCTCCTTCTTCAACCTTAAATCTCAAATCAGAGATCACAACTTCAACATATTTGATTTTAGTCTCACATCCATTTCCTCCTATTTTAGCTTTTAGTTTACCAATCTCTTATTTTGATTCTTTAGATTTTTCCTTCAATTTGTCAATTTTCTCTTTTGATTTTTCCAGCATACACTCATATTTGATATTTTGCAATATTACTTCATCCATATCTTCAAGATTAGATCGGAGTTCTCTTTCAAAATCAACTTCACAATCATATAGATTGATGTCCCATCCTTTGGGTTCCACTGCTTCTAGATTTAGTTCTAGAATGAACATATCACTGATCTTTACTGCTCACCTAATGCATTCAAGTGCAAGATCTACCTCAAGCTGTTAAGCTTCTCAAAGGTACTTGGCTCTAATAATTTTTTTTGAACACAATGCAGTGTTGAGAGAAAAGGGGGAGGGGGTGAATTAGTATATATTAAAATTAATAATTCCCATTCGCAGATTAAACATCTCATCATTAACTAAAAGAAGAGCAGAAAAGAAATCATGCAACAAGCAAAGACACCGAGATTTTTACATGGAAATCCCAATGAGGGAAAAACCATGATGAGGATTAACTCACACTATGTAGCTCACTGCTAACAAGAAATACAATGTTTTTTAAGGCTCACTACTTATGGACTTGCAGACTAAGGTGTACAACCTTAGTGAAAGATACAAAGGACTTGATGAGACTCACTATCTTAGAGCAATATACATGAATATTATAATGAGAAATACAAATATGAACTACTATGAAGAAGCATCCAATTTATGTTGATTTTGTAGTCCCTTTTCACATAATTAAACCTTCACACAGACTTTACACACTTCATTTTCAACATACTACCCTATCACACCTCTTTGAAAAACAAAAACTACACAAATTATTTTAATATTGTATATATATCTTCCACAACAACACAAAACCTCAATTAGGTCAGCTCCAATATAATCTTGTAGAGGAAACACATGATATCACACTAGTTGGCTCCAAACATATATAATATTTTAAGAAAAAAATTGTGGATTAACACACAAAATTTACAGGACCAAAACACATCATAAAACATCCTCTAAAATAAAATTATTTAATGATAATCAACTGCTGATGGAGGAAACAAGTGTATCGGCCCAAACACTAATAACACCACCAAAACTACCATCTGCACAACTTTTCACCACTAGGGAGAGATCAAAACCATCATGCAGATCAATATGCAATCATCATAGTCCATGCACAACCTTCTTGTGAAGAAATTGATCATAATATGCTAGTGTAAGAGGAGAAACCCATTGAATATACAAGAATAGAGCATTCTAGACAAACTATAAGCAAACTATTATTTGAAAACTGATCTTGTAGACCACCAAAACACGTGAGACTTGCAAGGAAGAATTAATATACCTTTGTAAACATATCCCATAGTTCGCATAGACACATCTGTCTCACTGGAGGAATGCAAAGCATCCCAATAATCCTTCATCAACATTTTACACTGCTAGAGCACAAATCAAAACATGATTACTTGTAACTTTCACTATAGAAGGTGTGATGGCTTGAAACCTTGGATATAACACCTTCACATTTTGACCATATTAAATTTTGAACCATAAGACAAAGGCTTGCACAATAGAGGGATGCTGAGAAAACTATCATGAATATATCATAAGGTATGCACTGTAAATGCCTTAACCAATGTTCTGCAACTTATCTCAATGTGTGGTACACCAAACATGAACTACAACAATGTAGTAAAATTACATAGATGACAGAATTAGTGTATCTTCTTCCCAAACATACTTGGACATCAGACAAATACCATTTCAACCACATACTACACTATTGACTATATTACTACACTTTCCCTATCTCCAGAGTATGTACAACCTTCAACATTCATATTTGGCATCAATGAAAACACATCTTAAGTTGACATCAATGACAACACTTATTACAAACAAATCTTTATAGTTCCTTTAGATTATTCAAAATGATATGGGTTGATCCTTGTGTTGGAGTGAAAAAGACACTGAGAGGGGGGGGGGGTGAATAAGTGTCATAAACTAATTTAACAAATTTTACATAAACTGAAACAAAGCAGATTTATTCTCTCATTTATCAATGATTAACTCATCCATAAATTGAATGCAATCACATAAAACTGTAGTGAGAAGTATGACAGTGAAACTTAGCATAACAAAGCATTCACACAAAGAATCAGTGAAACACAGATAAACAATGTGACACAAGATATGCCAAGTGGAAAACCCTCCTCGGGTAGAAAAACCACTCCTAAACTATTGCCTTTCTAGGCTTATATTAAAAACCACTTTTGACAATGCCTTATAGGCTAATTTCTGAGCACCAACTCAAGGATCACCAACCCCTCATTTTGAAACACCAATTTCAAGGATCACCAACCCCTTTTCTGTTTTCAGTAAGATATACAATGATACAAATGATCTCTCTATTTCTCTCTTTTCTCTCAAGTGCCTCTTGATAGACAATACCTAAAATCCTCAAAGTTCAAGAATGAACCTTCAGAATTACAACCATTATCAAGTCTTAAGACAACTTGATATTGAACATATATTCCATATTTTCAATCTAAAAAACAAAGTGTTTCTACTTGTGTAGACAAATACAATAGCTATTTTTTCTCACTGGTTTTCCCAGTCTTTTCTCATGGTTCTGAAATTGTTAACGCTCTCTGTGTTTTTCTTCTTAAAAATACGTCTTCATTTTTTCATTTCAAGAAATTTCAACACAGTAACTTATCTAATTTTATTTTAAACAAAATAGAGGTATTTTTTCATGTACCCAACTTCTATCGAATCATGTTGCCAGGTATTGCAATGATTCAGAGAAATGTTCAGCATGGTGGATTTCTTCTGACAAAATGGTCAAGGAAAATGCATTTTTTAGAAAGAAGACTGAACCTTGTCCATACAAGGAGCCTACATAGGCAATGCTGATTGAAAAAGAATTAAACAATATATACCATGCACAAAATACCCTCGAATACTGCTGCAACAAAAAATGTAACCGAAAAACCCATTTGATCATTTTTTAGAAAAGAGAAAACAACTGCCATCTATTTTTGTGCCAAGATAAGTAACGGTCCCTCAAAAATTGAATGATAAGATGAATACCTAAAGAAAATGATAGAAAATCTATCATGGAGATATTTACCAGACCATTAGAATAGAAAAGTAGCAAAACTTCTTCCAGGTTCGAGCCTTCACCCAACGACAAGTGACTGACAAAGACACTGACCATGGCAAGGATCTTGCAGAGAGCTCCATAGCTGTCAATGAGTAGCAGTAAGACAAAAAAAATGACTGAGTAATGACAGTGAGCTAATCTCTATGGAGGCGGAAAAGCTAGGGTACCAAAATCTCAAGCTTGCGAAGAAAAATGCAATTGCCCTAATTTCCTTAGCAAATCAATCGATGCCATTTCCAAGAATTGATAAAGTTTGAAGTCCGAAAGGACTGAAGTCATAAGTAGAAAACTCATAATGCATTTTGAATTCCGTGGAAAAGCCAATGAAATGCATTCCGAAAATCTCATTACTTCCGGAATGCATACAAACCATCAATCAACATCATCCATGCAATAAACCGACACCATAATTAAAAAATTTTGAATACCTTAGACATCTAGGCATTATTGCAAGAGTCGATGTCATTCAATTTCCAAGTGACTTGACACATATTACCTCATACCCACTGTCGGCCTTAAGGCCTAATGAAATATCAAACATAAGACCCGATTTCATGCTAATGTGAGGTTTAATTTATTGACCTTTATTCAAAGCCATTTTCCATGTCATAAAGCCCGATATATATTCAATGCCTTTTGAAATGTAATAAATCCTAATACCCATGATAATATCAATTGTTTAAGGAAACTTGATAGGGTTTTCTTACAATTAAAAACCAACTCTATTGATGAATCCAAAAGCCAAGTTAACTGTAAGAATTTACCTGAATGAGGCAGAATAGAAAAAACACAACTTTGATGTTGTTCAGAAACATTATCAATTCCATGAAGTTAGAAACTGAACATTCCAATACCATATAAACCTATGGATCACTAAAGCCCAGTAACACAAAATGTCAAACCAGAATTATACCATCCGAATGTGGAAACATTATCCTGTAAACAAGGTTCCTTGTAATCTGCACATGGAGTCAAGAGATCAGTACCATCAAAACCAACATCATAATGCTGAAGTCAAAACCAAGTATGCCAAGACAAAATATAAACAAGAGTGCCAACCAACTGAATATAAATAGTGCAATTGATAAACAACCACAAAGATGTCGATCTGAAACACAATATTGTCATCAAGGACAAATACCAAAAGAGAAGCTCAACACCTTGTTATTTTTTTTTTAATATTGTTTGGTTTACAATATTTTTGTTTTCTCATGGTTCCCAGTGGTGGGGATTTAGTAGTAAAACTCCTCGAATTTTCCTTCTTTTCATGTTAGTGAAAACTACTACTACTTGTAAATTTATCTAATTTTTTGTCTTCTTTATTAATAATTTCTATCCTTTTTACGTAAAAAGAAAGGAAAAAGGAAAAAAAAACTTATTATTATTTTTAAAAAATCTATAAAATAGAATACCATCAAATTCATAATTATGGTTGATTTATATGCTTTGTCTTAAATTTAAGATCCAAATATTTTAATTTTATATTATCAAAAGAGAGGATCCATTAGTATTCCATTGAATTTATGGCTCTATGGTTTCTTCATGTATTTTGTCTTACCCTTGATTAGAGAAACTCTAAGATATTCTATTTTCTAAATGTAAGGGTCATAAATCTCACTTACTAAAAATAACCTTCGATAAGCAAATCAATTTCCAAAATAATTAAATAGTACAAGATTATTATTAAATGGTGCTAAAAGATATACTTAATTAACTTCATCATTATTTCAAATGGAATTTCATACATTAATGAGTTAATATGTATATAAGCACAAGGTCATGCCTTTACAAAATTTATCCATGTAGGCTTACACAAAGTTAACACAATAGCAATACATGTAATTCAAATGTTGTAATGCAAATTAAGGAAACAAAAAAATCATAAATGCATCCACACAAGAACCATAACATAGTGAATTTCATGAGTGGAAAACCCTCCTAGGGATGAAAAACCGCTCGTAAAAATGCCTCATTGGCTTAATGAAATGCCTAACTGGCAGAGCCTCACTGGCTACAAAATGCCTTACTGGCAAAGCCTCACTAGCTACAAAACCTCATTGGTTACAAGGTGCCTCATTGGAAATGATCATACTGTCTCATTGACATTGACCATTTACAACTTCATTACATATTTTTGATTAATAAAACAATCAACTATAGGGGATCACTCTGTTCCTCTACATAACATTTATCTCCTTAATACTTTCACAATTCACATCTTAAGATTCATAAGAGCTATAGTCTTAAACATATAAAACAGGTCAAACACTAACCCCACTATTCTACATATAGTTTACAAGATATTCATTTGAATATTTTGATTTTACAACTTCAAAAGATGTCTCTGTAAAGCATCGAATAATAAACAATAACAGATGTACATTGATACCACTTTTCATCAAACAAAACCATCAAATAACCCCTTTCAACTATTCTCATAATTGCTTGTTCGGGTTCCTATTGTGACTATATTTTGTCATCTTTTAATCTACATTTTAACTCATAAATGGATGACACAAAACAACTCCTATAGTAAATAATTGCATACATAACCCTGAATCATAGGATATCACTACTGATGGACGTTACAATATACGATAAATGAATTAAATAAAGAAGGTATATCTCATGTATGTATGAGAATACATATATAAGCTAGAGAATATACGAGTATACGTTCTTATAAGTACACATAGTCCCTATACATAGTTACTTGTTACCCTCAACCCACATATAAATAATGTCATCAAAAGTATAAATAATGTCTTCAACTATGTATCACTTCTCATTTTGACTAAAAGTCAATCTTATATATATGTATATATGTCACATAGAATAAATATAGCATCTCACAAGTTTATTTAAGTTTCAAGCATTCACTAATCAATGAGTTCTTTCAGACACACATTTTTACTCCAAAGTTCATTATACTGGTTTGCATGTCCATCTATAATTACAAATCGAACAAAAGGAAATAATCCATAAGAAAAGTAAGTTGTTTATATTTAATTCTGCAACCAAAAATTTACTCAATTCAATCAATTTACCTACATTCCAAGTGAATATAAAAAATATATGTATATATATGTCTTTCCATTTGCATATAAAATTCTAATAATTCATTCAGTATTAACAATTTCCAACTTGAATGGTTCTATCTAAAAATATAGATTTATATTTATATATTCAAAATGAGCACTTGTCTATAAACAAATATACATGTATATATTTATTTCAGAAATTAAATCTTGCTTATACACATATGTATATATATATATATATATTACATATTCAGAAATATTATTTTACAAATAGAAGTTTCTATCAGATCAAATTAGAAAACTTAAGCAACTATATATGCAGTGATAAGTATATATATATCCACCAAAGAAAATTGCATAGGGTGCATATTCTACAAGTTAGATAAAACTGCGATTGGTATATGTTTAAGTATACAGGCAGTGAGGAGGTTACAAACCTCCATTTGGAGAGTCGCTTGTGGAAAGGTCGTTGCCTTTCTATAGCCGTAGGCTGCAAATAGGGTTTAAAGATTTTTCTTTAAGAAAAACTTCTTTCCAATTTCATTCCAGAAAACAATGATTCAAATTACCATTTAATTTTTTTTGATTTTAGCATATGATATTATTATATTCATATCAAATATATTTAATAGTATTATATATACATATATTATATAGTATAATATATATAAATATATAATATTATTATATTCATTGCCGATAAATACAACGATTGAGTGAAATATCTAAAATACAATTTGTATTTACTGTTCAGTATAAAATATGCAGTAGTATAACACATATTTACATATAATTTAATATATATATATATACATATTTATTATTAAAAAAAAAGAATATACAGTTTAGTACAACCATGATACTAAATTTCTCATACAAAAAATAAATGATTTAAACATCAAATGCATAGTTACAATTGATATAACCAATTTGGTATTAATAATGAGATTTATCCTTTCACACAAACTAAGATTGACATAATGGAAAGTGCATAAAAACTTGGTAAAACACTATCCTTTTTGACTCTCTTCTTGTTCTTCTCTCTTTTTCACTATTCTTCTTCTACTTTGCCTAGTAATCCCAACTCTTCTGTCTTTGTTTTTGTTCTTGTTTTGTAGAATGAAACTTGTGTTCTGAATGAATCTTTTGTTGTTGAGAGAATGAGAGATTATTCTCTTCTTCTTTTTTCCATTCTTGTTTTGCTTTGTTTTTGTGCTTTATTATTCTACATTTAAGTTATTTTCTTCTATTTTTCTATTGTTTTTCTATCTCATTGTTTTGTTTTCAAAATCTTGCTTTCTTTTCTATGATTTATTTCTAATTTATCAAATAAAACTATTTTTTTAATAGAAAACATGATTTTTTAGCATGCATCACATTTATCCATAAAATAATAAATAATAATAATTTATTCTTCAAATAAAATCAATAAATTAAATAAATTAAAACTATTTCTTCTATTTTCTATGTGCATTTAATTTCTACCACCATGTAATTAAATAACCAACTATAAAGTAAGAAGCAATATAATATGACTAATTAAATGAAATTATAAAGCAACTATATGATTTCTAATTGTTTGTGTTCATATTCCTTTTCACCACAAGTCGCCACTAGTCGACTAGACACCTATTCCTACAAAGAGTATATTATTTTTACACACATAAGTCAAAGTTTGGTCAACGATCATTAAAATAGTAATATTAAATTGGAAATTAATTACTGAAAATAGGGGTCGTGACATCCTCCCCCCCTTAAAGAATCATTGTCCCGATGATCAACTTAACTAAAAATATTCATACCTCTTTAATTATGTTTTACTTCTATGTCAAAATCAGCCCACCTAACAATTGTGTTGTTGCTCCACACACCTGTTTGTTCATAATTGCAAAAATTCTCTTGTCTAACATTCATTCATTTACAGACATTGTTAGCATGTCATTTTTTGTCAAATCAACTTGATTCTATACTTTACACCAAATTAATACGTGCAAGCTAATTCATTTCCTTCCTAAAATCTTATTCATATTCTAAGCATTTACAAAAGAAAATAAAACACATGTTCATTTTGTCAACATGCCTACTCACATGAGACATCAAAACAATTGCTCTTATGATGAAAAAAAGCATCCCATACTACTTTTTATCATCATTGGCAAATCAAAAAGTCTCAACAACAATTTATAACAAGGTCTTCATAAAAAGATCATTTCATGATTAGAACATCGAAAATAAGTTCATCAAATTCCAATATTGATACATCCATTTACCAACAAAGGAACTCTTAATCTGTATTGGGAAGTGTTGATGGGTGTTTTTGCACTTCTCAACATAGATAATGCATAGATTCATCACCTCTCTTGAAAGGAAGAAATATGCAAACAAGTTACAAATTACTACCCCAAGGTCTCTCGGGTGTTAGGTCATGACAATGCTTGGAATTTCTCAATTGGTTCATGTGATTTTATGGTTATCACAGGGAAGCCTTGTGTGTGCTAAGTTAGAGTGAGGTTGGTTCTTCAAATGGAGCTCTTAAGATGTTGGAATGGATATGCAATTTCTGCAAGTTCAAAATAACATTCTAAACTCCACTTTTATCATTAGATTTGGCTTTACAATGATGTATGAACTTTGCCTAAATTATTATTTCAAAGAAGGGTCAAAAGGGAAGGGAAGAGAGGAAGTTCTTGGACTTGCAACTACCATTGAACAATGATAATGGGGAACACTACAATGGACAACCAGTCCTGAAACTAAGTTCCACTTAACCAAATCAGCTTACAATATCATGAAAATAGTGCTATCTTCTAAGGTCTATAGATTTTAAACCATTCATTCACCATGAACATGAATAAAAGATGAAATTTGAGTACAACAATCAATAGATGTTCATAATAGCTTTACATTGCTATTTATCATCAACAAACAACAAAAATCATGAACAAGGAAGGGCATCAACATAGTAGAATTATTCAGCATAAATGAATAACATTTACTAATCTACTAAAGCATGTAAACATATAGAACAAAAAATTAAATCTACTCAAATCTACTAACTACGAGGAGAAGAATCATGAAACATGGATGAAACTCAAGAATCCACCAAAATCAATGAATTTCTATTAGAATTTCAACATCATGTCTTTACAACAAATCAACTCTCTCTTGAAAATGAGAGGAGACCCCCCTATTTATAGTGCTCAAAAAGAAAAATGAGTGGCCAAGATTTAATCTCATTGTGTGGCCAAGATTCACTACAAACTAGCCCCAATATTTTACAATTTAAAATACATTACTTTTTCTTATAGCCTATTTTGTCCTCTAGTGCCTGGCACTGTAGCATTTTGTCCTTTGCTGATTGCTCTTTTATGTAGCTTATACAGTGAGGAACTCATCATCAATGATAGGCTTTCCTTCATTTTTCTTTGTAGTGGCATACTCCACGAATTTTCCAATCAATACCCGAAGCTTGTCCCATTCCATTATATCCGATTGAAGCACTTGAAACGCCAATTTCTTAAATATTCTCATAATTAGCTCCCAATTCTTCAGGCACTTGGGTGTAGCTTTATCCATATATTCAGATTGGACAAATTCCTTGGCCGTAAAGTCCATAAAATTTGCATTAACAAATCTGCAACCCCGTCCTCCATCTTCTTGTGAAAATATGGCTTTATTTTCTCAGAATCTAGCTCCATTATGGGCATGTCATAGTTTGTTAGGAGATTTAGATAGTCCTCACAATTTGCCCTATGTTCTTTGACCCATTCTAGGACGATCTCCACTTCATGGAGTACCTGTTCCAATACCTCTTTCCTATGGTCCAGGCTCATTTTCCAGGTTTCGAACAATCATTGATCATTCTTTGCCAGACCTAGTTCCTTCTCCCATGATTTGTCAAGTATCTTGAGAATAGCTTTGAGCTTAGGATAAGTAATCCTATAGAGCTCAACAAAGCGTTGGAAAATATTCTCAGTGCCTTTGAGCTACTTTTGGACGTCTCAGAGCTTATTCGCCATTCAGAGAACATGATCGATGCCCATATCCCCGTTGTAAATTACTCACTAGAACCAATCCTTAGTGGCCTTAGACCAATTCTTCCTTTTCTCCAGCTTATTTATTTGATCCTTTGACAATAACAATGGAGGGGCTGATGATTTTGTTGGTAGTTCTTCAGCAGAGGACAATTGATGTATATAGATAGTTAGGTCTACGACCTACACTTTCAGTTCCTCGTTGGAGGATTGATCCTTATTCATTTGATGTATAATTGTAGCCACAGACCCCTGGAGCTGATCAATCTTTTGCTCCCTTATAGTTGTATCCAGGTAAATGGTGGAGATATTATATGTTACCCCTTCTTCTTTATCTAATATTGGGGTGGCAATCTACACCGTTCGAGATCCCGATGCATCCATCATGATATGGGACTTGACTTTTGGATTCTTTTATTTCTTAGCTCCTATTTGAGCTCATGCTAGGATTTCCTCCAGTCTTTCCTTGGGATCCATAGGAGTGGGGGTCTTCTTTTGTAGCTGTGTTTCCAGCCATTTGGGCATTTGGGACCCCTCCTTTAGTGATTCATGATCACCTTCTTCTCTTTGGGCATGCTGGATCTCTCATTCTTCATGGTCTGAAGCTTCTTTCTTTGTTTTCTCTTCTTCTTCTTCATTCGAGTCTATGATAAATATAGCCTTATCCTCATTAGCAACAATATTTTCTTTGGGGATATCCTCCCCCTTATGCATCTTTTCTTCTTCCGTTTCAAGTTTTGTATGGTGCTCGATCTTAGGACTCTTTTTCATTTCAACATCTTTTTCAGGATTGTCTTCTTCTTTAGCTTCATCTCTTTTCTTTTCTTCTTATTCCCTCTCAGGAGGTTCTTCTTCTTGTTGACCAAGGTCTTTATCTTGTTCTTTTGATGGAGGCTCAGTAAATATTTCCAGCTCTTCCTTCGTTTCTTTCTTTTCCTCGAAAGATTATCTCTCAACTTCCTCCCCAACATCTTTGAGTTGTTTGGACAACTCCTCTTTAATTTCCTGGTTAGAGGACTCTATCACATATTTGGCATTGGAGTCCTAAAAATATTCCTTTCAGGATTGATACTTCTCATCCTCTTCATATACTACCTCATCGATGACCAGGTGTTCATACTTCGGATGCACATGGTAGTCATCCTTAAAGGGATCTTCAGGCTCAACATCCTTTTCCTTTTTAGTTGCCTCCCTCATTTTCCTTTCAAGATATTCTAAGATTCACATTTTTGTCTCCATTTTAGGTGAAAATTTTGGAATAGGGATAGGGATACTGGCAATGACTTGAGCTAAAGCAACTTGCACCATGGGGTTCATTCATACTCGAGAAAGCTCCATAAGAATTTTTTCCATATATGGCAGGTAAATAATTCTGGGAGAGAAAGGGAAGGCATTGTTGTAGTGGCCAAGGGCATCATAGATGAAGGGGACATCGAAGAGGAAGAAAGTGGGGAATTTTTCATAGAGGAGGAGTCTCTCACCATAATAGGCGTAGTAGGGGAGGTGGAGGCAAGGTGCACTGAGATGTCCACTGAGGGCAGGGAGGAGACGACTAATGCTCAAGATACTAGAGGAGGAGTAATACCAGTGGTAACAACAACAATAGAAAGAGTAGAGGTGGTAGGGGGTGATTTGGGTTGCTCAACCTCCTCCTCTTCTTCTCTTCATGCATTGGATCTTCTTGAATTGGGGGCATCTCAGAGAACCCGCTTGATTTCTTAGCTTTCTTTGAGGTCTCGACCTTTGATGGCTTCCTTGAATATACCTTATTCTCTGGTTGACACTCTAATACTGCCTTTCTTTTTTGGGACCTAGTGGTTGGAGGAGATTTAGGAGCTTCTTCAGTTGGAGCAGTGACAATTTTGCTGTTTGTTTCACTTTTGAGCTCATCTTCGAGCTCGCTGTAAGTGAGTTCAACCCCTTGAAGCTTCAATTGAGTAAGTTGGGCATCGATCCATTTTCTGGTCCTATGCTCAATTGGATTCATTAGAATGTCGAGGTCATTGAACTCTTCCTCATTCCAGTCTATGAGGGGCAACGACATGTTAGCTATAAAATCAAACCTCATATCTATAACGGTTCTTTCATCTTCAACAATATGATCCGACACCGGGAATAGCTTGAATATCTTGACAAAGTATGCCATCATACACATATAGTGCCTCATGCATACCTCTTTTTCATCTCGACAGTTGTCCCAAAAATATTCAATGTTATGTAGGTAGGTGTTTACCTTCCCACAAATCTCTTCAATTTGTCATATGGGTCCATTCTTGGTCCAGGAGTGTACAGGCTCATATTGTATTCAACAAACTCCTTTTCAAAATACTTGACACTTTGGGCAGCTAGGAGAGCGTACATTCCTTGTATGAATGTAAGAGGATACGACACCACTTCCTAGTGCTTCCCATCAAGAAGAGTATGGGTGTTCTGCAACTTCCTTGATACTTCTAATAAAATCATCCATTCATTTGGATACTGGGGCAACTTGTATGGTTTGTCACTGAAGCCCTTGGTTCAGATATAAGTAAATTTGGGAAACTGGATAAACAAAAATCCAAACCTCTAGATGAAGGCGTGGGCACTATGAGTGACTCTTCTCTTGAAGTCCCCTCTGAGAAGTCTGATGATGTGCCTGATGAATGCATCATTCACATTGCAATAATCTCTCTTGAAGTTCTAGTATTGGAGTTGCAGATACCAGTCATACACTTTCAACTCTCTTCCCGGAGTTGTATTTTGTGCTACAAATAGACCTTTGTATGGATTAGCATTGGCCATAAGGTAGACCAA
The DNA here is from genome assembly GCA_007115665.2 of Sequoiadendron giganteum. NCBI lineage: Eukaryota > Viridiplantae > Streptophyta > Pinopsida > Cupressales > Cupressaceae > Sequoiadendron > Sequoiadendron giganteum. The sequence continues at coordinate 363,399,248 of CM021105.1, read as the reverse complement.
ATAGGATTTCATATAGAATTGGAGGGACTTCTTAACCACCAGGAATTGCTCATGCAAGTTATTGCTGATCATCCAGACCCAATCAAACTTAGCTGTGCCTTTGATAATTTTTTCTATGAAATAGAACATCTAGTCGAAGAAGTATGCTGCAGTAGGGATGCCTATGAATTTGCTCAGCAAGTTCACCAAGTCATGATAATCTTCATAGAAGTCACTTCTAAACAACTCTTGGGGCACCTTATTTGCACTCCCCTTTTTTCCTTTGACCAATACTAGTTAATCAATTTCTTACACTTCAAGGGGTCCACCTTCCACATGTTCTCTACATATTCCATTGTGGCTTACTCCATATGATCATAGGTGGGGATGCAATTTTTTTTTTCTATAGACTTGGCAGAGAGGTCAACCAACACCCTATCATCTTGGTCTACAATTTTCTTGCTCTTTTCTTGGTAGGCTTCTTTGCAAGCCATTACCAATTCGGGTGCTACTAGATCTGGCGAGAAGCTGACCACCTTAGCCAGATCGATCTTCCTTATTCTCTTTGTGTTCTTTATGGTGGGGTTAACGATGAACCTCTGTCTGAATTCATCTATATTTATGTGGCCAAGGTTGGTTACTGTGATCTTATCCCACTCAGTGGTGACCTAGGAGGTTTCCTCCATTCCCTTAAATTGATATTTCATTTGGTCTTTGTCTTATTTCCCTCTTGGGGCCTTAGCAGATTTCTTCCCCTTTTCTTTCTCTATGAATTCCCCCGATGGTCTCGTAGCTGGTTCCATAAATATTGCAAGCAAATACACAATAAGCTTATTCATATATAAAGTGAGGGGAGCGTTAGTGAAAACTTGCAAAATAGTGATTAGATCAAGTAATCAATCCCTCAAATATCATATCATTCATTAAATATCATTGTTTGCCTTCCGTTTTGGGGAGATAGAGCAATGCGGGCCCAGGGATGCGAGTTTCCTTAGGATGGTAGCCATTTCGAATGAGACAATGGGAAAACAACAAAGAGGGCACAATGGCCCACAAATGAACACCCACATTGATACCTTCACACAAAGATGGGGCCCACTATATGTCAAGTCATTTGGAGATTTGAGTTTGATTGCTCTTGAGGCCTTGGGAGGTGGTAGCACAATGATTTTAGTATGCAGGTCTAGGGGCTACTAAGCTAGGCAGTGTCTCGGCCGTTTGGTGGTCTACCATTTGGAAACGACACTGGCATAATGACAAACTGTGGATGGAGTCCCGCATGGAGGGATCCGTAGGTAGAGAGGATGACCGTTATTATTCTTTAGAGTTCAAGGCCTTCAAAAAGGGTGTGCCAGGGGTGGTCTGCAAGGGCAGACTCGCAAGGAGCAAAAGGCAAAAATTTAAGGGACTTAGGGAAAACTGCCAAAGGAGCTTCGTGAAGGCCAAAGACTTAGAAATTTTGAGGATGGTGAAACTTGGTCAACTTAAGATGATAACCTTAGGACACATTGACCACTTAGGATTGAAAAATAGGGGGCACACAAAATGAGGTGAGGGTAAAAGTGACTCAGAGGACAATGAAAGAGAGGTTCCCTGTTCGAAATGGGGCGTGTGTGCTATAGGCACAACAAAAATAAAATACACAAAATGTACAATTTCTACTTTTGATCAAACACAATCATAATATCCATAGAAAGAAGTACAAATTCATGGGGTGATCCCACAAAGTTGGTTTACAATTTCTGAGAGGAACTGTTTTTTGCTGAAATCACATATTTTTAAAAAGTATAATGATTTAAGCCTTAAAAAGTTCCATAATAAGGATTCCAATTAAACAAGGTTTGATCAAACCACCTTAGATCAAACCCCCTTGGATAGAACCTCACTAGTTTTAAACCATACCTATAAATGAATCTCCTTTACACCTATCAAAATGCTGATAAAAAATCACCTTTGATTTACCTTTTAGGGGGTCAAATGAATTCATTTGAAATTTATTTCAAATGATTATGGTATTCCTCAAAACGAGCTATCCAATGAATATAATTTTAATATTTTTTGGTTTAATTATGTATATGTTTTTTTAGTTTTATTAAACATAGGGTTTTAACCGAAAATCAAGCTCTTTGTTCTACACATGTGGAAAATAGTAGATTATCAAAAGAAAATTTTGAAAAATATGTTCAGGCTGGGTATTGATGTCCTTGATCCATTAAAAAAAATAAAATTGAATTTTGATACATACAAAAAATGTTATGTTGTATACAGTCCGCCTATGTCTGAATTGTAATTGGTTTGACTTCTAAACTTGATTGAGGAAAAAATATTCAATAAAACACTATAAAACCAAATGAAAGTGCTAGATATCATAGTTACAAATCTAAATATAAAAAACTGGAATTTTATCCTTCATACAAATTTTTTTATGTTGTATACGGTGAGTGTCACTCCTTAAAAATGTTATTTTAAAAAAAAACTAGTTTTCGAAGGAGATGGAAAAATAAGTGCAATCTGATTCCAAAAAAAATGAAAAAAATATGTTTAGAATCTATAGACAAAATTTCACAAATCACTAGTTTTCATCATCAAATTCCTCATGGTTTAGCCACTATAGGAGCCCAAATGTGAATATTTCGTTAAAATTTTTTAGTTTGGTGTCCAATTTGCCCAAAAATTGTAAACCAAAATTGTGGGATCACCCCATGCTACATCCATTTTCTGAAAGATTCATATGTATATTCTACTAGTAGTTACTATAACCAACCGGTTATTCCCAAGCTAACAATGAAACATCTAAAACATGGATAAGGTTCTTTTTCCACCCAACCATGAACACAACACTTCCTCAAGGTTCTCCCTAACTTGAAGAATACTTGAGCCTATAGGAGGCACCTAGAGCCTATATAAAATGGTAGGAGGGAAACTCTCAATGCATTCTTGATGTCTTATATGCATTCAACACTAGAATGGACATATTTCTTGCATAGAGGATGTGGTAGTGAAACATATAACATAGAAGCTAAGCATTCATTATCCATCTATTTTAGTGGTACAATATAGCTTTGGCCAAAGAATAAATATAAAAAGTGGTTGATCTTGAAAAAAAGATCACCTTCTCTATTAACCCACATTCGGCATCCTGTCCCAAAAGGTAAGCTTAAAGCTTATCACACACAACACATTCAACAAGAATAATCTATCTCAAGTTGCATGAAAATATAGAGTAGATAACATGAAATTGCATAACACACACTCATACATATAGAATGATTAATTAATCAAAATAATACATGAACCCCTTTGTGCATAACTCACACAGGGTACAAATACATAATTTACTTGTAGTGCCTCACTCACACAAAATATGGTATATGCATCACACATAATGAACATTTCTTGTTCAAGTTTACGTACAATAAATATGGTAAGTGCATCTCTCGTACAAGTGCATCGCTCACATAAGTGCATCGCTCACATAAGTGCATCACTCACATAAGTGCATCTCTCACATAACTGCATCGCTTGCATAACTGCATCGCTTGCACAACTGCATCACTTGCACAAGTGCATCGCTCGAATAGTAGTATAGTTATAGTGATCATTACTCGATCCAATAAACACAATGAGTATAGAAAGTGTATCTCACACGTAAGGTAGGAATGCAATCATTACTCGAGGCTTTATTCACACAAAGGAGTCAATGACTTGCTATAGTGTATTACTTGCACAAGAACAAAAAATATAGGAATATAGATTTTGCACTTTATTATACATATTTTCTACTAATTTCCTAATGAGGTAAATATTTATCTATTTGAACTCTGTGTTGATCCTACTCGACCTTTCATAGTGTCGACACGAAAAATATACATATTGATCCTATACACCTGATCCTAATTTTACTAACACCAGTTTGTCCCGAGTCATTTCCTCGACTCGTCATTTAATTGAATAATCTTTATTCAATTAAATTCATCATATTTCCTCTCTTAATTAAATAAATCAAATTTATCCGATTAAGTCATCCGCTTCTAATAATTAATTAAATAATTTTGTTTACTTAATCCTATAGTTCTTCTTTTAATTAAATAATTCACTTTATTTAATTAATCTCTAAATTCATCTCCTTTAAATTAAATAAATTAATCTTTATTTGATTTAATCTAACACTACCCTCTTTAATTAAATAAATGAAAACTTTATTTAATTAAGTCTAAACCATTATTCATCTCATTTTGATTTATTTAAATCCTTAAATCTAAATCAAATTGTCAAATCATCTAATTTCTATCTAAATTAATCAAATCCTGATTAATCCTAATCCTAATCCATCAGATCCTCTAGATTTCACAACTTGCACAATAAATCATTTTATTTGATTTATAAATTCTCCTATTTTCTCTCAACTTGGCATCAATGAGGGAATATTCCTCAAATTCAAAAATCCCTCCAAAAGGGATGAGTACATCCAACAAGGAATTAAAGGCCTCTTACATGTCCTTTTCCTTGAGCCAAGTGGCATTTACTTCATTCATTTCTCCCTCCAACTTGTCATTTCAGAAATTTCAAATTCCACCTAACTTTATTTATGTGCACATTCATCAAAATGTGCTCATTCCTCCTCCAATCACATGTGGACAAGTGGCCTTCTCTCATTGGTTGGTCTTTTGTCCCACATTCACCCCTTTTGCCTCTTTGTCCATCATTCTCTTCTATTTATAGGAGGTCCTCATTTGAATCCTGAATCCATCAACTAAGAAGCATAATCACTATAGGCATTTAGCATTCAAGTTCATAGCATTTCATATTTTGTAATCAATTTAGCTAGGTTATTGGAAAATTTCATCAAGAAAGCACAATCATCACCAAAGATCATCACTTTACATCAAGGAATTAGGAAAGGGCCATTTTCCAAATCAAAATGACACCAATTCCCCCATGGGATGCTAGTTTGATTGTTTAGAATAAGATTTCATAGCTTTCATTTGCTATTTTACCTTGTTTTCTTGTTCTTCAGATTGAAATGAATTTCATGGGGTATGTGTATTTTAGATTTGTTTCTTGACTAACATTGTGTTGTTTTGTCATTCTGGTGTAGGTCTAAGATAACCATTCACATTTTGGTGCTAGAAGGAGGGAGAATCTGAAGAAAATTAACAAGTTTTTCTAAAAATTCTATGGTTTTTTGTTGAGTTTTATTGTCTAGAGGGAAACTACACCATTGGCCTTCAAACTGCACCACTATCAGTCCAATGACACCATATTGCAATGCTTCCAAACTCCAAATTGCACTGCTAAGGTTTTTGTCGCCCAAAAAATTGAATTTCAAACTGCGATGCTGACCACCCAAATTCCAAACTCCGTCGTTGATTGAAATAGTCCTACAATCACGCTCACTGTTTCTATGTAGAGCACCGCTATCAGTCCTCAGTGGTGCTATGTAGCGCCGCTGACTTCCCCAAATTGCGTCGTAATTGCCGATTACATCATTGAAGTTGGGTAAAAGGCATTTTTCAGATTATTTTCAATATGTTCTTTTTTCATTTTGGTTGTTTTTGACTTCCAACTAGTTTTTTGGCCTGTGTTTCTGCAATATTAACCAGTTTTTGTAGGTTGGATTAATCAAAAGTGAAGGAAAGAAACCAAGACTAAGATTTCTTTATTACATCATCATCTCTTTGTATTAAGTGTTTTTAAACACTTTGGGGAGAAATTATAATCCCTTTTCTAAGGATTTGTCATCTTCTTGCTTTTTAGGACTCAATAAATTTTGTTTGGGCTTAAAGAGAACAAAACAAAGGGATTAAAAAGAACCATAAGCAACTTACTAGATTTTGTTTTGGACTTAACAAATAAACAAACAAACCTCACACTTCAAATTTGGTGCTTAAAAATAATTCATATCATTGCTTTGTGGTTTAAAATGAACATGTGCTTTTATGTTTTATAATCCCTTATCCAAATTAATATCATTTCAAAAGACTTATGCACTTCTCTCGTGCCTCACGTTGATCTTGAGAATCAAAATTATTTTTTGAGATATTAAGTTGTGTAAGTGATTACCTCCACATTTCAATTTGGGTTCCTAAAATTGAACAAGAATCCTCTCTAGTGTGAGTGGAGTATATCGTGAGGATTCTCTCTTTGTTTCTCAAAAAATATTGATTGAATTTCGGATGTGCTTACTCACTTTTGTTTAATCCTTAGAGGGCCTACCTTGATGGGAAAAAGTACTCACCCCAAGGGAACGACCCAACCGGTAACACGCTAAAGCCAAGTGACTTCCAACCGATATACAAGTTTGGGTACTTGAGGAAAGTTCAAGTATCACGAGGATTGTTCCGAAAAGAAGGGTAACAATGGTCTCTTGCCATATGGATGATCCCCCATGAACGGAATGACCATATTCAAAACCTTTGTTTAGAAGGCCCAAATCCTTAAATTTATTTTTTGATGCAAGAACAATCATTCTGAAGACGTTCCACATTTTTACGGATCTTGGTAGAGATGAGAAGTATGCCATGGGAGTTTCATGGGTACTGATGCTTGGATGACCTGACAAGTGAGTACACTATAAGGGGGAGCCTATGTGGTCAAGCATCTAATCATCCGCTAAGGGTAAGTGTAGTTGGATTTATCCAAGTGGGAACTCAACAAATATTGTCTCATTTTATCCTAGGATTGTGCATCACTTTGGAATCAAAATACTTTGCTTGGATCTAAAACGATTAAAAACAAACATTCACCAAATCTTCAAAATTTCAAACCCTTTAGGGGGAACAAATACCTTTGACAAATCCAAGTGCTCTTTCTTGCCCTAGGGATTTCATCCTTAGAGGCTTCTAAGTGTTTGGATTTATATCATAATTTGTTCTCACTAAAGTCAACATTAGGAAACTGTTACCTTGATTTCCTTGATTCCCACATAACGAACTTTGTGGGATGAGAAGAGGTTAGGACATTAGACATCTAGTTTGAAAACCTAATCAAGAATTGTTTGTTGTAAAAGGAAGTCATTAAGAAAAGCTAAGAAACAATTGAACCTCACACATGTGCTCTCCCAAATGATTTCCCGAAAGATCAAAATCTGAAAACCAAAGTCCAAAGGTTTTAGTCAAAAGACTCACAAGAAACATTTGTCTATGCTTTATGAATTTAGAGAAAGATTGACCTTCAACTTTTACAAATGTGCATCAAAGAAAAATCCCAATTTGTATGAATTTTATTGCCAACAAAATCTAAGTCTCTTTTAAAAGTTTTCATTTTTCACATAGGGAGTACCGAGCATGTTCTTCAATACCGAGGTCTTGTATAAAGGAGTTCTATCTAAGTCTAATATAGGATCAAAGTCAAAATTCTCATCCATCCCTTGAACACTAATCAAAATCATCTCACCAACAACTCTTGGAAGTCTTGAAAAAATCATTCATGCTAGAATTTTGGTAAATCCAAATCATCTTGTTTGATTATATGTGTGTAGATGAATCCTTCTCCACATATTTAGTCAAATTATCAATCCTTGTGAACAAGTCTACCCCTTGATAACATCCAACATCTTGGGGTTTATAAGTTCAGTATCCAAAATCCAAAAATCAAATCAAACCAAAATCATCTTGTTTGACTAAGGGTGTATAGATGAATCCTTCTTTACACACTTAGTCAAATTATCATCTTGTGTACAAGTTTACTCTAGGACAACATCCAACCTCTTAGAGTTTGTGAGTTCACTATCCAAGCCAAATCCAATCAATCCAAAGTCAAGATCAAACCAAACCAAATAAAATAAAATCAAAATCTAGAAAGTTCCAAAGTCTAGTATCTCCTTCAAGATTTCTCAAGAGTTCAATCATTCACATCATCCATCTTTCATTTATCTCATCATCACCCTTTAATCCTTAATCATCCTACTTTTTCTCTTTTGTGCCTAAAGTTAGATCAATCTAAATAATTAGAGTTTCATCTCACACATTCTTGAAAATTGATCCATATTTTATGGTGCAAACTAGATTTCAACACAAGAAGAACATGGAAACCAACAAAGAAACATCAAATTAAAGTGACCTAAGCCAAACTGCTCTCGAAATGAATCTCATTGGATCGAGAAATCCCCTAACCAATCTTCCTTTATCATCACAAAATCCTCAAGAGGAACATCAAGTGGAAGACACCAAAAATAATGTCTTAGGGATAACACAAGATGAAATCCTTGAAATGGTTCAAAATCTCGAAACTCATAGAATTGTCAATACCATGATGAGACTCAATCCCTCCCAATACATGCTTAAATTGGCAAAAGAAGGGGCTAAACTCCCTTCCGATTTCGACGTAAGCACTATTATAGAGAAGCCTCCTGGGATCATAATTCCAATCCCACCCACACCTCCATTTCAAAGCATCCCACAAATCACATCAACCATTGATCCAACTCAACCAATTATCAACAAGGGAAGCTCATTGCTTCATGCACTTCAAACACATCCCCTTGTGAACAACCAAGATTTGGATGCAAACACGATACTGGGTCAATCTGTCCCATTGAATCCATTACACCCATATGTTTCGCTTGCATTTCATGATCCTACCCATCCAACCTCTTTTCATGCAACACTGACATATCCTCTCAACACACAAAACTCTCTCCCCATGACCTCATAAGGAGAAGGTGGATTATCTGGATCAGGGGGAATCTTCGATCCCTCATCATCATCGTCATTTATCCAAGGGAATACACCACCCATTTTTCCACTATTTCCACCTTCATCATTAACATCCATACCACCCCTTGGGTTAGGCATTCCCACTTTACCAACCATCAATCAAAAATATGGGAATAACCCTTCGATCATAAATCAAAACATCATATCAAATCCTCCCATCTTGCCATCGATATCACAACAATAGGTTGAAACCATTCAAGCAACCCCAACAATTAACACATCATCTACCATCCCCCAAGTATCTCAAAACATGGTCTCCCAGGGACCAAGCATATCAATCACACCCTCCAGCACACAAACCCCAAATATACATACAACAATCCCTCTCATCACAACAAACAACATTGTTCCTAATCCACCACCACCACTGCCAAAACCCAACATGAAAAACTCCTTTAGCGTTGCATTGCAAGTAGCTCAACAAGTCGTTTATCAAAAATCACTTCAACAAATTAAAAATCAACAATTTGCACAGTTAGTTGCCCAACAAGAGAAAGCACAATTAACAACACAACAAGCACAATAGGCGGCCCAAGCTCAAGATTTATTGCAACAACAACAAGCCGCATAGGTCGCCCAGGCTGCACAAGTAGACTAACAAGCATAGGATCAATCTCAAGCCCAATATCAAGCTCAACAAGCACAAACACAAGAAAAATATCAAGCACAATTGCAAGAATCTCAACAACAAGCTTATCAACAAGCTCTGCAACAATATTAAGTGCAACAGGAAGCAACCCAATTACTAGCCCAACAACAAACTTTGTTGGCACAACAATAAGAAGAACAACAAAAATATTTTTTGGAACAACAACAACAAGCATTGTTGGCACAACAACAAATACAGGTGTATCAACAAGCCTTAATAACACAAAAAATCTTGCAACAAACTCCCATCAACATACCTAACACTCTACCCGTCAATCAAACACCTCGACCACTTCAGAAAACATTCAATCCACCTCCTAATCCGCAAGATGACGTAATAGCACAAATCAAATTGCTCTCGCAGAAAGTGCTCGATCTCCAATCAGGGAAAACAATAAAGACACTAAGGAATATGCGCCCTTATCATTTCGACAAGAGCCTAGAAATGGTACCATTCCCAAAGGGTTTTGAAATCACTAAATTTGACAAATATCACGGGCTGGGAAACCTTGAGGATCATATCGGGGAATTCCAAGTACATTGTATGGAAGTCACATATGACAATACATATCTGATGTGAATATTTCCTCAGAGCTTGGCTGGCCCTGCCATGGAGTGGTTCTCTCACTTGCCTACTAGAATCAAAACATTCCAAGAGATCGTAGACACATTCATAAAGAATTATGCATTCAACATTGGCATGGATGTTATTCTAGAGGAACTATCTGCGCTCAAACAAGGTAAGGGGGAATCATTCACTTCCTTCCTACAACGATGGCAATCCAAGGCCAATAGGATCAAGTGGGCCATGCTAGAGGAGAAAAAAATTTGCACCATCATTACCAATCTTGAAAAAACCTTGGAATTCCATCTAAAAATGTAGTACATCACCACTTACGACCAATTGATCCCCAAGGCACTCAACATCGAATGACTCATTATTGCATAAGGGGGGACACCCACATATCCAAAACATCAAGACAACCGCCCTTCCACCAGCTATAATGAAAAAACTCACACGTGGGTGAAAAATAGGAATACCACTAATGATGGTGTGGTTGATGCCAAGGTCATAATCAATGCTCCAAAATAGAACACCTAAACATATCAGCAACCAAAAAACAAAAATCATGAAAACACGTAAACCAACATGGTATCACAACAACCACCCAATAATCAAGTCAATAATCTGAATAATCAATGGTGACCACCTTCGTGAAACAAATATTCTCCCAAGAGAAAGTTTATAGCCCTTGGGGAATCAGTCAAATCCGTCATGAAGAAATTGGTAAATGAGAATCTCATCAAAATCCCCACTTATGAGAATTATCAAGAGCCCCAAGTTAAACCACCATGGTACAATGAAAACTACCTTTGTGATTATCATAAAATCAAGGGGCACACAACAACCAATTGCATGAATCTGAAAAATATAATCCAAGGCCTCATCAACGAGAAGTTCATAAATGTGGAACAACCAATAGGCAATCAAGGTCTTAAGATCTACATGAATCTGATGCCGGATCATAACAAAAGAAATAATAAAGGGAAACAAAAGTATGCCAATGCGAACCATGTGTACGATCAAGTTTTTGCATCCTTAGATGAATGGGTCACTGTTGTTAACATCAAGGGAGCCAAAGCTGATTGTGGAGTCACCACACATGGTGGAAAATTCACCATTGCTGGTTCATCACATCCACCTAAGGCATCCACCTTAAATCTGAAATATGTTCCTAATAGCTACAATGTCTTGGACCAGTTGAAAAGAACTCTTGCTCAGATCTCCATCATGCAGTTACTAAAGATCTCATCTGCCCATAGAGAAATCCTTGAGGAAGCATTGGCTTCATCTACTATCTCTACCAATCTTGATACTGAAGAATTCCAAGCTATGGTAAGAAACATGACCACCCCAAATCTCCTCACATTTTTTTATCAGGACTTCCCCACCCACCCATCTCACAATCACACACTCCACCTTGAGGTCCTAGTTCATAAAACAAAGTAAAAATGGTCTTGGTGGATGGGGGTGTAGGTCTAAACATTTGTTCTCTCAAGCTCATAAAGAATATGGGATTCTCTGAGAATTCCATTGAAAAAGGCAAGAGCATCACAATCAGAGTGTATGATGACCAAGAAAGAGTGTCTCAAGGCACTATCCAACTCCCTATTCAAGTAGGGCCAACCATTATGGAAACCACCTGACAGGTCTTGGACCTTGATTTACCTTATAACATTCTTCTGGGGTGCCCGTGGATACATGGGATGAAAGCAGTTGCATCCACATTTCATCAATGTGTTAAATTCCCCTATAAGAAACAAGAGGTCACAATTCATGGTGATCCTGAACCCTTTGCCTATTGCAAAAATTTGGAAGCCAAATTCTATAAAACCCCCCAAATCCCAAATAATGACGAAGGCCCTTCAACTCCATATATAGACCCAACAAACATTGCCTCCACTTATGGGAAAAAGACACCCACCATTCTTTATATATCTGAAATTAAGGTCATTATCCAAGACAACGGGTGTGGGGATTACAAAATGAAGAAGGGAGCCTTTGTGGTAGGGGAGTTACCTCAATCTCCTAGATCCCATGGATAGTCGCAACCCACCAATACAACAGCTCAAACCTTCAGGGAGGATCCCTCCCGATTTAGAAGTTAGGGGATCTAGGCCAAGAAGTGGTGGACGAGAGAGATATATCCAGTCTCCTCTATCAAGAGGAAAGACCTATACCAACCCTTCCTATGGATGATGCTAATAGAGGACTTCAATTAATGTTGGGCATGGGCTATAATAGGAATGGAAGTCTTGGAAAAACCAACAGACAATTAGAACCTATCATTGTTGAGAAGCACATGAAAAATATTGGCCTTGGATGTACCCCTCTGAGTATAACCATACATGATAGAAGCTCCCCCATTAAAGCAGTCAAAGCTCCCCTTCAGCTATTTGCAACTTTTGGCCTCTTACAATGATTTTAATAACTAAGCCCTAAAAAACATGATTCAAAGATTGGGCATCTGACCTGAATAGCTATCTTAACCATCATGAAGGTACATTTAAATTGTCAACCCAAGGACGTGAACTTGAAATGGGTCAGCACAGTATGTGCACTAGGAACTTCAAAGTAGTCATCTTCGCTCTATAACTTAATAAAGACTTAACATTGAAAGGAAATTGCATGAAAGGAAACAAAGAAAATGATGCACATCAATCAATCAAATCTAAACTAATATTGCATAACAAGAAGGAAAAACTGAGCATACAACAAGAAACTACTCTACCCGCTTTGGCTGCAAGAATAGTCATAGAATGGAATTCTAGTGGTTGTAGGAACAATCAATGCTAGGATATTAACTGAGTATTGAACATAAACTAACACTAATCTAACTAAACTAAAGGAAAATATTACTCACCAAGTGGGCCCCCTTGGATGAGTATTCTCTAAACTAATGCAAAATCATAATCTTATTGCATTCATCAAAAAATGTAATTACAAAAGTATGGCTGATTATTAGCTTGTACGAGAGCTTGGTGATCGACTCACTAAATCGCTAGCTTGGGGAAGGAGGATTCAAGCCTTATTTATCAACTAAATAGGGCCATCAACTCCCACTAACTCAGAGGATTCCATTTAGGGAAATTGAGAAGAAATTAGAAAGAGCGGTTTCACATGCAGGGGAATCCGTTCGGACATGCATGCCCAAATGTGAACTTGACCACTATAGTAACGCCTGTAATGCTCAATGTCATTAAAGACTGGTACAAGGTGGTTACATGTGGCTAACACGAGAATCTTTTTTCATCATCCTTAGTTGACCTTCACGTGACTCCTCAACCTGATCGGCTGGCGGTTGCATTTCTTAACTTACCATTTCAATCATGTCTGTAGAATGATGTCAATATACATAATAATTGCATAATCATAACCACCTTAAAGAAAATTCATCAATCACATGCAAGATAAATTTAGATGGTCCACATAATAGGTAAATATCATTAAAACTAGCATAAATGAAATTAGTCCAAAGTGTCGTATGACTGATAGAAACTATAGAAAAGTGTCAGCACATAATATCAAATTCTATGGTAAATTTAGCAAATAACAAGAGATTCTACCCCCTAACTAGGACAAAATCTAGACTCATCACTCACCCCAACTTAACGTTTTGATGGTTCTCCAGTAGGGGAAGAGTTATGCTTCTGCTTTGTTAAGGCCCTGAATTCTATGACTGATAGTTGTCTAATGTCGGTGTCTGCCATGGGTGAATCAAGATTCCTATAAAATCCTCCCAACTTATCAAGTCTCCTCCATTTTTGTTGTTCCTCTGCAATGTCATACCTGTAGAATCTGAAATTAGGCACAAGCCATAGGGGGTAGGTGGCTGAAAAGTTAGGGGAAGCCATTCGTGCCCCTTGGTTCTCCCAAGCTAGATGTATCTTTCAATTCTCTTCAATGCAACAACATAGTTGTGGATAGAATATTGCTCAACCTGTTTTAGCTCATCAGTCAATAGGTTCCATCTCTGGGATAGATATCCCCTCATAGTATCTTCTTTTGCTATAGTTTTTACTTCATAATCACTGTAAACAACTTCAATCCAAGGCATAATTCTATTACCATAGCTTGGCCTAAAGAGAAATCTATTACAATCTATATAAATGTCTTTGGGGTTCTTTGATTTAACCCTGATGGCTAGTGGAATACTGGATTCCTTCTTCTTGTAAGCATTGCATTGCTCACCCCAACTGATTTCATTTTGTACCCAAGACATAAATGCCCTCAATTGTATGTCTCCAACATAAGGCAGTGGGTTCTAGTCTTGATCTTTTGGGACAACAAAGTTGTGTAAATAAAGTTCACATAACAATTTTTTCATTTCAGAGGAAGCAATTTTGTAGGCATTGAAAAATTCGGTAGGAGTTTCAATGGAGGGGTTCAAACCTAAGATGATTCTTGACATTCTAAAGGAAAGGTATTTCTCCTTCAAGTGCAAAGCATAAAACCTTGGAGGGGTTCTGCATTCCAAGATTTGTGGCACCAGAGTTGCAATGTCGCTTACCCTTTCCTTTAGGAAGACAATTTCCTCATTCCTTTCTTCGATCATCTCATCCCTCGCCTGGATTTCCTTTTTCAATCATTTCTTCTTCTCCTTACATTCCTCCTCTCTTCTTTTTATTTGTTTCCATAAATTCAAAATAGTTGTATGTATAGAAAAATCAGGAGGGTTATGGATTCCTACTAGAATTTTCATAGATGGTTTCTTCCCATAGAGAACTATCTACATAGATTCAAGATGTCCCACTGATTTAGGTTTTTGAGGTATGATTTCTATTTCCTCATTCTGCTGCAGGGCCTCTTTTTCTTTTTTTGGTGGTGGCTGCAAGAACTCTTGATCTATGTCCTGACTTTGCTATAGGAACACCTGACTTTCTTCATGTTTTTAAGTCTCAACTTCTTCTGCAATGGCAACAAGATCTTCCAAGGTCATTTTTGCTGTATTTTCAAACACATCTTCTTCTTGTACATTCTCTTGCTCCATTGGAGCATATGTGCTTCCATACGATGTCCCACCAAGCTCAGGATCAACCAACTTTGATTTCTTGAGAGGGATTTTTCATTTCTCTTTGGGTGCAGGATGAATAGTGCTAGCCTTCCTTTTCTTAGGGCTTGGCACCTCTTTTTGCACAGGTTGTGTTTTTATTTTCCTTTCTTTTTCCTCCCTCTTTTGTGCTCTTTTTTTTATTACAGTTTTCAGGGGAACATCATCATCATCAAAATTTGATGAAGAATTTTCTTTTTCATTCTCATTATCAAAGGAACTAACATTTATAGTCTTTTCTTCAATGGGGGAATCCACACTAGTACTATAGGTAGAAGAACCAGGAGTGCCTTCAGTTGTGCTCAATTTTCTACTAGAACTTCGTGGTTGAGGTGAAACCCTAGGCTGAGATGGTTTGGGTCTATACTGCTCAATGTTCATAAAATCATCCCAGGCCATTCTAAGTGTTGTATCAAGCAAAGACCTTATAACCAACAATTTAATTAGACAATGGTGGGATAAAAAAATTTCCCTACCTTTTTGAGTTTCCATTTCCATAATGGAGAGAAGGTTGTACAAGACATTGGGAACATTCATATTTCTCTCATGCCTTAGATGAATCAACAATTTGAAGTGCACTGAATGCAGGTTCGACAGTTGACCTTCACAGGTGATATATCTGATGATGTGTACGACTGCCTACTTCCATGGCTCTGGTAGAGAGAGTCTCTTAGCACCCTTCTTGTCAATTGTGAGTGGAGGGTCACCATGTATTGTGAATATAGCCCTGGCTATCCTAGCATCCTTAGAAATAGGGTAAGGTTCACCGTCAGCTGACAACCCTGAAAATTCCACAATTCATTCTTCATTCGCTATGACCTCCAGTCCTTTCACTATGGCCTTCCCATCTAGAAATTTCTAAGAAAAATCCAATGCAATACCTTCGTCAAAACCATCCAACTTCAAAAAACAATCTAACCAACCATAATTCTGAAATTCAGTTAATCGCATTGCATCCTGTAACAAAGCATCATGAGCTGAGGGCTCATTCCGAATGAGTCCGCCTCCCATATTCTAAACTCAATTTGTCACTCTGCAAAATCACCTCTGTGATTCTTAAATTCTTTCCTGTTTGCTTGTTGGGTGAATTGTCAAATGAATTTCCTTCACTTTGTTTTTAGCAATTACCACTTGCATTTCGAAATTATGATAGAGTTAATAATAGCAAGAAATGGTAATAAAAGGGAATCATAATGAGAGGAAATGGTGGTGGAATTTTAGTGTCACATCACACATGCGAGCCATCTCTCATTTTAAATTTTGAATCAGCTTAGCAAGATTTGTTGATGCAAATAATCATGTATCTACATGTGGCAATATTTTTGCATCTTTCTTACCCCTCCCCCCAACCTAAATTTGGACATGTGTCCACACATGCGAGATGGAAAGTGTGATTTGACGGGGTATTAAAGGAAATTATGTGAATGTCCATATTATCGTATAGTGATTAAATGAAACACTCTAAAGGATAATTAAGAATGCAATTAATGTGCATGCACCTGAGTGTGTACAAATATGATTGTAGAGAATTCATTGCAACGATCAGGGAGAAAGTACCACTTGCATTGTTGAGCAATAATTGAGAAATTAATGATGATGAGGTGGAATGGTGTGAGCTGAAAGGAAGTGATGGAAGAGAGAGAAAGGTGGTACATATGGACAAATGGGCAGATGGGTGAAGAAATGGATTTCTACAAAAGTATAAATATTTATTATGACAAGTGCGTACCTCATTTAGTCATAAGGAGTGACACTAGGTCCACTTCCTTTGGTTGCAGGAACTCCTTGGTTGCAGGAACTGTGCTCAGGTGGTGTATGTTGGATAAACTGTTGCAAGAACTCTTCTTTTGAATTTGGCCTTTGATATAGGCTGAGACGGTGCCCATTCACCAGTAATTTTAATTTCATAGGGTCAATGGTCATGAGCTGCACAACTCCATTGGGAAATACCTCAGCAACTTCATATGACCCTAGCCACCTTATCTGCAATTTACCTACATTATCCTTGTACCATGAATCATAAAGTAATGCCCAGTCACTTGGCTGAAATTTCTTTTCTTTGATAAATCTGTCATGCCATTTGACTCTTTGACTTTGCACAATTTCAGTATGGTGCAATGCAAATTTCCTCATCTCGTCTAATTCATTTAGTTGCATAATCCATTCTTTTTGTGCCTTTGAAATGTCCATCCCCAACTCCATAGCAGTTTTGAGAGCCTTGTGCTCAAATTCGATAGGCATCATGGTTATTTTCCCATATAGCAACTCAAATAGGGTGAAGCCTATAGTTGTCTTCTAGGTGGTCCTATAAGCCCAAACTACTTTTGATAATCTATTTGCCCAATCCTTTTTGTGAATATGCACTATTTTGGTGAGGATGGCCTCAATCTCTCTATTTTTCACCTCAACTTGTCCATTTTCTTGAGGGTGATAAGGAGTGGATTTCCTACACTTGATATTATATTCATTAACTAATGTTGTAACAAGGGTTGATGTAAAGTGGGTGCCTTGATCAATTACTATTTCTCTTGGTACCCCATATCTTGTGAAAATTTCTTCATAAATAAATTTTGCAGCCTTATTGTCTCTTGCATGCTTCATGGCTTTGACTTCTACCCACTTTGTTACATAATCAATACACACTAGAATATAGGACTTACCATTGGATGGAGGATCAATGGGTCCCACAAAATCCAAATCCCACTTGTCAAATGGAGTGACTACCATTTGTGGACAAAGTGGCATCTCATCTGACTTTTTTGGTCTACCCATTATTTGGCAACTATCATATCTCCTTCTATACCTTTCTGCATCTTTGTATAATGTAGGCTAATAGTATTCTGTGTTCAGGATTTTCATTCCTATCCTTTTAGTTGAAAAGTAGCCTCCATAGGGTTCATCATGGCATGCATGCAAAATTTCATAGGTCTCATCTTCCCTCACACACCGTCTCATAACGTGATCTGTTCCAATATAAAACAAGCATCCAACTATCCATGAAAAAGGGAATGATTTTTCAATCAACTCTCTTCTCTCTTTTGGGGAGAAGTGAGGAGGAACTCTCCCTATCACAAGGTAATTGGGTATGTCAGCATACCAAGGTTTTTGCACACTAATGGAGAATAGATGCTCATCATGAAAGGAGTCATCTATGGATTGACTATCTTCTGATGTTGTCAGCCTTGAAAGAAAATCTGCAACCATGTTTGCCTTCCCTAGTTTGTCTACAATTGTTATGTCAAAGTCTTGCATTAATAACAACCATTTGGCTAATATTCCTAAGATTAGGGGTTTGTTCATGAGGTATCTAATGGTTGCATGATCAGTGTGTACAAAAATCTGATAACCTGTTATATAGTGCTTGACTTTATTCAAGGCATAGATTACTGCCAACATTTCTTTCTCTGTGACTATGTAATTAAATTAAGCTCCTTGCAAGTTTTTACTGATAAAATAAATGGCATTTTCAATAGCTTCTGCTTTTTGTCCTAGGACTGCTCCTATTTCATAATATAAGGCATTAGTATGGATGTGGAAATGGATTTCCCAATTTGGTCCCTTAAGTATAGGAGCGTGAGTTAGAGCTATCTTTAAATCATAAAATGCTTTATCACAACTTTTTGTCCATTGAAACTCAGCATCTTTAGTCAGAAGACTATACAGTGGGGCTACTATTTTGCTAAAATCCTTGATGAAACATCTATAGTAGGCTACATGTCATAAGAAACTCCTAAAATCCTTTTGTTTTGCAAGTATAGGCAGATTTTTTATTACCTCAATTTTTGCAAGATCAACTTGAATTCCAAGATGGGAAATGTAGTGGCCAAGAACTACACCTTCCTGCATCATCATGAAGCACTTTTCACTGTTTAATGACAAGTTTTTATCTTCACATATTTGTATAACCTTCTTCAAATTATCCAATGCTTCATCAAAGGTGGCACCATAGGTAGTAAAATCATCCATATAGATCTCCATGCAATCAAAGGAGATATCTAAGAATATACTGATGATTTCTCTCTGAAAAGTGGCAGGTGCGTTGCATAACCCAAAGAGAAGTACAAAATAGGCATATATCCCCCAAGGAAATGTGAATGTAGTCTTCTCTTGGTCTTCTAGTGCAATTTGAATCTGATTGTATCCATTGAATCCATCAAGAAAAGAGAAGTACTATTTTCCTACAAGAGAGTCTAGGACGGTCTACAAAAGGCAGGGGAAAATGATCTTTCTTAGTGGCAGCATTGAGTTCCCTATAGTCAACACAAACTCTCCATTTCCCTCCCTTTTGGGGAACAATCAACAATGGAGACACCCATTGGTTGTCTAAAATAGGGTAGATAAAACCCGCGTCTAGTAGATTTTGTAGTTCTACTTTGACAATTTCTCTCAATGCAGGGTTGATTCTTCGTTGTGGCAGTCTGATAGGTGTACACTCATCTTTGATATATATTCTATGAGTGCAAAGTTTTGGATCTAATTCCTTAATTTCATGATAATCCTAGGAAAATGTTTTTTGATGGGCTTTCAAAAATTGTGTCAATGTCAACTATTGTCCCTCATTCAATTTACTATTGATGTTTAGATATCATCCCTTAGACACCTGTACTTGTGTGAATATTTCTATCATAGTTGCTTCATTAATACAAGGTATCTTAAGTTCAAGTGGCAAAATTATGTGAAAAATACTTGTTGTTGCAAGAATTTTGTCTACCGAAAGAGTGAGTACAGGAAGTCTGTCTGTAGAGACAGTGGTTGCATGAAGATCATGCAAAACTGAAAAAAGTGTTTGTTCAATGCCTGCGGAATTAGACACATGAGTGGATGATGCTTGATATATCTGACAATGGTTCTGAATGATAATAGATAACACCTCATCTTCATATTGAAGCTACAGAAAAGGAATTCTTTTGAGCATCATGAGTTGAGCCATAAAGTTGACATCTTCGGTTTCCTCACCAATATGTGGCCATACAAAATTTTCTTCATTGTGGGATGGCTGAGCAAGAGGATACAAAACAAGATTTTTAGTGTTCATGCCATTCAAAATAGTCATGTCATCTGAGTGACATCCAATATAAGCATTTGTAGTTGCTAACCATGGCCGACCAAGGATAAGTGGATACCCTCCTAGTGTGGCTTTAGGGGAAAGAACCATGAAGTCAATTGGATACTCCCAAGAGTCTAGGATCACCACAAGGTCTCCTACTATGCCATTAGGCTTAATAGTGGAACTATCAACAAGCTATAGGACTGTAGGAGTGGATCTCATGTTTGTAATATTTAGTTGTTGTAGGATATCTTTATTCATCACATTGATTATTGCACCCAAGTCAATCAGAGTCTTCTTTATGTTCATCCCATTTATGACAACTTCAACTACAGGCTACCTGGATCACTGTACTTTGGAATAATTACTTTTCCAAGCATGATGTTAGCAAATTGCCCTACTACATGGACTGTAGTGGGGTCCTTCTTTTTCCTACCCAATTTCTTGAGGCATGCTTCCTTGATTGATTTTCCATAGATAGGGACATATTTTATGGCGTGGAACAGGGTTATCTAGACACATATATGCTTTAGCTGATCTAGGATATCAAAAATAGTTTCCTCCTTGTCTTCTTTTTTCTTGGAAACTTCTAATCTCCGAGGGAATGATGGTTCTTGTGTTGTCTACTTTGCTGGAGCTAGTTCAAGAGTTTTAGTTGCACAAGGTTGAATGAGATTAGTCCAAGATTCTTCTTTCTCTTCCACAAGGAGCTCAGTGATAATGGGGGTGGAAGGAGCTCTTAAATTTGTTCTTGAATGTAGATGTATGTAACTTAAACTCACAACATATGTAGGAAATTGATTTGGATCAATCGAATATACAGGTTGTTGTTGTGGTTTATTATTTGGGTTGGGTGTGGGTTGGGCTGGTAACTCGATAGGTTTAGGTACATTTGCACTTGGATTACTAGAAGGGGGCATTATAGAAAGCCGTTGCGTTTGAGAAGATGGTTGTATATAGCTGGTGGTTTGGTTTGGCCATTGCTATCTACCTCTCCATTCAGATGTTTGCTCCTAGTTTCCTTGAGGTTTTTGCTAAGGTCCCTTAAACTATTGCCAATTCCCTTGAGATTTCTGCCATTGAGGTGAGGAATTTTGATAATTGGACCAAGCATTGGGTGGGTTATTCCAAGATTGGGGTGGGTATCCTCCATAGTTGGATGGATAGGGTGGCTACCACTGGTTACCAGATGAATAAGAATTAAAATATGGTCCAAAAAAAGATAATGGATCTGGTGGCATACCTTGTTTTGAAGCCCATGGATTTTTCTGTGCAACAAAGTAGACTTGGTCTTCCTCAGTCTGGATTGGTTTGAACTTAGGTGCAATATGTTTACTTTCAATGTTAGCTATCACCTTGCATCTGTAGTCCCTCTTCTTCTGTCTACAATGAGGAAAATATTCTGTTAGTATTGCCTTTGTCTCCTCATGTTTCTTCTTAGCCTGAAGTGTATCTAGTCGGGTAGCTAGATTATTGATTATATCTTGCTTGAAATTTTCCAACAAATTAGTAATCTCTATCCTTGAGACTCCACTGTTGGATGACTTACCCATAGAGGATTGGTAGGCTCTTCCTTTCTTTGAAGCTTACCTAGAATAGTTCTGACATATCTTCTTGATATCATCCCAAGGGACTTGAGTGATATCTCCTCCTGCCATCAGGTCTAAGGCATCAGTGCAACTTTCATTAATTCCTCTTAGGAAAAGAAACTTTTGTGAGTCTTCATTAAGTGTATGATGTGGAGATTTCTACAGACAAAACAAAAACCTTGAAATGAAATCTTCCAAGCTCTCATCTTCCTTTTGCTGCATTATTAAAATTTCACCTCCTCTCATATCACTACTCCTACAATATTCCTTGTATTTTTCTTCATATCTTCCCAAGTTCACACAGTGTTTCTGTCAAGGCTCATAAACCATCTCAATGCAACTTCTTTCAAAGTAGTAGGAAATAGCTTAAGTCTGTGGGCATCAATGGTATAGTCATAAATTCTATAGAGTATATCAAACTCAAACAAGAAGGTATCAGGATATTTTGTGACAAGCCCATATAATTTAGGAATGACTGAAGCAGGGATATTTTTGAGGTTATCTACTTCATTCTGTTTAGCAATGAGAAAAGGGAAAGCTGGTTGGTTCTACCTATTAGGCCTATCTCCATTTGCATCGGCCATGCTTTCTTGATAAAATTCCAGAATAAAGGGTTCTTCAACATGATTTTGATCTTCAAGGGAAACTTCAGAACTGGCCAAGTTAGGGAATATATAGACAAAGGGTTGTGTCTCTTCTTCTTCTTTATCTCTGGATAGATTTGGAAGTTCTACTAGGTGAAATGGCTCAAGATTATTAGGAAGGAATATTCCATAAGCATCTCTTCTTCTTCTATGCATGTGGTATCAACTCACTATTAGCCAACTCACACAAAGAATGGGTGGGGAAAAATAGTGGATCATAACTTCTAACACTAAGAGAAAATTCCATAAATATTACAGCAAAAAACTATCAATGACTCCAAAGGACTCCCTAGTTTGACACCATCCCCGACAACAACACCAAAAATTTCAGTCTCCTACAATGATTTTAATAACTAAGCCCTTATAGCCATGATTCAGAGATTGGGCATCTGACATGAATAGCTATCTTAACCATCATGAAGGTACATTTAAATTATCAACCCAAGGACATGAAATTGAAATGGGTAAGCATAATATGTGTACTAGGAACTTCAAATTAGTCATCTTAATTCTATAACTTAAGAAAGACTTAACACTGAAAGTAAATTGCATGAAAGGAAACAAAGAAAATGTTGAAAATAACTCAATCAAATCTAAACTGATTGTGCATAATAGGAAGGAAAAATTGAGCATCCAATAGGAAACTACTCTACTCGCTTTGGCTGTAGGAACAGTCACAAAATAGAATTCTAGTGGTTGCAAGAACAATCAATGCCAAAATCTTAACTAAGTATCAAACATAAAATAACACTAATCTAACTAAAATAAAGGAATGGATTCTCACCAAGTGGGCCCCCTTGGATGAGTATCCTCTAAACTAATGCAAACTCAAAATATTATTTCATTTATTAGAAAATGTAATTACAAAAATATGGCTGATTATTAGCTTGTACAAGAACTTGGCGATCGACTCGCTAACTCGCTAGCTCAAGGAAGGAGGATTCTAGCCTTATTTATCAACTAAATAGGGCCATCAACTCCCACTAACTCAGAGGATTCCATTTAGGGAAAATGAGAAGAAAGTGGAAAGAGTGGCTATGCATGTAGGGGAATCCATTCAGACATGCATGCCCAAATGTGGACTCGACCATTGTAGTAATGCCCACAATTCTCAATGCCATTAAATATTGGTACAAGGCGGTTACATGCAGCTGCCATAAGAATCTTTTGTCATCGCCCTTAGTTGACCTTCACACGACTCCTCAACCTAACCGACTGGCGGCTTCATTTCTTAACTTAGTATTTCAATCATGTCTCCAGAATGATGTCAGTACACATAATAATTGTATAATCATAACCACCTTAAATAACATTCATCAATCACATGCAAGATAAATATAGATGGTCCACATAATAGGTAAATATCATTAAAACCAACAAAAATGAAATTAGTCCCAAGTGTCTTATGACTGAGATAAACTATATAAAAGTGTCAACATATAATATCAAAGTCTATGGTAACTTTAGCAAATAAAAATAGATTCTACCCCCTAACTAGGCCAAAATCTAGACTCATCAGCAACCACCCTTTAGTTACCAATATCTGCAGGTCTACCCTTAGATAACTTTACCTTTGACATAACTGATGTGTGTAGTAGTGATGAGGATACCATAACTAACTTGCCTATGATTTTCAAAGATTAATCCCTATTCATGATCAACACCCTGTATTTTGAGTAAGACCATCAAACCCATGCAATAAACCTAGTCTATCCCCAACTCATCAATTACAACCAATGAGGTCCACCAATTCTGGGCACATTCAAAAATGATTAGGTACTCTCAAAATTCATGGGATTACGAGATACAATACCATATGGAGATCAAAAAGTTCGGTTTGACATCATACTAGACACACAAGCCTATTTTAGGGAAAATATTGAATCCTTCAATCGCAAAAGTAAAAAATGGAGAATAATCTCTAGGTCTTTGAGTGAAAACCACATTATGGCATTCTTTGACCCGAAAACAGTAAAAATAAAGGACCCATCAAATGGTGAAAACCTATTTGAGGCGTTAGAGGATGAAGGATTCAATCTTCCTCTTAGTGCCATTCATCAAGAGAAGTCAATGGTTTTGGTAGAACAATGTAATCCAGTTAATCTGGGAACAAAAGAACTACCACATATAACATTCTATGTCGAGTCACTTCTCATAGAAGAACATGAACTCCTAGTTGCATTCCTAAAGGAAATAAAGATAAATTTCGCATGGACCTATGCCAACATGCTTGGGCTTAATCTGGAGGTTGTAGTTCATCACCTAGTTGTATATCCTTAAGCGAAACCTGTGAGACAAAAGCTGAGAAAAATGCATCCCCAGATAGCATTACTAAAACAAATGGAATTATAGAAGCTCCTAGATGCAGGGTTCATACAGTAATCGATTATCCAGAGTGGGTCTAAAATCTTGTACCTATTTCAAAGCCCACTGGGGCATTCACATCTGCACGAACTTCAGAGATTTGAACAAAGCATGTCCAAAGGATGACTTTCCACTTCCAAACATTGACAGGATTGTGGATATGGCAACAAGACATGAGATGCTATCACTAATGGATGGATTCTCAAGATACAATTAGATCATGATAGCTAAAGAAGACCAACACAAGACAACTTTCACTTGTTTGTGGGGGACATATTGCTAGAATATGATTCTATTTGGGTTGAAGAATGAAGGAGCAACCTACCAAAGGGCTATGACACTCATCTTTCATGATATGATCTATAAAACTATGGATGATTACATAGATGACATATTGGCTAAATCAAAGAAATGATCAAACCACATACTATCCTATCCTTGAGCTCCATTTTTGATAGACTATAAAAATGCAAAGTCCGACTTAATCCAAAGAAGTATGTCTTTGGGGTACAATCAGAAAAAATCCTAGGGTACATCGTATCCATGAGAGGAATCGAGGTATATCCTGCTTAAGTCAAAGAAATCCTCAAAATGGAGGCACCCAAGACATTGAAGTAGATAAGAGGCCTACAAGGAAGACTCTAGTCCATTCACCAATTCATAGCGCAACTAGCAGATAAGGAAATCCCCTATTCTCATCTACTCCACAAGGGGGTAGCATACAAATGGGATGAGAAATGTGACCAGGCACTCAACAAAATCAAGGAGTATTTTCTCACACCACCAGTCCGTATGCCACCAATTCTAGGAAAACCTTTGATCTTATATATATCAACAATAGTAGCAATCCCTGGTTCTCTCTTAGAGCAACATGATGAAAACGAGAAAGAGAGGGTTATCTACTACATCAGTAGGACCATGGTGGGACATGAGCTGAACTACACACCCATTGAGAAATCCTACCTAGCATTCATGTTTACAACACAAAAATTTAGACATACATGCTAGCACATTAGATCAAGCTCATTGCAAAAATAGACCCGCTCAAGTACCTACTTTCCAAAGCAACTCTCACAGGACAAATGACTAAGTGGGTTATGATCCTGACAGAGCATGACATTGAGTATGTATAACACAAGGCTATCAAAGGACAAGAAATCACATATCAACTGGTAGAAGCAC